>WARS01000049.1:600000-1018113 GCA_008933995.1 Datnioides undecimradiatus
GCATCATTCTGTCAGAGCTGCATGTCATCTACCCTCCTATGTCACATCACCCAGCAGTAAATAGAGTGGATAATGAGCAGTAAATCCCCTGGGACAGCATAGGGTCTTATTTGCGGTGACAGGTTCTACCACTATGTGCTGTGTTATGAGGTGCAACAAAATATTTTTTTGAGTCATGCTGCATCTTTTTTTTTCTTCTTTAAGAGAGGAATAGGTGTTCTGGGCTGTGTTTCCAAATATGAAAAACACATCAAATATGAAAATAATCATGACAATAAATCAAACAATGCAGTCATGCAAGTATAATGATTTGTGGCGACTGTAGCCTGTGTTTAAATTGACTTCATTCTGATGGCAACAAGAGGGTTCACAGTACTTTGTAAATAGTGTTTTGGTGTAATTTGCTTAACAGTTGTATTAATGAGTGGTAAACAAACTCTCAAGTAATTCACTGCACAATAATGAGGAATCAAAGACGAGATATGAAAAAACAACTATTAAAGCTTTTACATATTTGTACATCATATTCATAAATGATTCATATTGTGTTATGGCATTAGGTAGTAAGGTAGACTGGAAACAGGTTTAAACCATACATTTAAACCTATCTGAAGACATACAGTACAACCTAACCCCCAAAAATGTTTCAAGTACAAAGGCATTGGGTCTGCGTTTTCCTTGAGGAAAACTTCAGTCCACTTGGATTAGAATCATACAAATCCTGATCTGTGTGTGGGATATTGGACCAACTTCATAGGGTGAAAAGTCTCCGTCTTTGAGGAAGATCGAGTTCACAGATTTTGAATAGAAATTATGTTTACATCTGGTGACCAGCGAGGCATGAAGGACACCTAACATTTATGTGTATAAAACCATAGTTAAATTGTTTAACGATGTATAAGTGTATCTCTGTAAGATAGTATTAGCTTGGTGTATGCAGACATTTTTCTGGCTCTCTAAAACAGTTTCACACTTCTTAAGCCATTAAGCAGAACAATCAGATACTTTGAAGCTGACTGACAGTGTGCTAAAGATCTAGATGTGTTGAGTGGGAAATAGATGACTCATCAGACCACATTGCTTCCACATTCCATCCTTGGATAGATTTCAGAACAGGGCCACCAGGCACAGAGCAGAGATGCCAGGGGTCAAGGGGATCCTATAAGCAAGAGTCTCTGTGTGAAGTGAATGTTTTTAAGATTTCTCATTGCACAGTGAAATGGCAAAATGTCCTTCTGGCAAACTGAAGCAATGACCTAAACATTCGCTTTGAAGTTGTCACAAGAAAGAAGCCATCATGACACCTTCAAAGGGAGTGTTCATCCCCTCAGGTTTTCTGTTGGACATTTAGGACTAGTGCTCCAAACCGGCATCATGCAATATGGGTCCTGCAAGTCTGCAGGGAGAAATCAAAAATGCAATCATAGAGCTGCTGTGGAGAGAAGCATTTCAAGTATTCCTGACCAAGGACCCATCATTTCATAATCCATGCTCACATCAAAATATACATTTTTTGAGGGGGAGAGTCAAAAACCTGTGGTAACCTGTGTGAGCATCTGGCTTTCCGTACTGGAACTCCGCAGGAGCTCAAAGAGAAGTGAGGAAATGGTGGAAAATTACACATCTGCAAGAGGAGCAAGAAATGTATAAATCAGCATCCTGGCACAACTGTGAGTGTTAAAAGGATCCATGCAGGAGGGCAAGAATAAATCAAGAAGATGTATGATTTAGCATCTGTCATCTTTGGGGTATTCAAACAAGACTGAGTGACATTCTTGACATTAAACAGAGAGGCACCCTGAAAAATGTGATTTTTTGCATTTTTGCCAAATGCATTTATTTATTTTATATGGATTTTGAATACACACAGTTATGCTAAGAGGCTCTGCACTGTCATGCAACACATGGTGTTTTTTATATATCCTTGAAAACCGCTGGAGAGAAACTGAAACTAAAGCTGCAGCACAAGTTCCATGGTTTTTGAGACTTCACACCGTATACAGTAAAGATCTTTCATCCCCTTTTTGCCTCATATTGCCTCAGCTCAGCTTATAAATGTGGTCTCATCAGATCTCCTTTGAAGATGACATGTACCTCTAATTGATATTAAACTTTGTAGTGAAATTGTATACACACACACGCACATAGAGTAATTAAAACTGTTTTAATGTTTACAAATCATTTATTTTTTGAAATCTTACCATATAATTCAGTATGATCCATGACCAAATTGTAAACACAGCCCATATTTGTTTATTTTAATGCTGGAGGGAAAAAGGCATCTGCCATGTTTTCTAGTTCTGGCAACTGCCGCTGTTTAATAGCCTAAGAGGACACACTGCTTATGTCATAAAAACACGATCCTCCCTTTACTTGTCATTCAAGGAATTTAAGGATAAATTCTTTTGCAGACAGGAATATAGTCCTGCTGAGGAACAAAAACTACAAAAGCTGGCAAATCTCTAGTATTATAATCCCTGTGTGTGACGGTGGTTTTTCAAATCAAATCATTCCTACAAAGTGATTCTCCTCCTGTCTGTCTTTGGAAGGAAAGAAAAATCTATAAAATCGCCTGCTTAGTCTACCATCATCACATGCAAACATGCACTAACCAAAACAAGGCAAGTCCACTCAGTAGCAGAGCACACAGACTGCTGTAGTACAAACTGCCAAAGCTTCTAGCTGCAGGCTAACCAGCCCCCACCCCCACCTCCTGCCAATGATGATGATGTGGGTGAGCGAAAGACAGAATGAAAAACAGAGAGAGACAGAGGAAGGGCAAGGACAAAACAAAAGAGTTCCAGAGAGAAAGTGATATGAAGAGAGCGTGTGAGGAAGTGTGTGTGTTATGTAAACCCCAGGTGGTGCTTGTTGTCCTGGTTAGAAGTATCACCAAGGGGACGAGCACTCCAGCTTAGCAGGTCTCTCCCCACCTCTCTCTTTCTCTCTTTCCTGTCTTTTTTCACAAACACACAACAGCATGAGTCATGAAGAGAAGAAGAAGAGGAATGAATAAAAGAGGACAGTGAAGGAAAGGTGAAGGGAAGAGAAGAGATGGGATTATTGAGTGGAAAGGAAGGATGCTGGGAAGCCAAGACTGGAAAAAGACAACTGAGAGGAGATGGAGATGGGAGCGAAGAGGGATGTGAAATGCATAAAAACACATTTTGAAAATGTCAGCTTCTAGTTTGTGAAAATGATCCATCTTTAACTCGTTGCTACTGTATTCAGTCACGTGTGTAAATTAGGAGGGTATAATCCTTTTTTCCCAGTTCTGTGTTTTGCATTTGATGTCTTTATGTTTTTCATTTCTCTGGCAGTATTACATTCGCAGTAGGCACAGTCATGGGAAGAGCCTTTCTAGATGCATCTGCATATATCACACACATTTCCACACCCACCCACACTCACAAACACACCTCCCTAAGGGGCTGTTGTCCATAACAGCCTGTGCTCTACACCTGATGCATCTATGGGGATGGTCGTCTTCATGCTGAAACAGCAGGAAAGACGTTTTATGGTCCCTGTCCGACTGCTGACTTAGGATGAGCTTCATTGTTCCAGATCTTGACCTCTACTACTGCTGCTGTGGAAATCCCAACCCTGACCCCAGATCAGCACTTAAGACTGATTTCACTCCATTGAGCAGCAGTGGGAACAGACAACTGAGACCAAGGGGGGTGGGGGGGACAGATCTGGGGCAACACTGCCCCCTAATGGTTTATGCATGGAGGTGTTTCCAGTAGAGATGACGTAAGGCCAGGCTTTGTATGTGTGTGTGTGTGTGTGTGTGTGTGTGTGTGTGTGTGTGTGTGTAAGCACATAACTGTAAGCACATGCAAGTTTTTTTGTATTTATTTGTATTTTGACTTTTGTTCACACACACTACTACACTACTTGATTACAGGCTTGATAAAGTTGTTAGATAATAGTAAGAAGTCCCTTATAATGTCAGCCAATGCTTTGAAAGTAGCAGCAAAGAACTGCAGTTTCATATGTTGGTAAGTTTTATAAAGTCTGTGTAAATAGAGATACAAAGTTTGAAGCAGCATGCAGGGCATTTTGAAGGTGTATTTGGTTTGCAAAGCAAATAGATTTCCAATTTACCATCCCAATTTAGAGCTATTGATGCTGAAGCAATAACATTTGGTCATTGCACAGGGAGGGAAAGATGTTACCACAGTGCCTGGAGGCAGCTCTGCTCCAGGCAGATCCTGCTTGCTAACAAACCCCAGTAGGCAGAGAAGAGTGGAGCTGTAGGATAATTTATTCATCCAGGGCTGCTCAGGAAACACTGGAGTAATGCAGACATAAGTCAAATAAGAAATAAGAAGTAATCAGGTCTTTTACTTGAGTAATAGTACCAATACTATACTCTGTTACAAGGACAGTCCTCCATTGAACATGTTACTTGAGCAAAAGTTTGTAAGTATCATCAGTGTTCCTCATTTGTTAATGTGAGGGTGGGATTCGCAGTAATTCTTCTATTTTAATGTAATCCACAATTAAAACTAATGATCATTTTCATCATGGATTTACTTGCTTTTACTCTGCTATATAGGCTGATTACTTTTCAATGATCAGCATATAAATCACTTGTTTAGGTTCTGAAAACTAAAACTACAATTAGCAAAATAATTAATAGCAAAAGCAGCAAATTCGCACATTGGAAGAGCTGGAACTGTGAAATGATTTAGCATGAAAAATAATTTTCATTATCAGAATAGTTGCTAATTAATTTTCTGTCAGTTGACAAATTGTTTCAGCTGCACTTTTAATTTATAAAAAAACATTATATTTGCTCATTCTTTTGAATGTTTTCTGTGCAGGAATCTTGATTTGCAGAGTATCTAGTAACCAAAGCTGTCAGATAAATGTAGTGGAGTAAAAATGTAAATAACTTCATTGAACTTCACTATAGCTACAGTATTGTAGCTTTACTGTAGCCTAATTTATTGGCATAGTTAATATTTGTGCCAGTGTGCTATACTTTCTACCAAAATGTGAATGTACGTGTATGCGGGTAAAAAAAAAAATATCTCTGGGAATTTATAAATTGCAGAACATGTCTCTGTTGCGGATGTTTCCCTGATGTGCGTGGGTGAACACTGTCAAGATTCTGGCTGTTCTTAGTTGTCTACATGGAGTGTGAATACACCACGTCCACTGTGGGACATAAAGTGGTAGGTGAAATCTTTCATATTGCAAAGTGGAGCATTTATTGGCATGCACACCACTGTGTCCCATTTCATGGTGCAATCATTGTAATCAGGAATAGTTTGTCATCACTGACAAATGTAGATCCCCTTTGCATAAGAGGCCATGTTCTCTCCTTGTGATACCTCATTAGTCTTAAACTGAGTAACAGTGTTGGTTAAGGATGCTGACTTTCAATTTACTCAAAAACCGAAGAAAACGATAACATAAGAGAGAAATGTACACTCATGAGGACCTGCAATAATTTAGAAAATGTTATTTTCATCCAGCAGATTAACTCCTTGAAATGTGGAGGGTACTGTGGGTAAAATACGATTGGACTTTATTATTCATGTCTCTCGCCTTCACCAAACCCATTTTCTCTCTTTCCTCATTTCATTTGAGGCAGCGGCCAGGTGTGGGACCACATCCGTAAGAGTTAACAAATTACATATTTGCCCTTTGAGAACCCATCTGCTTTGTGTATGAATAACATTTTCCATATCCGTTCTTGCTGGTTGGCATTTCAGGTTCAGGGAACCACAGCAATCAGGACTGGTTTAATAATATGATTGAATGCCTGAGGTGAATCAAGGAACAGAAGGATAAAAGAATATCGGAAATATGGAAATAGGCTTTATTATCATCAGACTGTACTTGAACTGTTGACTGTGATCGGAGCTACACTGTGGCCAGTTTGCAGGGTAATCAGACAAGTGCTTCTGCATACTGAATGGACTCACACACTCATTTCATCCCACAGTCTGAAATAAATACAACAACTTAAACTTAAGAACCAAACGACTCCTTGTATCAAACTGAACTGAGCTATTCTGCTCTTTTCTTTGCAATATTCGGATTTAAGTTTAAATGTAACATTGAAAATCTGATTTATTAGTGTGATTTAGAGAAAATACTGTAATGTTGAGTTATGTCCCCATCTCACACTTTATGCCTTATTCCCTCACTTCATCTTCCACTGAAATTTGAGGGGGTCTGATCATGAGAATGTGTCTGGTGACCTTTGGCATGCCAGACAAAATGAAAGGGTCAGTTCATCCAAATCATTTTTCTCATTTCATTTTTCTATCAAAGAAATCGTTCCTATGAACTGTTGCCAGCAAGCTGCACTGAATAACCAGAGAACAAGGCACATTGTTTTAGGGATGCACAAATTTCAAATTAGCCAAGTTCCCATCTCATATTATTATGAACATGTTGTAGTACAGCATTAGAAAAGTTTAATGAAAACAACAAAAACATGAAAAATATAGAAAAAACAGCCACTTTGACCTGAGCAAACATTTGGCTGATCAGCTTCTTCTGTTCTGAAAGAAGTTGTCTCTGCAGATTTAAACAGCCTTCTGTAACAGTAAATGGCCCCACCTACTTCTTAATTTGAACCATCTCCTAGTAACTGCAACAATATCTTACATGTATGAAACTGGGTTTAACCTTAAAAACTGTGATCATGGTTGTATTTTGATTAAGGATACAAAAATAGCTAAGGAGCAGTTTCAGTAGCTGAGGTATTAAGATATTCCAAATTTAAGAACGTTGGCTGGTGTTTGAAAGTTGGTGGCGTCTGACAGAGTTGTAACAGATGTTTAGCGCTGCTTGCTGACAGTGACAGCGATTGAAACCAAATCAGCGTGCATCTTGCCACCTGCCTTCCATCTAGCACAAAATGCAGCTGATGAGTTCACCAACAAGCAGAATGTTTTTCCTAAGTTTAACGCATTATATTTTCTATGAGCAGAAGTCCAGCAACAGTTTAAAGGTAATGTTTCTTCAAGTTTCTCCAACTCCCTCCTAGGCAGTCTTTAGCCTGACACTTTGGTTCAGACCTTAGAGCTCTAAGAATCTTTTTGCTGTTTATACTATTAATCAAAGCTCGCCCTTTCCAGTCTTCTTTGAATGTTGTAGGATAGGTTTGATTTATTGGCCAAGGCATCCTCAGGGGCATTTAGAAGTAAGTTCAAACCTTATAGTATTGATTCTTTGTGCTGTCCATACCAGAAATCTCAGCTGGCCCTCACCAGACTCTGTGGAATTGTAAGAGGACAGGCCTCATTTACTGTCTAGAGTTTCTTCAGGAGCATTCGAGGGCAGTGGACACATGATACATCTGTGTCTTCATTCTTCGCTTCATCTCTCTTATCATCTGACATACAGCCAGAGGGTAACAGCAGTACACGGTGGTCCAGTCCTCACACACACTGCCCTGTGGGTAATGTGCAGACAAGCACACACATACATGCCAACCCATATAAAGGAAGCACACATGCAGACACAAGAATGGAGTGGGTACACACCCAGAACCATAAGGTACATGAAAAGACATGAAAACATGAACACAGAAATTAATGCCAGCAGCTTGTGAGTTAAAACAAATTGAAATTAGAAAATGTTTTGAATTAATCATCTATATTTCTGGTAGCTACTTGTTTTCTATTTAACTGTGGACTGTGAAACAATTACCACACTTTGTCTGCTTTATTTCCCATTTTTAAGAGCAAATAACCACTTTGTAAAGTATATTTGTTGTTGAATTTAAGGCCCAGGCAAGCAGCATAAGTACTCACTTTCAACTGACTAACGCAGGTGAATACACACTCACCCGTATCTTGTACCGTTCTCTGATCCCAACTCGCATGGCAAAAGTGGATCCTGGTAGGAGAGGCATGCAAAGACACTCACCATACTGGTGAGCTAAACTCAGATCGAGACAGCATGGCACCAGAGCCCCAAGAATACCTGCAAGAACAGGCATAGTTTGGCTACGTGTGTGTGTGTGTGTGTGTGTGTGTGTGTGTGTGTGTGTTTGTAGAACTATCAAGACAGCCAGAAAGATCAGATTTTGTATTCTGTGCTTATGGATGTGTTCATTTTACATGTAGTCTTGTCTCCGCAGATGTCAAACAGGCCAGTGCTCCAGTCTCCTCCTGTCTGTGTGATGGTGGTGATGGTTGTCGTGGTGATGCCGAGTCCGGGCTGTGTGAGTACAGGGTCTGTCACTGCAGGGACATTGTTTGACCTCCAGTTATCTTCACTTCCTGTGGTGAAGCCTTGCACTTCCCCCTCTTGAAAGACTGAGGAACTGGTTGCAGACAGTCCTGGTCTGAAATTAGATTTTTAATAAAGCTTTACTGGCTTATCAAGCCTCAAGTGTTCCGCTGATACTCAGCTGCAGGCTCAATGTTTTTTAAAAATAGTCTTAAATTAGCAGATTTGTCTCTGTTTTGCTTTCCTGTAAGCAGAAATGTAATTAATTTCATTCTTTCAGCTAATTTCATTCTCCTAGAGTGTCATGTTTTGTACTCAGCTGGGCTTCTATATGAAATTTTTGCAAAAGTTCACCACAATTTCACTAGTATTTTACTAATGATACCCTATTTTATGCTGTACAGCATTTATTACTGCAACAGTTTTAGGCCTTCAGCAACACTTTAGTCACAGTAAATGGCAGAAATAAATTTAAAATTTAGTAGAAAGGAGTGCAAAAGCAAGAGCAGTAACCATAATAGATAGATGCTCCTATTTAATTTGTATTAACATTTATCACAGAGACATAAAAGGAGAAAAAGATTAAGGGGAAACACGGCAGCATAAAATGCTGAATAAGATAAGTGAGCTGTTTGCTGTAATTCCATTGTGCTCAACGGTGACAACATTGTGTCCTAGTAAAAAAACAAAAAAAAACAAACACTTACTGGTGTGTGACTGGCATCTGTTCCATGACTACGAGCTACTGGCATCCAGAAAGGGTTGAGGTAAGGGGGAAAAAGAGGAGAAGGGGTGCAGGGAGTCAGCAGGAATGAGGAGTTGTGGGAGGCAGAGTGACACTTCCCCAGTGAGAGGGTGTGTGCTGGAGCAGATAAACCAGCAGTCGGATGGCTCGGCCAGAAGCTGTGTGACAGAGATAAGTCTTGTAGTTGTCTTCCGTCTGAGACTTTACTGTGCCCCCTGCTTATACAGCAAATGCAGAAAGGGAAGATACATATCAGGGTGCATGAACATGAATGTCTGCCATAAAATAATCAGATGTGAATGTATGAATACACTTAACGCAAACAGGTCAGAACAGAATGAAATCTTAGTATTTATTTACATATTTACTTACATGTACACTCTGTATATCTACAATGTGTACTCAAATACTGGATGAGAAATCTATTTAAGACAAATTACTTAGTTTCTTCTGCAAATTGCAAATGAAACAACAGTTTGTTTGACAATCATCAAGTACGTTCATCGTCTCCATTAAACTGATGTATTTAAAAAGACGCACGATTGCACTTACCCTGAAGGCAGAAGCACAGACTCATACTGTGAAGTGCTAGAAAGTGAAAGATGCATTTTAGAACCATAGAAACACCTGTGGTTTAGAGATTGACAACATTTCGTGCATTTCCTGTGCTCTGACACCGACCTTTAAAATAAGACTGAGACATATGTAGCTTACGTGTATGTGTGCACGTGATGGGGGGGCAGAATGAGAGAAGGGAGGGGATCTTTACGTGGTGGAAGGACACGTAGAGAAACTCATAGGACTTGTGGTCTCATGGAGGCTAAGACAGTTCAGACACATATGCAGATGGGGTCTTGAGACAGATTATTGGCAGTCATTTGTCCAGTCAGTCATCTATTACAGATGACGAGTCCCTCTCCCAACAGCCATTGAAAGCGAAAAGCAGAAAGACCAAGCAGAACAACTGGAACAGCACTGGAACTGGGAGATATTAATTAGAAGTCTGTATCAAATAAAACGGAAACCTGAGGCCTTGTGAATTCACTCACATGCAAGTTGAGCTCACCAATCATACTTTCCGTGTCAATTTTACAACATTTGGTTTCAGATCCTATCCATGTCACCTTCAAACTTGGTTTTAGGGAAACGCTTTGCCTTTCTGACCGAGGTTAACGTTAGCCGTCAGTTTACTGACCAGGTGCTGCAGTTGCCAGGCAACCAGCGGAGACTCCGGGAAGTTACTGATGTTACTGCGCGTGTCCAGCTAAAGCGTGAGCGCGGTACATAACCGCGGGAAAAAGGTCGGTTTCTCACCTTTACACGTCGGGTTTCCCACTGCTGAAGGATACGTGATACAAAGTAAAAATTCGTGAGGTTTAGAGCTACTAGTGGGTAGAGCTTTACCTTGGAACAGAGTCGAGGCAATCGTTTCCCTGGCTTCCCGTCTCTGACCTGAGCTGGGTTAAGTCACACGAGTGGCAAATACCTTCCCATCTTTAACAAAATGACAACAATTTAGTTTTAGATTTTGTTTATTGTGTTGCCTGCACTTGTTTATTAGCCATCTCCTTTGCACATACCCACTTCAAGTCACTAATACATATTGGCTGTACCTGTAGGTATGTTGGACAACCTCAATGCCACACTTTGTGCACAAGGTCTTCCTTAGAAGAATGCTCAGGACGCAAGAGTATCTACACCATCTACACTGTTGGGGGCAAAGATCTGACGACTTTGCTGAAATCATGACACTTGTGTGTCAAGAGTCATATTCTTGTGGGGGAACAGTCATCTTATTTATGTCCTTAGAAGAAATAAAACCGCACAGATGGAAAAGAGAAACAAGAAACAAGGAGGCTGAATATTTCATAGGTTTTATTATTTCTCTGGAAAAGCACAAGTCAGACAAGCACCATCCACAGCTAGAAAATAGGAAAGCTGTCTGACAGACTGACAAAACATGAGGGAACAATATGCCTCACCCTCAATGTATAAAACAACACAGCAGACACATTACCATCTATATGAAAACAACAGGCATTCAGGAGGATAGTCTCACAATGTAATGACATAAAATAAGTGGCTGGCCAGCGACAGAACAGGGCATGCTGGTAGATGTTTGTTCCTTCCTTTTAGTGAAAAAATGTATCTAAAAGCTGCCTTAAACAGTGAGTTAGCTATTCATTGTGCACCATAAGAAGGAATAGGAAAAAAAGAGTGGAGATAAATTATAAGATTCTATTATAGTCTGAGAGATGGTTGAAAAAAAACAAAAACAACATAATACAAATTCTGGTGTGATCCTCCCATGCTTAGTCTTTAGGGGTCAATTCTGGATATTTTTAAAATTAATGGGGTTTTTTTTCATTTAATATATTTAACATTTAAGAACCTTATTTAAGTACCAAGGACGCAATAGTCGCTATGTGTTGGGTTTTTTTTTTTTGAAGAGATAGAGGCAAACTTCCAAAAAAGGTCCCACTAGTTTCAGATATTCCCTTAGTGAGAACCTGTACAGGTGTCAAATCTAACACCATGTGCATGAGGAAATGCTGCAGTACAGAAACATACAATATAAAACAGACTTTTGAGTTTGTGTTTTATGGTTTTGAGCCAAAATGTCCCATTTTATTTTAACATTTCCTAATGCATTTGAACCTTTCATAAATGCTTAACTGCTGAATGTGCCCCCATGTGCCTATGTGTGTGTGTGAGAGAGAGAGCGAAACAGTGAATAGTACTCTACTGAACCAGGTAAACCAGAGTGTCCCCAATGTCGACCGTGAGGCCATTGTCGGCAAGAGTGACCCTCTTCTCCTCCAGATTAATGTTGAACACAGATTTGTTGGAAATGAGCAGCTTGCCCTGTTCCTCTTGTCCCAGGACAGGCACTCGGCGAGGCCCCAGCATGGGGTCCTCATACCTCATCAGCTTCACTCTGGACAAATCTGGTGGTGTCAGGGAAGGAGGCAGGGTCAGAAGGTTCAGAGTTTAAGTGACAGAAACAACAAAAGGGAGGATGAGAGAAGGCGACTAATTTTTGGGTGCAGAATCCAAAACTGATCTCAGTTTTTCTCTATCACATCAAGTTTTTGAACTATAGGATCCCCGTTTTCTTAAAACATATGAAAAATACTGTACTTAACAGATATGTGCTTGTTTTATAAATATTTTCAAATATTGACATACAATGAAATATGAAAGAAACAGGCATGACTGCAATGTTTAACAGTATTGTGTTTTTACAAAGGATATGGCTACTGTAATTATAATTGTGTGCAAGTAGTTAAGGTAAAAATGTACGTTTATAGCTCTTTCTGGAGTGTTCAACTTGAGGACTATCGCGTTTGATGCTCCAACAATAGTCAGCCATCATATGTACACTACTACTACTACTACTACTACAGCTAATCAGTGGAGTTTTGCTTATCTGGAGGGTAAGCTGTGGAGAAAAAACTTGACGTGCTAGAAAAAAACTGACTGCAATTTTGGAATCAGCATGCCAATTTTAGTTTTAATCAGCATAAAAATCTAACTCAACAGAAAAAAAAATTTCAAATTGTTCCCCAGTGTAATCTGTGCACATCCGTCTAAAGTGAGCAAATAGTTTCACCCTTGTTAGATCATAAACATTTATTCTGTACATTAACAGGCTCATTTGGGGTTCCTAACAATGGTTTATGATTTACTGCTGTATATCCATTTATCTTACTAACCTTTGATGAGTCTGTTGACCTTGGCTAGCCTACGGATAATGCTGTCTCTGCTGTCCCCCTGTCGGATGTCAACCTTCGTAGAAAACAGGCCATTGGACGGCTGAGGGTTGACCAAAGAAACACACACTCCAGGCTGGGGAGAGAGGCAAGAAAGAAATGCACGAACGCACACTTTAATTGTTGATTTGAGTTGTACAAAAACACTTTGTTCAAACACTCCTGCAGAAGGGATGCAAGCATTTAAACAAGCAACCACTGACAAGAGCACACACGGCATGAGCATACTGCAAATATGCAAATGAGCTGATAAATAGGTGACAGAAAAAGAAGCTTACATCTGTCCTCTAACACACACTGACACACACAGCTTCGGGAGAAACTAACACACAGCCAAAAGCGTATACCTCTGATCTGAAAACACTGAACGGTTTCCCTGGGCAACAGTCCTCCTTCACTTTGTCATCGGCCTCAGATGCAAACAAGACATCTAGCTGTTCCAGCTATAAGGGAGGAAAGATGTGAAAAAGAACAATCAACTGAACAGTCTGCAACCAGACAGTGTGTACACAGGTGTGTTTGGTATGCACGCTGGCAAACGCTGGTCGTGTTAACCAGGCTGAGAGACTGAGACTGCAAATAACTGGATTGTTAAGTCGTTCTGTAAACTTCTCAAACCACATCCGCAGCATAAAACACTTCTGCGGTGACCGTCCTTATAAGCAGCCACCTTTCAAGGTCTTTCTTTCAAGACAGATTTACAATGGAGCATCACTTTCAGATCAGGTGAACCTCACTCAAAGTTTGTGGGTTAAGTAAAATGTCACTGTTTTACAGTTCACCTGACTCAGATTACTGCCGCATTTTGTCTGTTTTTGTGGCAGCTTATCTTTAGCTATGATCAATGAGAAAGGTAGGAATTGCATCCAGGTATAAGTTTGACGTAAAATCGTGCACAATTTAACTTTACTGTGGTTAAATCTTTTGCTGGTTTCACAAAAGAATCTTAGGGACTTGGGCTTTACTTTCTGACTTGACTAAGCTTCTGTGCAGACAAAAGTATTAAAGGCTTTCCTGACTGACAACTGAGCTCAGGATTGTCTCAACTGACTTTTGCAGGAGTAGGGAAACTCTGCTTTAAAGCGGAGGTATTTTTGAGGAAACTAAAAATGCTGCAGTTGCACGACACAGCTCATCATGCGAGTGAAGACAAACAGAACTTAATAAAGTGAACTTCTTCAATTTATTGCTCCAATATGAGACCATCCTGGGATATAAAACACTGCAAGAGCTGACGTGTTTGCTGCTTGTGGTTATTAATCAACCTTAAATTATTTTATCTCAGGCTTTGTCCAGCCAGGGCCCACAAAAACATCGACCCCTCAGCCATGGGACAGACACTTTTAGTAGGGTCAGCTTTAAATGTCATGTCTAATGTTGGAACACCACATACCTCTAGAGAATTGGTTAAATAGACCAGGTTCTCCATCAGAACGGCCCGCTCATCAAACTCCAGCTCCAGATCCAAGACCCTGGGCCCATTCTTCTCCAGGTTCTCCTAAAAACACACACAGCAGTGCCCAAATAATCAGGGACTCTCCTGAAAAATGCACGGACATCACACATATTCACTGTTAATTTGCTACATTTTGAGACAAGCCGGCACTCAGAAGAGGAGAACGCAATATTTCCTCTACTTCCGAAGAAGGTTTTCAAACATTACGCAGAAAGTTCATTGTTATGCTGATGCTGCCAACATGAGATTATTAGGGAAAAAATAAAGCTTTGTGAACAGAAGATGCCAAAACAAACCATCAAACAAGGCGAGCTGAGAGAGAAAACAACTTGAAAGCTGAAAGACCAGCTTGAGAGACAAACCATGGACGAACACAAAGCTCATCATGACTATTTATTAGTTTCATTCTGTTTGATCCCTGCAGTGAAACGGCACCACCTGAACAAAGCCCTGGGCACCTGGGAGACATGACAACTGAAATTTTAATCAAGTGTATATATAACTGATCTAAAAAAAAAAATCACTTTATTTTTTACTATCTTGTCCTTGTCAGATGTATTTAATAAATGCTGTTGTTAGATGTAAGAACACTTTAACTTGAAGTAATGTAGTTTGCAATGTGACAGGAACTTAATATAATCAGCTAAAATGTGAAAGATGGCAATGCATTGTGGACTAAGACATTGTGTATAGACCTGCAGCCAAGTTGTTGAGGAAAAAACAGCAGCAAAACATTTTCACATTTTTATGAAGGTAGCAAACAAAAACAGGAACAAGTTGAGACAAACTGTCAGAACGTGTGTTTTGTACTTCTTCAATCGATAAACACATTTAACTGTGCAGACAAAAAAATTCCTGGAACTTCTTTGGAGTTTCAACGCAACACTGTTGTGCAATCTGTTTTATTATATTGGCACAGTATTGTCACTGTTCCATACAAAGAGGAATAGAAATAATGGCTTTTGAAGATGCGGACTTCAATCTTTCAACAGAATTACCAGAGCAGAATTTAGACCAATCTGAAGTGGAGTTGTGTGGAAAAAAACAAAAGCTAAGCCACCTTAAGGACAAGTTGAGTAAACAGCTTCCTCTTAGGCAGTAAACAAACTCAACTTGAACAATGCGGAGAAAGGAAAACATAAAAAAATAACTTTGAATGTAAAAGTGCAGAATGCAGGCATTAAATAATAATCACATAAAAATGACAAATATGCATTGCTTCATGGCCCACGTTAGAGGCATAGAGGGGTGGAGTGGGGACAGGCTGCACCTTTAAACAGACACACAACTGCTACAACACTGACACTGACGCTCTTCTTCCTCCAGACTTACCTTGATCATGGCAACAAAAGGCATGACTCTCTTCATGTATTTCTTCAGTTCAGGCAGGGCTCCCAACTCACTTGCTATTACTTTGTTGTCTGGAAGGACCCCGTTGTTGCTCTGGACAGACACAGAGAAAATAACAAAAACAAAACAAAGGCAGGCAAGACAACATAAGCAATCAGAAAAAGAGGCAGAGACAGCCTAATGGAATGGCTAATGGAAAACACATACCGTAACTTTTTAAAAACACAGGAGTAGGTATTTTAGCTTAGCACTCCACTTTGGACCCTTGTACTTTAGTATAAAACATACATAAAAAAGATAACCACTGTGTATGAATATTAATTTCTCACCTTGTAGTGCTTGCCAAGCAGAGACAAGGCACTATGCTGCCATGGAGGGTAACTCTTGGCAACATAGATGGTGCAGTGGGAGGGCTTGGCTGGGGGTTTTGAGTCACCTTTCTGGTGAAGGAAGAAACAGCATTAAAGGGTAAATTTCATTTCATGTTCATTTATCTATACAGCCCTTTATGCAAGACTTGATGATTCTGTTTGGTACACTGACAGCATATATTGCAGGATTGCTGGCCGCAATGGAGAGAAAACTGTGTCCGGATTATTCAAGAAGCCGTTTTGTGTGTGTGTGGTTTTCTCAAATGAAGATGGCGACCTGTGAACTTATTGTATGTGACAGCTGTCAAGTCCACTCTTTCTGTTCTGTACTGTATGTGTGCCTGTAAATGTGTTTCCACCAATGGGTCTTGATGTGACAGTATATTAATAGTTTAAATTAAATATTATGAAAATGAGATGAAACTGCTTAATAGACACAATGCGCAAAGAAAAAACATTTACAAGTCATTTGACCTTTACTGTATCAATGCTATTGCAGAGATCATACAGCAAAAAAATCTAATATTCACTATGACTTTTATTTGTTAATCAATCCATTTTTTGAAAATAAAGTTTTAAACTTTATATTATTTTTTTAAACATTATTTACTAAATATTCTTTTGCATATTCACAAATTATGAAAAACTACGTTCATCTGGTCCAGATGATTTGCCAACTAAACCTATCTGCTTTCTTAACATACATGTCGCCTTTTCCCCCATCATTCCTCCATCTTGCTCCCATGGCGACAAAGCAATTGATGCAAATCGATAACAGCGGTCTGGAAGCCTGAGATATCGGCTGTCTCAAATGTTGTCAATACTTGTTTAGCTGTTCACCCAGCTGCCTACAGCCAGCTATTGAATCACAGAACTGTTAACAAATAATGGGCTAGCTTTCGTGCTGTGAATCCCACACGGACTTAAAACTTCAAGCATGTCTAAAGGGACAGTCAAGAAAATATTCCTCATATTCGCAGAATGACGTGACAAATTTGCCTCAAGAAATTTCTGTCCAACCCGTGACCTTCTTTTTTTTTTTTTTTTAGATCCGCAGTTTACAAAAAAGAAATCAATCTATCTGCAACTGCTTTGTATTGAATTGTGGGGTGCATTATATTAAAAGTGTGACCCCTGCATATGCTGAATGGTGGCTTAACACAGGGTCTGTAAAACCTGATTAGTTGGAAAACGAAAAATAAAACACTAAAATCATGAAGATTCATTTTTTTAAATCTGTTTTTTTATACATTTTCAAAATGGTAAATACACAGATTTACTCAACTACACTTGCGTTTCCGTTTTTGGTTTTAGTAAGTGCAATTATTTTTAAACCTAAATATATCCAATCAGTGATTTGAGCTTCAGTTTTGATTATAAGATTGCACGAGGGCCAGATATGATAAAATGCCGTTGAAAAACAACTCTACTTTTGGCATGTTGCCTGATATTTTTAAGCTTCTTATTGTGCTGTTTTTATTATTTTCTGCCTCATTGTGTTCCACATCAAACAATCATGAGACTGTTAAACAACACCCGAGGGAGAAAAAGACTCTGACACAACACTGCCTCCGATTTAATTACCACACTTAATGCACGTCGAGATAAGTGTTGGATTTCATGAAAAACTATTAAAAAGAAAGCAATCAATTCTGAATTCAATATTCATTTTCAAAATCACTTAAAAAGGCTATTACAGCAGTGAAGGAAAGTGGCAGTGAGGCATGTGAAACAACCCACGGTTCTTACTTTGGTTTTGGGGGGCAGCATGTATGCTTTGAGTCTCAGCCGGAGGTCGTGTGCCGTCTCCATCAGGTACTGAGAGGAGCGGATCAGAATCTCGTCAACTGGACCCGCCACAGGCCAGGAAGCCTTCCTCAGAGAACCAGACTAGCGGGAGAGCGGAAAGAAGGGATGGTGGATTAGTGACAGGGAGAGAGTGTGGTTAATACATTTTGGTATCAATATGTGTGCAGAGCATGAAAAAACAACAAAAGTTTGAGGTTCACCAGAGGTTTTGAATCCTATTAACTACCCACCCAGAGGTCAGACCACCTTCATAACACCACTAGGCACACGCCATATCAACTAGGCTTGTGTGAGAATCCCAGACTGATGTGTGTACCTCTGTGTCCACAGAGTGCCTCTTAGCTCTTTAGCTGGCGGCGCTGAACACATGATTGGAGTTGTGGGGCTTTTGTTGTTGCTAAGCGACAACCGAAAAAAAACCCATTTCCAGCGCAGCAGCACTCTTTCATATTCATAAATTCGAGTGTTAAAAATATTCCCGGCTCTCTGTGCTGCTGGGAGCGTGCAACAGTGTGTGTTCCCTTTCATACCGATGAGAGAAAGAAGCCCATAGTGTGAAGACAGACTCCTGGTGGACATGTACACCAACAGAAGCAATATGGGAATGTGTATGTGTGTATGTTTGTGAGTGTGTGTGTGTGCGTTTTTGTAACTATTTCACACAGGTATCTGAGCCATGGGACCCATGCTACTGCAGACCTACATGAAGTATGTCTCTCAGCTGGTTGCTCTTACGAGTATTCATAAATGTAAATGAACACAGGGAGTTTAAAAGTGTCGCTCATTCTTTTATGGAGGAGAGAGACAAGAAAGACAGGGGACAGAGGGATGAAAGTCACGTTTGAACCCACAGTTTGCAGCAGGCAGGCAACTCAGAACATGAAACCGACATTATCATGCCAAATTCATAGCTTCTTACCTTGCCCAGCAGACCCCAGGTGTATTCACAAAGGTGTGGGCAGATGGGGGCCAGCAGCAGAGTTTGTCTCTCTATGAACTGGAAGACAAGGTCTCTGTGCATGCCCTCGATGGCCAGCTCACGATACTTATCTTTGGCTGCCTGCATAAATACATAAACACAGTTTAAAAGGTCATCATGGTTGGTTATTAATGCGACTCCTAAACTATCCCTCACACTATCTTCAATAAAGTGAATTCAACATGTGCAGGATTAGATCTGAGTCCTCAGTCATGTTATGCCCCATTAACTATTTAATGTGTCACTGTAGTATCCATAATATCATCTAATTAAATGCTTAGGGAGGATGGAAAGAATGATCATCTATAATGAAGATAAAGAGCGTATTAGAGATTTTTTTGTACATAAAATGACATTTCATTTACCTGGAACTCAAAGAAGCCACTCTTCAGAGCCTCCTTGTACATCATCCTGTCATAGTGCTGCTCTGTCTTCAAGATGCCGGCATTCATCTCGCTAGACAGGACACAAAATCCTTTCAATCAATCTGCAATGTCAGTTTCCCATTCACTTCTGAGCAGTGAAGAGTCAGAAAGGTCAGTTTCTTCAACCATCCTGAAGTTGCCTGGTTTCATCCCATCCCTTTGAACGCCAACTGACCGCAGTATACATCTTATTTTTACCTTTCAACGACAACAAAAGTCAATTCAACTACGCTCAAGCAATCACACTGCAATGTAATGTATTGCAAAAAAACGTCACGTCATTCATCTCACTAACACTATACAGCCTTAATGTGTACAGGTATCGAACTTCTATTTCCTCTCAAAGACAAGAGCTGAAATGATTTCCTGTCCAATTATTAGTGGATTCAACATTAATTCCATCATCATCATCAAGCATCATATCGTTACTTCAAGCCCAATTTCTGTTTATTAATTTAACAACTAATCCATGTTTGTCACATCTCTTCCTGCATGCACTGACATAGGAGAGACCCTGCTGTTCAAGGATGTTGAATTGAGTCATCAGAGATTCAGTTCTGTATTCCCTGACTCCATGATCTCACACCCCACTGTACATGGCCTTGCTTCATGTGACAGTTTTCCCTAAATAATTGATGTGAGCTATAAATCCAGCTGTCAGCCTGTACCACCCCCTGTTAATGAACTCCTGGATCTACCTGGCAAAGACCCGGTCGTTGAAAGTGTCAGCAGGTCCAGTCCTCAGGTTGTTCTGGTTGGCAATCATCTCCTTCACCCACTCCACCCAGGTGTAGAGGCGCAGGATGCCAGCGTCAGCCATGGTCTCCACGAAGTTGGCGTCTTCCACTGTGTCCCCAGCATCAGCTAGAGCTAGACGCATACCTGAGAGAGGAAGTAAAGAAGTATGTTAAAAACCCCAGGAGGAACTAGGCCTGACAGAAACTTAACATTTCAGAGTTAGATCCATTTTAAATATCCAATTACAGTTGTCCCCTTAAGCATATGGCAAACACTGAGTGTAGACATTCTTATTCTCTTCTGCAAAATACTTCAACAACCAGGTGAAGTTCAGAGGCTTATTTTGAAAATTCCACAGTCTGAGAAAACTTCAAATACCCAGCAGACATCACTCCAAGCTCTCAGACAGGAAGTCAACTTAATATGTCTATCTGCTGTCAGACATTGAAGTTCTTTACTTCCTCGCAGGACAGCTTCCAGAGACACAACAGACGCATCTATCTATTATTCAGCTTGTTCAGACATAAAAATACGGGGCAGAAATAACAACAAAAAGAAAAAAGCTAAAAAGGACAGATGGAACAATCATGAGATATACTGAGGGCACCTGGAATATCAGAGTTAGAGCGTCACAATCATAAAATTTTAGTTGACGAATAACTGTCAGGCAAACAATTCATGATTTAGCTGTCTTCTTCTATTCATTCGAGCTCACTGTGAAGCAAAAAATATGGTCTATGAGTTGAAACAAAAGAACCTGTCTAACAGCAGGAAGGTCTCGATACCCAAGCTCCTTTTTTTCCTCATATTTTTCTTGACATCCGAACCTTGTGCTCAGATACACTTTATTTTCCTCAACCACCTGTTGGAAATGTGCCTATTTATGCAACATTCTAACTTTAGCCAGGTTTCTATGTGCCTATGTGTCATACAAATATTTACCAAATTTTAGAAAATCAAAAGGAATTGCAAATATTTGATGGTTAAGCACGTCATGATTAACAGTTGAGGGTGCTACTTGGAAACAATATAGAAATACTGTATTGATATGACATTTCTAATCAGGTGGATAAAAACTATTCTCATGATTATGCAAAGTGATTGCAGCCAACTGAAATAATTGTGACAGGCCTATTCAGGGTTAACTCTTTACCCCTAGTTGATGAAAAACAACAGTAGCCATAGCTAGAAAATAACCAAATAAACATGTGAAGATGAACAAAAGACAACTTGAATTCCCCAAATTGATAAAGGATGGCAAACAGGACCGCTCCCAAACATAAGACTTTTGTTTTAAATTACATTTTCAGAAACAATTTCAGCTATTGTACATCAGCTCTCATCCCTAACAGTGAAAATCTTCCACTCATGTACCAATAAATGTTTTTAATAGTCTGCAGTTTTCTTCTGTATCTTGTTGTCCTGTGGAGAGACCAACAGGAGGTACGTGCCTTCCTGCAATCACGATCAGGCAAATACATGATAATTCATGATTGATTGCAACATTTCAAATGCAATAACATCATAAAGCTGCTGGACATTAATTAGATGCCTCTGCCTCTGTTGAATATACATTGCCTCTTTAGTTATGTGTTGATTAAAGCACACATTATGCATTGTTTTATAGAAACTCATTACTTATGGCGCAGTCTAAAGGGACCTGATATGCACAAAAGCTCAGAGCACCCAATATCAACACCTCAGCTATCTTATGAAGATGGGGCGTTTTCTAATTACCTTCACCATGGGATAAAAGATGCTTATAGTATAATTAAGTGTAATGGCCCGTGCACTTTGAGACCATGGCGTAATCTGTTCTAGATTTACACCTGATGTGTTTTTTCCCAATGTTTCAATGAAACATGGCAGAGATATCGAAATAAAATCACAAAAGGAGAAGAGAAGAAGATAAACAGAACACAGGAGGGTGATAAATCAAGAAGGGATGGAGTGTACCGTCTGCTGAGAACTTGTCAATGGCTTGGGTTAGAGTGAGGAAGTTTCCAGTTGATTTGGACATCTGGTGAATAGAAAAACAGATGTTAGCAGCCAGAATCTTTCAAGTACGCCCACCCACACAAGTTCCTTACACAGCAGAGTGGAATAAAACCAGGGAGTCAAAGACTGTCTTGTGTTTGCAGTGCAAATCAACAGCAGACACCAGCAATTCCAGTCTTAACAGCATCAAACACCAGTTAATCACTGGCACACAAGCTGGGTGGTTTTTAAATATACAGACAAACACAGACACGTGTCAATATTAATCTCTGACAAACCTTTTCAGAGTTGAGAAGCAGATGTCCATTGGCTCGTGCTGCCTGGGGCCACTTTCCACTGTGAACCAGAGACAACAAGATCATCCTCATCGTCATCAAATAAAACAACTCATATGCATAAACACATCCCTGAGCAATATGTTTTACTAAACATATTATGTTAATTTGTCTGATTGCCGTGATTATTTGTCCAGTGTTAAAATGTAACTCCATTTAACAAAAGGTGTGCAAAATCACATGTAAATGATTATTGCTTTGCGTTAGATGAAACTTGTAACATGAGCAAAACAAAACCTAATAAGCTCATTTTAATTACAATTTGTCTGGAATCATTCATTTGTAGACCATGATTTTGTAACACAATATGACCATCATGATTTGATTCCACTAAAGAACGATAAACAATAATATTAAAAATAGAAGATTTTGCTGCGCAGCTCGAGAGTCAGGCGGGAAAAAGCTGTAATTATGTGCCATGTAAGAATAACTGAACAATGGGCATTTTGTTGCACAGCCTGGATTTGAACTGATAACACTCAACAAAGCAAATGTTGCAGTAAGGAAGCTAAAGCCTGGAACATCCATCCATACGTGTCATACATGCATACAGATTATATTCATTGTCGATTTTCCTGCCAATCATTTTCATGAGTAACTGTCAAAAATTGCCCATCGCAACTTGGGTCCCAAGATAGCATCTTTAGATTACTTGTTTTTTGATGATACAGAGCAGAGAAAAAGCAAATCAAAAACAGAGCAACACATCACATTACGAAATGTTTGGCATTATTGCTCGTATCTGATAAACAAACTTCAGTATCAGAGAAGTGTCATCAGGAGCATCTGATTCCACCATGTGGAAAGCTGTCCAGAGTGGGGAACGACTAAGCCTACGATTATAAAAAGGTAGTACCGCACACTGAGCAAGTATGTCTCCGAGCTCATATTTGCTTGAGAAGAGCTTTAATTGCCCCAAAGCAAAAGGTTGTAACTTACAATGTTAAAAAGGAGCCAGAAACACTGTAACTGAGTTTCAGGATGTATTGGTTGGTTAGACAGAGTTAGTGTGAATCAGAAATTAATACTGATGCTCATACAAAGAGCACAAACACAATGATTAAATTTGGTCAATCTGTCAAGTGTGGACAGATCTGTAACTCTCGGTTACATTGGCAGTGAATGAATGAGTGACAAAGCCACAGCTATCAGTTAGGGCGACATTTTCTTGAGGAGAAATGTATTTTAATGCTTTGTCTTGCACGCTGTGACCGACATAGAAAGATAAATGACTTTTTTTAAATGAAAAGCACAGTTTTGAGCTGATCATACATTTCCATATAAAATATTGATCTGAAAAGTAACTTGTAACTATAGTATTGATATAATAAATGCAGTAGTAAATTGTACTTAAGTCCAGTACTTGAGTAAATGCATAAACAAACAATGGGTGGGAAAACTCACCTGTCTTTGGGCCACATAGCAACATGGTTGTACAGGTAGTAGGACAGGTGGTTGGGTACCAGGTCTTTGCCAGACACACGGACATCCACAGGATACCAGTACTCAAACTCTCTCCTCAGCCGCTGTAGGTGCTCCTTAGGGATGTCTGTCTTGGGGAAAGGAGACGTCTTAAAGAAGATAAAGTCCCATACCTCTCTGGTCATCTGCTCCGGCCTGTGGTGGAAAAAAAGGCCAAAAATGGTTGAGAGTAGAAAGAGGGATGCACTGGAATGGAGCAGTTTTAAAGGAAGTAATTAAATGCTTGTGTGTGATGTTTCACTTCTATTTGCCCTTTCATCTTAATGCTGAGGAAGAGATTTGATGTTACTTCAACATTCAGGTTTGTTTTGGTTTTTTTTTTAAACGGTTTCTGAAAGGCAGCATTTGTCATTGAGTAGACGTTTTATTTATTAATTTCATGATTTTATTTCATGGATGAATAACGAGCAACAAATCGACTTATATGAGAAAAAAGTCTGAAAGGCAACACCTGTCATTTAAAATGATTAAATTTAGGTATTAAATTTGAGTCTTTTCTCCCTGAGGTGAACCACGTCTCTGGTGGTTTGAAGGCAGAAAGAGGCAAGACGAGAGAAAAAGATGCAGCAAAAACAGCGGCAGAGTCAGTTAGGGCTTAATCCTCGTTCATTCCAGTGTGCAGGTGTGTGTGTGTGTTTGCGCGCTGTGTTTGAGCGTGTCCATTGTGTCCATACTTGATGCCTAGTGGTGAGGGTCCCTGTCCATTGAGCACACCTCCCTGAAGAAGGTGGGCTACAGTGTAGTAAGCCATGTAGATGGTGGAGTCCGATAGTGACTCAATCAGCCACTGCTCGTCCCAAGGCAGCCGCGTTCCTATGGTAACCAGGAGGCGTGCGTGCACACATGCAGACACACGCGTAACCACAAATCCAGAGACGCGGAGAGGCACGCACACAGCCATGCGAGAGAAAGAAAAAAAACGACAAAATTATGAAGAAAGACAATTGTTGTCTCCTCTGTGCTGACACCATCTTTTGTTGCATTTGCCATCTTGTCAAGCTGGTTACATTCCTGTGCCAAGAAAAACATTAACAATGAAGAAGTCCTGGATTTTATTATATAATCCTCGGCACACACGCTGAGATGTAAAACTTTATTGTCCAATAGAAAAACATTAACTAAACCACAAGTGGCTAACCTGCTGCTTTGACAGACGCCAGCAACTTCAACTCACTTCCACTCACTGACTTGCTGCTTTACCTCAAATGTTTTATTTTGGTCATTTTAAGAACCTCACGGCCCTGAAAATGAACTAACGCACAGTCAGCACGTTAATGCTGACTGAGATCTTTGACTATCATTTGACGGTTAAAACACACGATTACTGCTGGCTTCAGCTGTAATTAATATTCACAAACAGCAGCTACATATAGATGTATGTGAGCAACATAAATTATAAAAAGTTGATATGATCAAATGCAAAATAAATACTTATTTTGCTGCTGTACTTTTCATTTATTTGAAATGAACTTGAGAAAGATAAAAATGTGATAGATGGCACATTAGATAAGACATTTCTCAATTCAATTCTCTGTATGAATGAAAAAAAAAAATTGTCTGTGATTTTATTAAATCAAACACCAAGCCACATTTGAACCTTTATATTTAAGAGCGTAAAAGGAACGGGCACTTTCTGCACCTTACAGTAAAATCTTTGAGCCTTAATATTTTGAAAATGTGTGAGGACATTTCTACAGTACGAGCCTACGACAGGCCAAAGCTGTACTGCACTGGCTTGTATTATATGCCAGCTGGTCTTCAGTCTGCATCTATTCCTGTCCGAACAGAAACGCAGACCGTTGCTGGGTGCTTTAATAGCAGTGCTCTGTCTCCATCTATAGACCAAAGAACCATCAGCCATACCCTAGGTAAAAAATCTGCAGGGTGGTACATTTAATCTCAATACAAGGGACAATATTACTTGCAAAGACGCAGTAATGAAAGCAGCTGTAGTTCTATTTAACCTAGATTAAAAGTTATTGCAGTGCCTGACACACATGCACAAACCACAGAGGCAGAAGCTCACCAAGTCCGTAGGTACGAGAGCAGGCATGTTCCTGTAGCCAAGCCAGAGTTGCCTCAAAGTTTCTCCTGGTCTCCTCACAAAATCTGTGTAGCGTTGTGCAAAACAGAGCAAATAAAATTAATAAGAGATTTTGATTGAAGTTTTCAACAGTATATTCACAGACAATAAAGTAATACTAATATTCTAATCCAAACTAGATTGTCTAAACCTTCACAGGAACCCTTCTAAGGGCAGACAAACCCTGCGAAAAGCAAAATATGACAAAGAAAAAAATCCATGACATCAGAGGTCAGTGTCTTACGTCTCCAAGGACTTGAGGGCTTCATTGGCCTGCTGCTTCCACTCTGCATCTCCGTAGTCCAAATACCTGAAATACATGTAGAGCATTAGTATACAGCTAATCAAAGACAGTCAAGGACAGTCTAAACAGAATGAGAGACTTTAAACTTAAAACCAATAATGATACAAAAGATAACTGGAGATGGTCTGTGTTAAGTTTTGTTTTCAGCATAAACCCATTTAACAAAAGAAAATCTAACACCAGTACCATGCAGCTTTAGCTCAACGCAGAGCAAATAATATCTGTCTATTAGGAATGAACACACTTAAGAATCTACAGTATCAAAATTCTTGTGATCAGACTTAACGTGACACTCACCACTGGTCGCAGAGAGCCACCACGCACTCATCTGCTGAGCGTGACATGACCTGTTTTTCTGGCTCCATGTAGATCATGGCCTCACCCTGTAATATGCAAAGGCAGCATCATTAAAGACAAATAAAGAACATATATTATACGTGACGTACTATAAATTAATTAATTAAGTATATTACTTAAAACTGACACTTTTTGCATGAGAAACAAAGAACGCCTTACCCTCTCAACCATCATCTTCTGGATGGGTTTTTTGACATCCTGGACCTTCTGCCCCTTGTAGCCATCAACCAACATGATCTGACACAAAAAGAAACATTTCACTCACACTTCTCAATTTTTTCACTACTCTGTCAACAAGCTGTGGACCATGTCCCTGCAGTGCACTCTCTGATCTGATCACAGAGTACAGATATGCATCCCGTGCTGTTTCATGTGCTGCTGTGGAACCCTTTGCGAGTTGAGGCACGTAGCATTTAAAGTTATTATTTCCTTCCATTTCCAAATTGCTGACATGAAGGCAGCTGAATTTGTAAATTTTGACATGACTAATGTTACGTGGCAGGAAAAATCTGGGGCTTAGCAGAAATGAAAAATACAGCGCAGTTTTTCAGCAGCGAACGGAACCAAAGTGTCCGAGGGCAGCGCATAGCCAATAGTCAGTTAATGAATAATTTAGTCTAGCCTTAAGGTGTAAATCACTTGGTGTGTGTCTGGGAGATAAATCATACAAGCTTCAAACCTAAAGTTAAATCCACATGGAGTTTGCAGAGGGCTTGCATTTTGCTGACCTATGTAGCTGTTTTTTACTCATTAACCATTAAGTCGACTCACCCCTTCATAAAATCCCTTCAGGTAGACTTTCTCCTTGGCCTCGGCCAGCTTGTCTTTGTCATTCTGGCTCTGGATTTTCAGTTCATCGCACACCAGAGGAGCAGATAGGTTCCCGTAGCCTGGTATCTCTATGATAGGGACCTGACATGTTTGTGCACACACACACACACACACACACACACACACACACACACACACACACACACACACATACATACACCAAGCCTGTTACATATATAAATATATATTGGTTTCACTGCAATGTGACTGATATGAAAAGGAGCACATCAGCTTACCGGCTCAAAAGGCAACACCATCTTGTCCTCAATTCCATACTTCTCCCGTAGAGCCTTTTGAAAAATACAAGCATTAAGGGCAAAATTAATTAAGTGCAAAATGTTATGCATATTTAACCAACAGATGTGTCTTTAAATGGTCCATCTATACAAATAGCAGACTACAGCAGACTTAAGCTTAATTTGCAAATCGTATTTTCAAAATCAGATGGGCTTCATTTTTTGTGTTTTTCTGCAGAAGGCTTCATCTGAGGTATAAAGGCTCCCTCAGTAGTGGCAGAGATGAAATTTAGCTGAAAGGTCACCTGTTTTTTCTTGATGTCTCTGAGAGCAGCGATGTCATCGGGAGCATCGGATGGTACGCTCGTAACGACACCGGTACCTGAGGAAAATGCAGACGAGGCAAAAGGCAATACATAAAATGTATTAATGCAAATCAGGTAGGTTGCTTCTCATCAATACTGTAATTTACATTAGGCACATTCAAACCTATTAAGTATCAACTGCCAGAACAGTTTTTTCAACTGCGGAGCAGCTAGACTGGAGGAACTAACTGACCGTGAAGAACAAAAAAACATGATCTGGAAACTGATAACCGCCAAAAGGTCTTCCCAGATTCACTCTCACTCACTGCTTTCCATACACGCTGGGCAGGAGATTCATTCTCATTGAAATTCTGACATTTCAACTTAGTCATTTAGAAATTCCAATTAAGGTTATTTGCATAAATTCATCAACAGGACACATGAAAACAAACAGGCAAACTACAACCCTGGAGCACCACTGAACAGAAAAATAGATAGTGCTGACTTCTAATAGAACAGAGGCACTCGGAGCGCAATTAGATCCATTTTATGTGTTTACAAATGTTCTCCCTCAGGGCAAAAAAGCAGCCATTAGTCCCATCCTTTGACATCACAGTACAGCACTTTATAAGTTATAAGGTGACCTTGGCCTGCTATTTTGAGAGTCCCTAGTATTTTTCCATAAGCTCCTGCAAGAATATCTAAGACAAGAAGGGATGAGGGATAAAGCTCGGTGCAGGTTTTCTGCAGAAAGTAATACCTAAAGCGACGCGAGCTGGAATAAATTATCTTTATTTGAAACGAAGACAGATATAAACACATTGACACATTTCAAGTAGCTTATGTTGAACAATTCACCAACTGTCAGATGCATTTCACTCAAGTTCAAGCACATAAAAAAGAAAAGCAAGGTGCCCCCACTCAAGGGTATTCTAACTGCTATGAGCAATTCTGGCAAAGACGTCTTTTAACAACTATGAGGCTTTTACCAATGTGACAAATCTCTGCCTTAAAAAACACCTAAAAAAAAAAAACCAAAAACCTATGAAACGACTCAACCTCTCTGAAAAAATGTACCCCTCTGCTATTTTTCCTAACTTCTTGACGTTTACCTTTGTCCTCCTTGATGGTGAGCATGGGCAGAGCATAGATGATTTTATAGGAGGTCAGGGGAGCACTCAGGGCACAGCCAAGAATATCCTACAAAGAGCAAGAAAGGACGCAGAGCAGAAGGCAGAGCGGGAATAATACAGTTATCTGAATCAATTCCGCAGGTTGTTCGTGCAATAGCCATGAAATGGTGTCCTGCAATGGCTAATTTGTTTCTTAAATTCATTATTCAGCATGTCTTAATCTCCTGTAAATGCAGGCTGCTTGACTGTATTTAAATTATAATTTAAATCACATTAGATAGCAGCGCTTACCTTGCACCATAAGCCTGAATTAATTAGAAGCCAACAGAATTAAATGAATTTGAATTTATGTGCTAGACACAGCACACAAAGTCAGTACCTGTCCCAGTATCTCCATGATCACTGGCACCACTCCATTCTCTTTGGTGAAGCCCTGGTACGACATGTTCCTTGCAGATCTACTGGTGCAGATGAAGACATCTCCGCTGGCTGTCTCAAAGGCAACATACTTCATGTCGGGCCTCACCCAGCAGTTGGTCTGACCGAACATGGTCTCTGGTCTCAGAGTGGCAGCCACCAGGAAGATGTTTTTACCCTTCATGCCGCTGTGGGGAGGACAGCATTAGCCCTTGACTTCACTCTCAAACTAAGACGAGAATTTCACTTAAGTGTGTGTAGAATTTGTGATTTATTACCTGCTATAAAAGACTTTGGACTTGAATTTTGCTGTGTACGGTTCAACCACTTTCATCTTGATGAGAGTGTACTCCTGAGGTCCAACTCCCTTCACATGAACAAAAATGTTAGTTAGAAGAAACAGAACTTAATACAGGCTTTATTTCAAAGTTTTAAAGGGTTAAGTTTTTCTTCTATATTGTAAGAATTAGTTAGTAAAACACTTACAAAATTTTCAATATATTCCTGAGTATACCAAAAATGTTAAGTCAAATAAAATCAAATTGCCCCCATAGTCCCCATAGTGTTTCCAATTCAATTCAATTCAGCTTATTTATATAGCACCAAATCACAACCAAAGTCATCTCAGGGCACTTTACAAACAGAGCAGGTCTAAACCACACTCGTTACTGAATATGAGCTGTGACATAGTCTGTGACTCAGACATGCAGCAAATTTGTGAAAACACTGTCCCTTTAAATATTTGCTGTCAGACTAACTAATCTACTACCCATAATTAACACTAATACATTATCTAATTGAGCCAGGTAAATGTACCTCTCCTGTCTGCCTGTCATGGTCCATGCACGGCTGTCCATCCTTGGGGGAGTAGATGGTATACCTGCAGATGAGTCGGGGACAGTCACATATTAATAGGAAAAGAATACCAAGTGCCACATCAGTAATTTAAACTGCCTTAGACCACAAGGCAAACTTTAACATCAGTTATCCAGCAAAGTCTTCATTTTAAAATACCCACTAAGCTTTTAGCCCCACAGTAAAACATGACATTGGTACAGGACATCGTTTCAGGCGAGACAGTCCCACTGATCGTGACAGCAACAGAGATAAAAGTGGAAGATATAATCATTGACATACTGTGGGGTACGGCCTTCTTTCTTTACTTTTCGCTGTATCATTGCAAGGACAGTGCTACAAAACAACTTATAGAAACCACTAAAACTATCTCACCTTTTGCCAAACTTAATCTTTTTCCTCTCCTTTAGTGTGATGAACTGCCACCTGACAAAGGAGTCATAGTAAGGGTTCACATCCGTGGTGATGAAGGAACGCCTCCAGTCCACCTGGGAATTGATAACATGACACCGGGATTCAGGTATAATAGACGAAGAGTACTTTCACACCTCCAGGCAAATGCATTTTAGTTCTGGTCCAATTTCTGTTCATGCTGACTTTTTACAAACAAACAGGAAGCATAAACACTAAGTTATACAGACCGACAGGTCTGGGCTGCATCACCAGGACCGACCAATAGAAAATCCAATTCCACTGAATGACAAAAGATTATATAGCACTTAAATACTTTACATGTGTTCATTCATCTTCTTTTGTGTCACAAGAGCTCACAAGGAAATAACTGATAAGCAGCATTATTAGGATTATTAGACTGTAAAACGATTGCATGGCATCGTGTACAGTAATGATTTGGGGCTGATTACTCTTAATAGCCTTAATGGACTGGAAAAATACATGCAGTACGAGTAGGATACAGGCGCATCAGTCTTGACAGCTTTCCCATTCAAGTGAATGAGAGAGACCAAAAGGGACCCATCTCTATCAAACAGAGAAAATAATCACATTGCTTATACAGATCAATTATAAGATTACTGCCAGAAGATCGATTTATTAGTTTAGATTTAGCTTTTGAAATAATGCCAAGTTTACATATCTGCTGTCATAAAATCCTGCGATTGCTTGGTTTGTTTGATTTCACAGTAAAAACAAAACTGACCACTCAATAGCGGACCGAGGCCTGTCTTTGCAAGCTGTCTCAGTCCGGTTGTTTGGTCTGCACCAAGTTTTGACTGACAGCTTTCTCACCAGCCCAAATGAGCTGTACTAACCAGGCAAACAGACACAAGGTCATTTTAATGGGGCCAAACTGGGTAGCTGTGGAAGCAGCATGAAACTGATAACCTTGTTTCATCATCCTCAGGGCCAAAACATTCTGTTGAAATCTAGGTGTAACTAGGTGTGTAACTCTTAACGCGCACTGTATGTTCAGAAAATTTAGCCTCATGACATTACAAGAAGGCTCAATAATAAGCTGTTTTTCACTTGGATACATGTTTCATTGTATAAAGGCTCATAGGCACAGAAACAAAGGTACAGACACAGAAAAAGACAGTTGTTTGCTGATCTTTCATCATAATACTCAGTCACCTTGACTCCCATCTGTTTGAGGTCTTTCACCGCCAGAGGAGGGAAGTACTCCAGCCAGTGTTCAGCGTTGGCAAACTTGGCAATCTCTTGGTCCTTCAAGCCCAAAGACTTCATGATGTCCCACTGGAAGGTGGAGGTTCCAGATTTGGCCACTGCTTTACTCTAAAAGATGAAAAAGAAAGAAATAAAAATAATGTAAATTAAAAGACCCCCTGTGAAGGCTGAAGCACAAGAAAGCTCTGTGGTTAACAATATAACAGCTCCTGACCTTCTTGCCCTTTGCTTTGTCCTTGATGATGATTTCATCGGATGTCTTTGGCTTCTCCTTCTCCTCTTCCTCCTCATCTGGAAACTGTGGAGGGTTTCCATACAGCTCCATCTCTCTCTTCAGCTTGTCTGCACAGGCCTGTCAATGCAATATGTAAGTATGAATACAAGAGAGACTGAAAAGACGCTGTGTGTGTGAAGGGTTTGAAGACATGGATGAATTACTCTATGTGGATAATGTAATGTAAAGAAATGAATGCAGCTGGAGACAGTTTGTATGTTGTGCTGTGAATATAATGCCACAGGAATTAACGTCTACCTCTGTGTGTCATTATAACTACACAGACAGGAATTATGAGATGCACTGAAAAAACAAACAACAGACAGACAACACTAACTTTGATTGGCATTCCTGTGCAGTGCAGCCCAAACGGAAAGAGGCATTTCTTCCCTTTCAGAGACTGGTAACCGACAGCAAACTACAAGAAAAAGCAGAACAGCAACTTAGATCACAGATCATTGTTGTTGGATATTTGCATCTCAAGAATCAGTCAATGGTACAGACAAAGAGAGTCAAATTTCCAGCTTTTATTAATGTCTGCTTTCGTTTGCAGGCCTACCTCACACTTCGACAAGCTGAATGTGTGGCCGAGGTGCAATCGCCCATTCATGTAAGGGTAGGGGAAGGTGACAAAGTACTTGTTTTTGCTGTAAGGAAAACAAAATTTAGTTAAAAGATGTATTTGAGATCAGAAAGATTTCATTTCGGGTGTCATTTTCAAAGCAAATCAATTGGGAAATAGAAAATAACATGGGTAAAATATTAGTTCTGATGGCTCACCCTGGATATGTTGATTGCACCACATGCTTTAAGCTCAGAGGCTCCCCCTCTCAACAGCAACAACAGACAAACTACATCACACACCTATGACTATACCTATCAGGAACACACATTACTCGAGGCTGCATCATGAAGATATCAGTTGAAGGAAGTACACCAGCAGAAACCTGCTTTCGTCACAGCAGTGTATTAAACTAATCCTGTTCTCTCTTTGGGAATGAAGCGTGGGTCATTCATCATGATAGATGATACTCACTTTGTGCTTTCCCCCACTGTTGTCGGTGCATCATGCTCAAATGCTTTCTCCTTTTCCCATTTCTCCTGGATTTCTTGCTCGATCTTTTTCAAAAAGTCCAACTTTGCCGTTCCTTTCCGCTCCTGGAATACAATAACAAGCAAGATGATACCTTGTTTAACTGCCTTGTCTTAAGTGATTGCTGCATGTAAGCTGCAGATGCGGTTCACATGCATCTATTACATTATAACAAAAGTATACTTTAAGTGTCAAGTTTCGGAAAGTATAATACTAGACAAGTACACTAGACTACAATATAAAATAACACAAATACGTTCCAACACGTGTTGAACAATGAAACGGCAGCAATCTCGGGTCAAGCTTAGGCAGATTTCTTCAAGCCCATTTCTGCAGCTGGCTAGACAACTAGCTTATGTAAGCTAACTTAGCTAATAGCTACAGTAAGTTATGACGATAAAACCTATCCCCTGACTCTAAACCAACATTAGCTATTGTAAACTGCAGATAAACAGAACATTGGACATACCGTCATTTTGAACCGAATTACGAGCAACTGACTATTCTATTGTTAAGACAGAAGAAACAGTAGAAATAGTTTCCAGTTTGACAAGAGAGACCCACGCCACCGGTGCCTGGCTGATGACACCGACAATCAGCTACCCGCATGGTCTTCTGGGAAATGTAGTCCATAGAACTTTTTTGCGCTTTGTATCTTTTGATACCTAGCAACTAAGACGCTGTTTCATGAAGTAACTATTTGTTTAATCTCAATCTCAACTACATAAGTGCTGATATGAATTTAATAAATTGCGGTTGAGCGAGGACACGATGTAGTTTTAACGTCCGTCTTCTGGCTTGTGTTACGACAACTCAACTTGTGTTGCCATGCCGTAAAACACTTTGTCCGACCTGCCAGAGAAGAGAGAGACATACGGCCTTAAAGCTTATAAATTTATAGACGATGAAAGTAGGGTTATCAAAACGCACTTTCATTTTATAGACCGTATTATAGTCTTTCTCACGATGATTATAGAAAATGTTGAAGCCTTGAAGTCATGGCTGGCAAAACTCCTGGAGCCAATGTGAGTGTTGAATTGAAATGACATTTAGCTCGCATGCTACGTAGCTACGTTAGCTAGCTAGCTAGCCAGTGAGTTAGCCAGGCATCAATGGGAGGGCTTGCTAGAATCTGATAGCAAATTCTTGCACGAGTTAGCTAACCACCATTGCCGCTAGCTGGCTTTTCATGGCAAAATGAGACGGGAGAAATTTTCTTTAGCTAACTGATAATAGAGAAATTAAAATTGCGCATTTTAGAGTACATTCATCGCGTTGTTATTTTAGGGCAACGTTAGTTAGGCACGCAGTTGGCCCACGATAACGTGACTTTATAACAGCTCTGTATCAAGCCATGAAGCTGCAGCAGATAGCTAAACTTGTTTGCTGCCACTTGTGTTTAAATTTAGTTAATAATTGTAGAATGCGTAGGACTATATCCAGCTTTATATTACTGAGTTATAAGACGTTTCACTTATAGTTTCGCTCCTTGTGTTACCATAGTTACACACACTTTTACAGTTTCTCCCTCCCTTTCTCTAATATAAGATAATCAAATAGCCTTGTAATGCCGATGCTGCCAAAGAACACATATAAATACACGGATTTGAATATATAATATGTAACCGGGATTTAAGAGGTGGCGATGTGCACATGAGCAGATGATGTTGTACTCACAATGTGTCGGTGATGCAGAAACAGTCACTTAACTTATTAACGCATGCTTTTGACAACATAGCACTTAAGCCTTTTATTGAACTGAGCTGAATCTTGATGCAGTGGCTTTGTTAACCTGACAGAGAGAGTTCTCACTGACATTTTTGAAATTATAACTAGTTTAATGTAAGGCACATTTAAGACTTTACATTTATTTTAGCAAATTCCTAAACTATGCAATGCCTGATCTTTTCCCATGTTGATTTGTTGTTGTGAGAGTTTGCTCACCCAGTATCACTTACTGTGATCCTTTTTGTCTTTAAGGTCAAATGGAAGTGATGTTTTAAGAGTTTATATTATTATACAATATATTATTCCTTTAGTCCCTTTAGTAGTGCTTTGTCTTGGAGTTATCATGAGTATTTTCCTGGAGCTTTGTGCATTTTTAAAGTTAGTGCCATATTGGCACCACTTGCTGGCAGGAGCACATAAGCATGTAAAGGTTATGTAAAACACATTTCAATGATTTTTAAAACTTTTGTTTACTCTAACTTTTGTTAGATTGTTTATTTTGAAAGTCTTTGTTTTTGTGCTGTGCCCTGCAAGCTTTGTCAGACATCTCCCTCGAGACTGACTGTGTTTAGGTTAGTTTTGAGAATTTCTGTATGAATCAAAAGTTGGACAGCACACCTCAGATACATAAAGTGAACTGCACATGTTTTAATTATAAATTAAATTTCCTGATTTTTCTTGCACAGTTTTCTAGCTCTCTTTGTGCCGCTCTTGCTTCAGTCATGTAATTAGGTTGGCAAAAGCTTGATTGTGTTGTTCCTTTTGCATTGCAATGTTAAACTCCTACTAATGTTGCCATGCTGAAAGTCCAAAATACATATATTTTAACCCACAGATGTGATGCTGACCCCTCTGCATTAGCCAATTACGTGGTGGCTCTTGTAAAGAAGGACAAACCGGAGAAAGATCTGAAAGCACTTTGTGCTGATCAGCTTGATGTCTTCCTACAAAAAGGTATGAACTTGGCACAAAGCATCTGTGCCAGTGCGGGTAAAAACAACATCTGCTTTGATTATTAACCTTACCTCTTTCTGGGCAGAAAGTTGTGCTTAGGGTTGTCCTAGAGCAGATATTTCCATCATTTAAGTAACAAGTAAAAAGGAATATATTTTACTCTCTTCGTACATCCTACAGACAATAGAGTTTGTGGTTATGACACAGATCCTCTTGAAATCACAGCCATCAGCATCATGGAGGGCCATCAGTTAACTGATTTAGAGTATCAGGATAGACAGTGAGCTTCATGTTATGTTGATCATAAACAGAGAAAACTAGAGATTTTTTATTTGTTCATGAGAAATGTAGAAAAAAATAGACAAGGCATATTAGTAACTGACAAGTACCAGTGGGTAGCTAATTTAGTTGATATGTCTGTATGTAATGTGCTGTATGTAATCTGCAAGCATAGATTATGTTAATGCAGAATCAGATTTATGAGCGGTGAAAAGGCCAAAAAGCATAGAAACTGAAATTAACTTTCAAAATTCCCCTCGATCGTTAGCTGAAGGTCTACATTGAGCGATATAGTCAATTAGACATTATTACTATCTACCACTTGTGGATCCCCACTATGTCCACAAGAGGGTGTGTTGCCACATTTGAAACTACTTCCCATTTACTTAAACACTACAGTCAAAAAGATAGTTCAGATAACCTCTTTGAGTGCACTTAACATTCTACTTTATTTTGTGGGTTACATTTTCTTAAAAACATTTTTGATGATGATGATTTTACATTGTTATAAAGCAGCTTTTTTCTGTTTCATGTCTATTCTGTTTCTGTGTTTGTTATTCATTTGTTGTTTATTAGGCTTTGGATATATTTAGAACAGCCAGGAGCAGAGAAATATTTAGTGTAGTGTGGTTTGGGAGCGATTACAGTACATTTTATGCCTGAGGTGCAATTTGCTCTTTGAGAGGGAATGGGCAGAAAGGCGCATAATTAAAACAGAAGATAAAATCTATTCACAAGGTTCACATTGTCATTGCAGAGACGATGGGATTTGTCGATAAACTTTTTGAATGTCTGGCAACCAAGAACTACCTGGGAATTCCTGCTGCCAAGGAGGCTCCTAAAGAGGAGGTCAAACCACCTCTAGTCAAATCTGATGTTGTGGAGGTAAGAAGACAAAGTTTGAAATTCAATTGCAAAACATGGATCTTTGTAATGTCAATGTCAGTCTTTAAATTATTTTGATGAATAAGTAGTAGTAACACAAACATAGTGCCTGTCTTCAGCCAAAACAGTGTTACATGTATATTATGATTGTCAAAGAAAATCTGCATTAGTGTATGTATGATCATCTCCTTGTCCGTCACAGGGTACAGAAAACCACTGTCTGATTATGAATATTTGTCAAGTAACCTTTATTTTCCCTCAAGGCTGAAACTCCAGAGGAGGAGAGAGAAAACAGGCGGAGGAGAAGTCCTCTGAGAAACCGCTCTGACTTCAACGAGTCCAGGTATGGCTGTGACCTCAGAGATCCGTTTCACCTCAGTTTAATGACCTGACATGTGAGACAGAGAGTGCCTTAACCCCAGGTGAAATCTCCTTACTGCTGATCAAAAACTCATCATTTTGTCCTGCTTTTAGCTCGATGAGGGCCCAGGTGTCTGCTAGCCGTTCCCTTATCTCTAACACACACAGTGAATTACAGATAGGACAGTACAGTAACCATTCTGCTGTCATTTCAAAACAACACACAAAGTGTTTAATGTCCTTAATGCATCCATTAGCAAAATAATCATGTTATGCACTCATTTGAAAATTATTAGTTCACTTGGATCAATTTCACTTCAACACTAAATGCTGGTCTTCAAAGTTTGGAGGAAGGAATTATGCAGTAATAGTCCTAATGTAAAACAGATTTGAATGAAAAATAGATATAAAGAAGAGTTGAGTAAGCTTCAGTAGCTTCAGCTTCAGCTAGCTTCAGTAACAGTAAGCCACACACAGCAAAATAACACAGTGCCTTGGAGATCATCAGAAAGAATAAGAAAGTAATAATATGCTTATGAAGCCTGATTCTGTCTTTTGCCCTGTAAATAAAGGCCACTAGAACTGATTTCAATGTGGATACTTAATAGATAAACATATAATAAATTTGTACCTCTGTGTTGTGTATCCAGATATTTGATACAGACATTAAGACAACATGTTTCTTATCTGCTGAGGTTGAAATGCTGAACAATGAAATATTCAACAAGTCACAATATCTGTTTCCTCCTTTTTAAAAGATTATTTATTGCTTGCAAATGAAAGCCTTCATGTATGCTTGTGAATGTACACGTTAGACTGAAAAGAAGTGGTATCATTTTAGCTTATAACTGAATATCACTCTTTGTTACCAACAGTTGGGTGTTTAAGTCAGCTCTCAAGGTGCAACACATCTGGTCTCAGTCTCTTCTGAGTGCTGTTGATCTGTACTTTAAAATGGGCCGCTCTCCTCTCACCTCACAGTCTTCATCTGTTCAGTTGTTATATCATTATGGTTTCACAACAGTGAAACAGCTATACAACAGTTGTAATTCATCATGCATATACCTCATGATGTTTTGGCAACTACAAGCAGAGGAGCATTTAAACACAATTCTCATAAGACCTCTCATTTGACACTGGCATTAAGATAGTAATACACATATACTCCCTGTAACTCATCAACTATACAGGAGCCGTGATGAAAGGAGGCGAGAGGAGCGCAAGCGCCGTGACTTCGATCGGCACGGGAAAAGCGGCAGCGACTCCCACCGCGAACGGGAGCGGCATGAGCGCCGCAGGGGCAGCCCCCGCGGGAGGAGCTACAGCCGGAGCCGGAGTCGCAGTCGGAGCAGGAGTGATAGCCGAGGAAAGAGCAGGGACAGAGAGCACAGAGGAGGCAGAGGTGAGAAAGTTCCCCCACCCCACAGCACCCACAACCAATAACAACAGCACAGGGGACCAGACCCAGGAGTGTAGAAGTTCCTGAAGCTCCTGTCAGCACAGCCTGACTGTGCATTAGTGATGCAGACTTGCTGCTGGAAACACTCTGAGTGTGCTTAAACTCTTTAGAAGGAGACTGGACGGAGTTCTGGATGTAGCTGTCTGTATTACTTTCTGTTGGATTGTTGGCTGGTGTTGCTGGGTCTTTAGGAACAATGTGGACAGCTTTATACTCATATCAGTCAGGACTCAACAACACAGGCTGGTATTGGCCTCATCACCCACAAGGTTAACCTTTATCTTAGTGTTAGTCACAATGGGAGAAGTACCTTTTTTTAAAAAGCTTAAAACTTATAGGATCAAAATTTCTGCCACTTCTCTGCTGTAATGATGATTTTTGTTTTGTAAAAATGCCTCTTGTGCTCGTCTTTCGCAGACTTCAAGTCTAAGTTTGAGTTGGAAAGGAAGGACACCGACTGCTACAATTCCTCCACCACATCTGGCTCCCAGCAGCAGCACCCACCGCCGCTCTTGCCCCTGCCCACACCTCCGCACCCCTTTTCCTCCTCTTCCTCGTCGTCCACTGGAGTCTCAGGAGGTGGAGGCCTTCCCATAGCAACGCCAGCTCACCTGCCTGATAGCACTACAGACAGCTGGTCTGGCTACTACGGCACCCAAAGGCAAGATGGTGTCAGCAAGCCATTCATCAACAAGGGCGCTTCACTCAAACAGCGGTGCAGGGATTATGATGGTAGGAACAGAGTGAATCATCGTTTCCTCTTTTCCTCCTCTCTGTCAGTTCTTCAGTTTATTTTTCTTTCATGTTTTTTTGCCATACTGATGGTTCCTTAGTCTTAAAGCCTGTTGATATTGAGCCTTTTCCCCAGTATATGATGCAGTCACGGTAAAGTTTGCTCTGTCTTTTGTCTAAACTTAACCATTACCTTCCCATGGGAGTTATTGATTGCCTTGTTTAGTCTCATCACTAATGACCACTGTTTAACACTCCCTCTCTTCTCCAGAAACACAAGAGAGTATAAAATTACGCTCTATCACAGAAGCATGTTGTTATCTCCCTCAGTGCTCAAACACAGCCACTAGGGACCCAGTTCCTTAATGAGACTGTGGGGTAAATACACGCACTGTAGGTCTCAGCTGCTTTGAGATAGGACAATATTTCATCGTGTTTTTTAAATCTCATTCTATTTTTTTTTCCTTCATATGTTTTTGAGTTAATTTGTTTTCCAGTGGTCAAAAACCCATTGAAAGGATTACAGAAGGTTACAGATAGATACTGAGGAGTATCAGAAGAGAAAATTGTTGTACAGATTTGTAGCTGCTTGTTAAACCAGCAAAATGATGTTTAAAGTAACGTGCTAATGTTTCTTTCCCTTTTACAGAAAAGGGATTTTGCGTCCGTGGCGACCTTTGTCCATTCGACCACGGCAACGACCCTCTCATTGTTGATGATGTCAATCTGCCGGGCATGATTCCTTTCCCACCTCCACCTGTTATGCCCCCAGCTGGCCTACCCATGCCCCCAATCACTGAACCACCTCCTCCCCTTAGGATGCCTTCTATGCCACCCTATGGCCAGCCACCACCACCCGGCGTCTTCCCCATGACTGGTAAGTAGTACCGCCAAATAGGTGCATAAATATGAACCTCTAGACACTGCTCGTGCCCATTTAACGTGAGTTGTAACTGTTCCCGCAAATGGCACAATTGTGAGGTTTGATTCCTACACAGCACTGCTAAGCTAGTTATTGCACTTGTTAGCCCAATTGCCTGGTAATTTGTTCCCCTATAAATTAGATATACTGTATGTTGTTATATTTATAAAAACACATGACCTCTCACTTCTACTCCTATCTAAGTAACTACCGTTTTTCTGCTTTCCACAACCAATTTAAATTAAACATTGTAATTACACATCGCGGTGTATGTGCGTTAAACATGCATCAGGAAATCCATATATTTCTCAGATGGGCTGACCAAGAGAGACATTTGTTTTGGCCTTATTCCACATCCACACAAAAAGTGAGAGAAAAGGACACTTTGTATTTTCTTAATATACAGCTTAAATTTGAAAGACAGCTTCATTACCAGCTTCAATAAAACTTCCTGAATCATATTCTGATTTCTCTCAACTGCACACTAGTAATACTACTAGTTACTGGGACCTTGCCTGTTTTGTTGTTACTGAGCAAACTGGTCAAACTGGTGTTGGATATACGGTTTTTAAAGAAGCAAAGTTGATAATGATGAAAACACTGCCGTCTAATGGTCAACTGTCGCCTGAGCACTCTGACTACACTGGTTCTTCAAATGATGTTCTTAATGTTACTTTTCATGTGATGCTCTAGAAGTAGGTGTAAAATATATTGTGCAGTACTTCTTTGCATTGAACAGTTCCAACTTTCCGCCAACTTCACAGTCACATTAAAGCAACCTGTGTGGCATGAAAAAAGTTTTATTATTTCAAAGCAAGAGTCTCTGTCATACCTGTGATATACCTTAGGCATTAGCTTGGGCTTGTGTCTCCCTCAGGACCCCCACTGATAGCAACCAGTGGGATTGATACCCCCAACCACCAATCGGCAATCACTTCTTCTCCTCCTATTGGACCGCCTGGCGTGGGGCTGCCGCCTACTCTTCCTCCTCCTCCACCTCCTCCGTCCTCGTCCTCATCTGTGTCTCTTCATCCCCAATATGTCCAGTCTGAATGTAAGCAGCAGTGCTTTTCCTATTCAGATTGGGACTGTGTGTTTGGAGGCAGCATTGCTTTGACTCCTGCTCTACTTCCTTCTCTGAGTTTTCTTTTGTGTTCATTTAGTAAAGAGATGCGTCAAAGTAAAACAAAGCAAGTGAGAGTTAAGTTACTTTTTGTGGACATTTAAGTACCCTGTGTATCTGTTTTTTGTCATTTTAAGTTGCTTTTTGTATGATGATGTCATATATGCAGTGTGCTGTTCATGCGTTTCCTTAGGCTGCAGTAACGGCTGCTGACCAGAGGGTAGCACTGTTTATTAACCCAACCTTAACAGACAAAGTTGCTATGAGCAGTTCACATAAACTCTGCTTCATCCTTATTGTGTTGAGTGCTTTCCCCACATTTCTGCTCATGAATAATAACACAGAAAAGCTAAGGCTTAATTTAAATGGAGTGAGTCTGTTTTTAGTTAATTATAAATGCAGGTTTTTGACCTTAATTTAGGTCAGATTGTCAAAATCACAAATGTCACAAAAGGTCCCATTTTGTTTTGCCTTGTTACAGTAAACTTAACAGTAAATTATCATCTCACAGTGTTTTACTGTTTTTGTTCAGCTTAAAAGTTTTTTGACTATTTTTATGACTTTATTTCATTATTTTAATTACTGCATACAATGTCACAGCTCATCAACAAGATTATTGTTGTTTACTAAATAAGTTACTAAATTCCATCTAGTGCTTGGATTTACACTGTTAGATACTTTATTTATGGTGGGCCAATTTAATTAATTTCATAATTAAACAACAATAATTATGTGTTGCTTAATATTTTCTCTAAACCTGTGCATGTTTTTGTGTGTTATTTTTACATATTAGATAACTATGATCCAGAGGGCTATAACCCAGAATCCCCCGGGCTGACTGCAGCAGGTCGTAACCCGTACCGCCAGTTCATTCCTCGGGTGCAGACCCAACGCTCCAACCTCATCGGCCTCACCTCCAGCGAAGGACAAAGCTCCAGAGGTAGTGAACCTTTCTAGTAGAGACACTCATCCTCAAACTAATTCTGTGCGGGGTGAAGAATTGGAATAGTGTAATCAGAAGAAAACTGTCAGGTATTAAAGTAAATGCTCTAATAATTTGTAGCTGGATCCAAACACTGAAGTTGATGCACAGCCCTGTGGTGGATTTGGTAATGAGCAAGAGCTCAGAGAATTTCTTAATGTTTTGGGGGTTTTTGTCTGTGTGTGCTTGTCTTCCAGCCGCCAATATAGTGATCCAGACAGAGCCTGCAAGTGCAACCAGCAGTCCTGGAAGTAACGTCTCCCGTTTCAACACAGATCAGGACAACAGGAAGAGAACCATGGGACCCAGTACAGCTGAGGGACCAGCAGCTAAAAAATCTTGGATGGAGAAGTAAGGATTTAAAGACACGTGCACGATTTAAATGTTTTATGACAAGTTATGATGTTAAAGCTTCAAAGGCTGAAAAGTCTTGCCTTTAAAGAAATTTTTAAAACTTTGGTCACATTTAATCTCAGGGTCTTCAGGGGTTACGCGTCAAGCTGCAACACTTAGTTGATTCTTCGAAAGAAAACAATAGCCAACCATTTTTATAATCAATAATCAGTTGCATACATGTCAAACGTTAGCAATACCAGCATTTCAAGGTAAGGATTTGCTGCTTCTCTTTGTTATTTATGATGGTGAATGAAAGGTCTTTGGGATTTGGACTGTGGTTCGATAAGAGAGACAGTTTGATGACATCAGCTGTGGGCCCCGGGAATATGTGACGAGCATTTTACACAGTTTTGTGAAATTTAATACCATAAACGATTGATCATGGAAATGATCTTCAGGTTTATTGATCACGAAAATAACTGTCATTAGTTGTAACATTAGTTATGTGCTAGGATACCATCATGCAAGCTTGATTTCTATTATCCCAATAAAAAAGTTGGTCCCACTTCACATGGCAGTTCTGCACTGCAAAGAAAGGACACTGGACAAATATTTTCGCAGTAAAAATGTGTGTTTCTACAGAAGCAGTTACTTAGTACTTTATTTGAAATTGATCTTGGAGCTTTGAAATTAGCACTACCATCTCAGAGTGGTCATGGACACTTAATACCCTCATCAAACAGGTTCTTGTTCTGTGAAGACATTTGAAGAAACTAGCTGGCCAGCTGAAATTCGATCAAACAAATTGGTGCCTCTCCCCATTTCCCATTACTGCTAAGGTAGCCCAGTTTCAAGCCAAGGTGACTCATAGGTCGTGAGCCTGTCTCTTATCACAGCTATGGGAAGCAGGCGCACACAACCATCCACATGACAAGGATGCTTCTGTTGCAAACACTCTACATGTAATCAAGCAGGCTAACACGCAGTCAACTTGTATGTGAAGAACTTTTGTATAAAGGCAGAAACTTGAACCTCTTGTCATCACACTGGGTTCCATTTCACTTCATCGCAGCTTGTCCACCTTTTTATTCATTTCTATTTGAAACAAACTGTGTTTTCTTCTCGTTTTAGGCCGGGCTTTAACAACCAACATAAAAGCAGTTTTCCCAAGAGGTATCACTACGTGAACACCAAGTTGGAGGTACGCAAGATCCCACGTGAGCTCAACAATATCACCAAACTCAATGAACACTTCAGCAAGTTTGGAACCATCGTCAATATCCAGGTAAAATGCATCATTTGCTCAGTTGATGCATTACTCAGTTTTCATTGCTGAAGGAATCATTTTGAGTAAAATAAGCAAAGTTAGTAGTTGGTCAGCATGTTATAATGGCCTGCAGAAACGTTTGTTTCATAGTACACACATACCTTACCTGCATGCTTTCCAGGTTGTGTTTGGTGGAGACCCAGAAGCGGCATTGATTCAGTACACAAAGAATGAAGAGGCCAGACGGGCCATATCCAGCACTGAGGCAGTCCTCAACAACCGCTTCATTCGTGTGTACTGGCACCGGGAGCCAGGCACCAACGCCACAGGGCTGCCGCAGCAGGAACAGAGCTCAGGGATCCAGGCTGCGGGGTCATCACCTGGCCAGGGGGGGCAGCACAGCAGCGTGCATAAGGTTTGCATAAAGGGATGAGACATGGAGAAGTTCTTTGTCTTTTCATGTTGATATTTTTAATGTTACGTTTCTGAAACACTAAACACGGATCTTTTTCTCTCTTTTCTTTTATCTGCAGGGGATCAAGCAGCACAGTCCAGCCGCCTACGTGTTGAACAAGACTGTACTCAAGCCTCGTCTGCCAGCAGTGGCTGGGATCACAGCTACAACCAAGTCAGACAGTGTGAACCCAAACACAGATACTGTCACTGTACGTTTGTGTGTGTGTGTGTGTGTGTTTGGGGGGGGGGGGGGCAGTCAAACCTGGGTGGAATAGCATTTTTAAGTAAATAACTTGTTTCACCAGGTTTGTAATATCACATTTTAAAATATCTTTTAAAGAAAACAAATGATGTCTGATGAAAAGTTGGCCATATTGCACAGATCTGTTAACCTGTACTTAGGCACAATGTTACGTTATGTTAAATGCTAATGTCAACTTGCTAACATATTCACACTGACAATTCTTACATGCTAATGTTAAGCAGGTGCACACCATTTCAAATAGGAGAACACTGTTACCTCCATGAAATTAGAGACCTCAGAGACATGAAAAAGGTAGTTAAAGGACACAACCGCAGTGTCAGCGTCACACAGCTTTAAAGGTGTGTAGTGTTTAGTGCCATCTAGTGGTGCGTTTGCAGTTTGCGACCAGCTGAATACCCCTCCAGTCACCGCTCCCTTTCCAAACATGTCAGAGGACATGTGATCTTAAGTGCTGAAGGATCTCTCTAGAGCCAGTGTTTGGCTTGTCAGTCACTTTAGACACATATCAGTGCATAATAGTAGACTCCACTGAAGAGGACCTGCTTGTTATTCACATGTGAAGGGCTCATTCAGAGAAAATAAACACAACAATTCTTTGCTTCATATGCTTATATACTCATGAAAACATAATCAACCAGCAGTATCATAATCCATTCTTGCCAGTCTATCCTCCCAATCCTACACACAGGACAAGCATGTTAACATGCATCCTGAGATGTCACATTTATGAGCTGCTAGCACTTAAAGTTCTTGTATGAATGCATTGCAGCTGTCTACAAGCTAATCGTGTTTACCTAAATGTGTTTCTGTCTCTATTTTAGGTGGCATCTGCGCTGACTAACACCCAGAAGGGCCCCTACTCTTCCACAGCCCTCAAGTCCTCCTCAAAGAGCCTTGGGAAAACGGGAAAAGCACTAGAAGCACAGGAAGTCCTCAAGAAGAAACAGGCATGTTGTTTTTAAATTTTTAAATAAGTGTTTTGACTGGAACGAGAACAACAGAGCTGGGATTAGCCATTTTTTTCTTTCAGGGGTCACTGTTGAGAACCAGCTATCCACCACCACCATATATTTCTTTTTCCACCTCAGTGAATGTATTTAATTTATTGTCTGTTTTCTTTTAGGAGGCATTAAAACTCCAGCAGGACATGAGAAAGAAAAAGCAAGAGATGTTAAAGACACAAATTGAGTGTCAGAAGGTAAAACCAGCCTCAACACCACTTTTGCTTCTCTTCTTGTCTTCATGATTCCTTCTCCTGCGTTTAAGACCTTCCTCTTCCTAACTGCTTGCCCTTCTTCTTCCAGGCCTTGATAAACCGTCTGGAGAAGAACCGAGGGATGAAACCTGAGGAGAGAGCCAACATCATGAAGACCCTGAAGGAGCTTACGGAGAAGATCGCACAGCTGCAGAATGAAATGAACCCCAGCCCTGCCTCCCAGGTCCCCAGCAGCAAACCCAACCACAGTCAGCCCAAGACCAAGACTGATGTAAGTTTGGACCCTTTTGGCTAGGAGCATGACAAACTGATGATTCAAACATGTAACAAAGGCCTTTCACGTTATTTGACTGACTGTGTTTAAAAGGAGGCGTGCAAACGTTGAGTGCACTGTATGGAAGTTGTTTTTTTGTTTTGTTTTTTTTCCCCACTTTGTCAGTTCAGTTTTTCATTACCCCTCAGTATTGAGTGATCAAAATGTTTTCTTATTTTATACTTATGACCAGGCCCAGAAGGAATTGCTGGACGCTGAGCTCGACTTCCACAAGAAGATGAGTTCTGGAGAGGATACAACAGACCTCAAGAGAAAACTGGGCCAGCTACAGGTGGAGGTAATACACATGTGCACCCAAACACAACCAGTACATAACCACATATCAACAATGTGAAAATATGTCTAGCAGTGCCATATATTGACCTAAAATTCAGAAGTTCTGAAAATATATTCATCATACAAACTGGTTTTCATCACCCAGGTCCAGGACAGCTGGATTTTAAAACCATGTGATACCAACAGGGCCTCAGAGGAAGTCAGCAGTTAAGACTGTATTCACATATATGAACCAACACTGCCTGATTGTGCTTAAGAAGAAAAGGAAAAGTAACATGCACATTTAAATGACTTTTTGCAGGTTCTGGATGAAAGCACTTCTGCAAAGGGAGGAAACAAATACCAATAACATTAATAAGGCAGCACTTGGATCCCCTTGTAGGGAAATTAATTATAGAAATAAAATCATCAGTTTTAAAATGTTTTTGTATTCTCATTATCAAACTCATTTTACATCACTTCTAGGGTACAAGCTGGTCAGAACAGGTGTTTACAAGAAGTAAAGTTTTACCTACTAAAGGAATAGTAGATAATACTGTTGTAATATTTAGTGATTAGGGGAGAGAACGGTAGCTTCTAAACTCAAGTACAGATGTTGAGTTATGAATGCAGTGTGACTGAATGGGCCTCATACACAGTATGTACTGTAATGAGTTATTGTAATTAGCGTATGTATAGTGAGTGTGTAGGGGCTGGCCTTTCCCTTTGACACTCTGGCACTCTGGTTCTGATTCCATGGCGACAAAGCGCAGATGCACACAAACTGCATCACAGATGTGCAATGCGAAGATGTCACATAAAAGCTTATGAGCAAAATGTATATGTACATTTTTTAGCCTGTTCATCTGAAAATTAAATTACTTTTTTTTTTTTTTTTTTACTGTGAAAAGAAGAGTTTGCCTCTCTCAGCTGCATCCAAAGCTGCCAGCTCAGACATGGCCCAGGTCTGCTCTCCCCTCTAAACTAGCATTAGTGCACAGACACAGATGAGGTCGGCTGTGTCACAAGATCAGCCTTACAAGAACATGGCTTTTGTTAGCAACACCCTGCCTGGCATGTTTTTCCCTCTACCCCTGTGGGTCCTAAATTAGCTAGTTGTTAAAAATGCATACCACCCCACAACCCACCCACCCAAACTCAACTCTCCTTCTGCACATTAAACTGCAGCCACTTAAGCAAACCCAGAGGAACAGCCGCTAACGAAGCCAAATCAGACACGAGTCCTACGCTGATGGAGCTCCATCTCATTAAAGTTTGAGTCGCTGGTCCTTGTAAGAAAATCGCAGGATGACAATTAGAGGGTGAAGTTAGGGAGGGACAAATGGAAGAGAGAGTGGTTGTGAGGTTGTGGAACGGTTAGGAAGCGGAGAGATGTCACTTTAAAAATGGACGAGTGACAACTAATGGTGAAGGCAGTAACAGAGGAGGACAACAGAGTCAAGCTCTTAGAGAGTGTTTATGCTCTAAGGACAAGGAAAATGTGTAATATTCTGCCTATGCTATGTTGTTTACTGTATGGATTAAGATTTGGTCACATTGATATGCTTTTTTTTTTGTTGACGTGACAAATAAACACACTGTAGTTTCCTGCCATGTTTGTTTTCATATTGAAAGGCACAACAGCATGACATCAAGGCACAATCTGTTTTCAACATCTGTTTCTAATGATTTTTTTAACACAGCCAGGTGGCGCCCATATATTCCATGAGTGTTGGAAAAAGAAACTGCAGCAGCCAGTCAGTCCCTTACTAACATTAATCCTCTCAATCTGTTCTCCTCTAGGCGACTCGGTTGGGTCTGATCAGGCCTCCAGCTGGTCGAGGTCGGGGCCGAGGAAAGATGGCTCTGGAGCCCGGCTTGATGCACGTGGGCCGCGGAAGGGGACGAAGCCGGGAGATGATGGGTCGCGGTGGGGCTGTGAACCGCATGGTGGTCGACCACAGACCCAGAGCACTGGCTATTTTAGGAGTCACTCAGGAGGAGAAGGAAGAGCTAATGCCACACTTCGTGGTGAGGACTGTATTACTCTGTTTTTTATTATTTACTGATAGAGGATAAGGTATTAAAGAGTAGTTCCTCTGAATTTGAAGTTTTTAACACGTTTACGTTGAAATTCATGCTGATCTTTTTTTTTTCTTTTCTTAGAAATTTGGTGAGATTGAGGACGTCCGTGACCAAGATGCCAACAGTGTCGTCATGACCTTCAAGACACGAAGTGAAGCAGAGAATGTAGGTCATATGCCCGTAAATCAAACCAGTCTGACTAGTTTTTTTGTTTGTTTTGCTGGTACAAAGTCAGTAAGAGCTGTATGTATAATGTGCAGTTGTCCTCTTGTGTTGTTTTTTAAGGCGGCGAACCAGGGAGCAAAGTTCAAAGGTCGCGTGCTACAGATTTCCTGGTACAAGCCCAAAACGCCCTCTGTCACAACTGAGCCAGAGGAGGAAGAGGCAAAAGATGAAGACAATACGGTATGACACATTGCACTGGCACCTAGTCTGTGGCATGATTTCATGTGTTATCATTAGTAACATATAAAAGGTCCAGAAAGTTGGATGTTCAGTGTGTGTACAGAACAACCTGAAATTCAAAGCAGGGAAACTTCTGGAAGTTTTAGTTATATTCACAGATTTTACTTTCTTTTCAGTGCTGCTAAATTTTTCACTGCAGCTCCCAATGGAAAATCAGGGCAAGCCTCTCAGTACTAAGAGCATCTTAGCCCTTTGAGTAAAACTGCATTACTGTCAGGTGAAATCCTCATACTGTATATTCACGTTTTGAGTTGCGTTTTTGAGGAGTCTTCCTTTGAGCCAGTAAGTTTTATAACATAAGGGCGTGACTTTAACATGCCTTGTATCATTTGAGGACACAAGTAATATAAAGATATATATATATATATACGTTTTCATATATTTGGGCAGTTTATAGCTGTCACTTATGAAAGATCACCTCTGACCATGGATTAAGACCTGTGTACAAATAGTCTTCTTGGCACAATATTGTGTGTCTGATGCCAGGGTTTTGTTTTGTTTTGTTTTGTTTCATTTTGTTGTTTTATACAGAAAGACGTTTATTCCTATTCCTATACCACTAAAACTTCATAAGCCATGAATATATTTCATAGATTCTAAAGTTTTCCTGCAGACTGAAGTCAGTTTATTTGCTCTGGCGGTATAAAGTTCTGTGTCACACGTGTGCAAGCTACAAATTGGACCATGATTGACTTATTGTGATGTCACATATGCCCATAGTCAACACCTTTAAAATGTTAAAAGAGAACACAGAGAAACTTTCCTCTTTCAGCAGATGAATGTGAAAACATCCTTGAAGTGTTGAACACTCAAACATCGAACTGTAAGAACAAAAAGAAAAACTCATTCTTGAGTGGAATGAGACTTCAAATATATCTCAGGAGAACTTGAAAGTGCCAGTGCTCCCTCCAGTTTTGCTCCTGAAAGTGCACAAAAATTGCAGAAAAGTCCCCTTTTTAGAAGTACACACCTGTGTAATCCAATGCAAGTCAGCACAGCCCAGCTATAAATACGTCTCTTGTGAATATTCTTTTGTTAGGTAGATAGGAAGGCTTATGTGATATGCGGATGTAAGCTAAACAACTTGAGGATGTCACACTGCATCAAACACAATAGTTTGATTTCTAACACACCAGCTGGCCATTTCGTCTGACTTAAACCAATAAATGGTACGTTTTGAGGTAGCAAAGGGCATTAAAGCATCAGAATGATTCAACAGAATCCAGTGATACAAATTTGAAAACCCTGACACAGAATACGTGAAGGACAGTACCCATCGCATGATCTCATCAGTTTGTTTGGAAAAGCTAACATTCCATTTGTGTTGTTGTTGTTTAAACAGAAGGAAGGTAGTTCCTATTTGCCTGGTGAGGACGAGGAAGAGGAGGAGGAAGAAGACGACGATGAAGATGACGAGTACGAAAGCCGATCTTGGAGACGGTGAAGGCGCTCTCCGACTCTCTAGCAGAATCGGTCGTTATTTTTCCCCACATGCAGATAAAATCAGTACAACAGAACTCACATTTTTTTTCCTTTCCAGTATTTTCAAACAAAGTAATTTTAGACTCTAATCAAAGTAAAAACGTCTCTTCTTCATTGTACATGACAAAGGTTTAGAGGGCCGATGTTTTTTTTTTGTATCCCTCTACTAAACAATTATTTAAAACGTCTCACTTTTGCTGAGAAAGATAAATGTTAAGTTGTTCTTATAGATAGAAAAAACCTATGTAAGTTTCATTGTGCTTACCAGATGATAAATATCAGTAATGCACAACATTTGTGTCTACTGTGAATAGGTATTTTTATACATACTGTATTTAAGCTCTTTTCTCACCAGTTTTTTGAAAAATCTTGTCCTCAGTTCAGGGACGGCCATTCCTTCACCGATAGAACGTTCTCTGTTGCTACCAGAGAGATATTTATTTATTTTTCCACTGCATAAATGCACTGTGCAGTACCTATATTGGCACAGTATGGTGTGCTTTCCCATTTCACACTTTGTTTTGGTATCATTCACCCAAAATGTAAAAGGATCCAAATATTTTTGACTGTGGCTCTCTGTCCCGGCACGAATACATGCTGGTCTTTTGCATGTTGTGTTAATAAATATACAGAGTCACCCTTGCCCAGCACCTAAAGGTGCTGACACTGTACCACGACCCTATTAGAGCCAGTGCAGGTACAGAAGGATACCAGTGCAATAGAGAACCCAAACAATGTTTACAAATGGCCGTGTCCATGCACGTCAGATACAGTCTTGTAGTAACTATTAAAAAATTTCCCCTTGTGTATTTCGTTGCTCACTAAATGTCCAGTGCCACTCGGTGTAAATATAAACACCCATGGGTGTTCTACATTTTCTAAGAGTGTGTAACATTTTTCACTTGTTTAATTCCTTCTCCTGGTCGCCCAACAAGCAGCACAGGAAGAGGATCAGATCACCCATTTCAAAAAAATGTGAGATCCATAGACAGGTGTTTGAATGTAATACTGAACAGTTGATTTTAATATATATATAATTTCTTTGCCTTACACAATCAGCAGATGGCTGAGTTTTTACAAGATTTGTGATTTACTTTTGTAAATTTTGTAAATTCTTGAGAGAGAAATTACTGTTGTACTTTTTTTTTGAGTTCCTTTTTCCGTCATTTTAAATGAATGACAAGGTCGTGTCAGGTAGTAAAGGTCAAGTGAGAGAGTGCAGCATCTCTGCTTAATTGCAAGACTTTGTGTGGAACCAGTCCAAATTGTTATGTCACTAAATATGTCATCTAAGTTGTGCATTTCTTTTAAAGACACATTTTCCAAGCTGCTCTGGGCTGTGAGAAACACTCTGTGGAAAGGCACTGGGAGTCACACACCTCACAATATTGTTTGTGCATTATTGCAGCTTTGGCTGCTTCTGGATATTGTCAAACAGTGCTCTAAACCCACTCTAAACCACAATGTGCACCTTTCATGACAAGATTTTACTCTGCGCTCTTGCCTTCTTTACAGGAACTGTATTTTAGAGTCCTCATGGTGGGAGGAAAGAAATTCACATTGAAGTTCATATGGAAATGAGCTCAATGCAAGAAACGTTTTTGACCGTTTTAAGTTTTTACTTTAGTTGCTTCTCTGAAACAAAGAACTATGTTTACATAGAGCCTAATGAAGTGTTGTTTGATGTGTGCTTATTATAAATCCACTAAACTGATCATATCCAGTAACATAACCAGTCAAATGGAAGCACCACAACAAAGGAAATACATATTAACATAGGAGTTAGTTATAGGAACAGTCTCACTACTGAGCAGAGGCATGCTGGCAGAAATCTTCACGAACATAATATACATGCAGATTTTTGCCTCTGTATAACAGAAAACTAGTGACAGAAGTTGTCTCCTTTGCTCCCAAACATACACTGGCACCACATGTCAAAGTGTGCAGAACTGTTTGAAACACATTGCGTGATTTCCTCCCACCTATGATGTCGGTAGCGCTCCCGTTTGAATTGCATATCTCACTGTAGACTGAACTCAGAAGCCTCCTGCCAGTGACATCATTGTCCCTCTAAAACCTTTGAGTTCATGTTTTTTTATTCTTTGCCATCACTGTGTCGGTAGAAATGAGGTTCAGGTGTTTGATGGGAAGCTGAAGCTTCCCTCTTTGACTCTTACCAGTACTTTAATATGATTTGATTTTGTTTCTTATGAGGTCACTGGTAGTTTAAAAGGACAAACCTATACTGGCATGGTTCTTGCTTGTCTTAGTGAGGATTCAGGGAAGGTCTTTCCCACTTTTTGTACTATCTTCTGTATGCTACTATCACACAACATTGTAAAAAAAAATGTAAAATGTTTATTGGATAATAGTTTTGGATTTGTTACTGTTTATATTTGCAGGATGTGGATGTATTTTCTTCATGTATTTTGTTTGTAAAAAATGGATTTCTAATTTACTAGCATGTTTGCTTTTGCCAATAAAGATGGAGGAATTGGGTGCTTGTAAGATGATCAAAAAAAAGAAGAGAAGAAAAAAAAACATTTTTGAATTGGATCTTGGAGGAAAAAAAAGAACATTTTGAGTTAAAGAAAGAAAATTGACTAAAAAAGAAAAGTCAACATTGGCAACTGAAAAAAATGCAAGCAAAAGCATTCCAGAAAATATTACTTTAAACTCTTGTGTGGTCTCCTTCATTTTGCCTCTTCTCTGACTGCGTTATAGTGTACAATATAGATATATATTCATTGATGCTAAAGAATTAGCACTACAGTTTCACATTGCATCTAAGTGTTAGTGCTCTTACTATTGCAGGGATTCATAGAATTACCGTTATCTTGTCTTAATACAGAACGTATTTGAAGACTAACAGTCACTTGGTTACGTATGTGTGGACAAGAACTGTGTGTGTTGTGCTCAGCTAACTAACCCTGCATTTGTCATTGGAAGGAAAATAGGCTTATAGTAAATTCATTTGATTTAGTGTAACTGAAAGTTAATTCATCTCTTTAGATCTATTCAAGTACAATAAGGGGTTAAAAGCGGAATTAAATTATGGTCAGCTAGTTCTTCAATGTACAAGACAAAGCAGCCACTTCTCAAAACCAACTTTCTTCAAAAATCACAAAAATGAGAGGTTGTTTATAATTGAATTGAAATAAACAAGTAAATGTAATTACAGTCAACAGAAAATACTCCAATGTTAGAAAAACATGTATTTGGTAATAATCAGTTTGCTGAAGTACTAACTCAGTGACCATCTGTCTGAGGTGAGGTCTGGTAACACTGCACAATATTGGCCTCTGGCTCATTCCTTATCTTCATATATTGGGACATCTTGAGTGTATTATTGCTCTCTCAGCATGGCTACTTACCACAGACACCCAGGCTTTTGACTCCAATTAGCATTCTTTGTGGGGTTTGAGCCCAAAACACAAGCATGATGGTCACCATAATTCAATACCTTCTATTGTGCCTATTTTATGAACAATAAGCCTGTCATTACAGTCACAGGCACTCATATTGACACCCATGCCCCCAAAACAAATCCCACCACATCACAGGAAAAGACCCCTGACTCTCAGCTTAATTACAGCACCCAGCCACTACGACATATTAAAATATCACTGAATAATGCATGACCGTTTCTTACTTTAGGAAGTCAAGTGAAAACACTCCGAGTCTGGTTAGTTTAATGCAAGGGCTTTTGGCTCTCCCCGGGGAAAGAGATTTCAAATTGCGGCCTGAACTGTGCACAGCCCCTGGCCAATCCTGTGGCTGCCTGGTGACAAGGAACAGATACTAGGGGAATTGGGCCCTATGGAAGCCAGTGTCTGCCATTAAAATAATAGAGGTATAAATATAAAAATTAAATTAATTGAAGTAATTTACCAAAAAAGACTGAGTAGTCTTTCCAATAATAGTCACAATTTAAACATTATAAAAAATTAAAGTTAAAATCATCTCAATTGTAAGAAGGTATTTATGAGAAAGTCGTGACATTTTTTGTGTATGAGACCCTTATTTATTTTCAGTATTAGCCATGGCGATCAAGCAATTAAATTCTGACTTAATTAGGCCACATGATTAGAAAAATTAAGATATATATTTGCATTTTAAAATATGTGAACATGGTTAAACCAGGCCCATATTTTCAGCTACGATTGGTTGAGAAACAGAAGAAAAGGCTCCTGAATTATATCAAACTTAGGTTTTGACTGAAATGACTCACCACAGCGGGTGTAGGAATGAATACTGTGACAGTAGTTGGGTCATCTGGTGGAGTGTACGTAGGCCAGATGGGGGGTGGTGAAAAGAGAGCAGCCGCTGTCACATTTGGCCACGAATACAACAACGCCCTCCATAAAACATGTCAGATGCAATTTTCAGAATGTGAAGAGCGCAGAGATGACAGAGCTGTAAACAATGACTAATAAATTATGAATGTCCCCACTATATAACAGCTATTTAAAGGGGGGGGGACTTTGGCCTTTTATCCGGACGAACATCTTATAAACCCGACGGGATCCAAATGCTCAGCTTCTCACATGTGGCCTTTTTTTCTATATCGTCACATTTTATTAATTCCATGGATTCTTGTATACACTCCACACAAATCAGAACATTTAGTATGTGTTAGTAACTTAGTTGAAGTTAAACTTTAAGAGTTAAGAAATGCACAAATCCATGTAAAGTCTGCATGTTGTCTCTCTCAATAAGTAGTCAGCTTACATGAAGCTCTCAAAGTTTGGCTCCCTGGCCTGCAACAGGTTTGCATGGTGAGAAAAAAAGGCCTTGGCTGTTTTAATCTGTGTAATGAATAAGAACATGCCAACGTGGTAATGGATGCCTGCCACCGCGCTGCTAAATTATTCAGAGTCTGGGGAACCAGAGAGGCGGCCTGCAGGATCAGATGGACCCGCTGTGTCATCAGTGCGCCTGTGCCCGCTTGGCTCCTCTTTCGGCCAGTCCAACCCCAGCTCTGTGACTTTAAACCAGGCAGCCACATGAGAAGTCTGTAAGGCTGCCTCGAGGATTGGTCGTTCACATGGGAGGAGAAGAAAGGCCACCAAGGACCCCGGGTCAGCTGGTCATCAGCCTGCAGGCCTTAGATACCATCTATCTATCTATCTATCTATCTATCTATCTATCTATCTATCTATGTGAAGTAACTTGCGCCAAGCTCTGTGGTGCTGCTGTCCATGGTGCTGAAATAATTGAAGCCTTGCGGAAAGCTTGAGTCTTTCCTATGCTGTTTAATACACATACAAATGAAATTGGTTCTCCAGAGCCTTTTACTCTGTGTGTCAGCTTGTAGCCCATTGCTGATATGTAAGTTAGCCAGAATGAACTGAACTGATGTGTTCAGTTAAAATCCTGGAAAAACATTTTGTATAAGAGAGAGGTTTATGTCATAAAAACGTGTTTTACTTGGTTTATGATTTACCCAGTAGTACATCAAGAGGATTACTAACACTTAAAAATCCCACGTGAGGTCATAGTGATGATCTCATCAATGAGCAACGTTTTATTAGAGTATTACAGTGATCCTGGTTGGGTTTGGATGACGCTTGCGCACAGAGGACCACATTTTGCAACTTGTAAGTTGAGCAGAGGAGCAGGTGGGAGGGAAGGAGGAGGAGGGAGGCTGAAAGAAGAGGAGGAGGATGAGGAGGGGAGGAAGAGGGCGAGAGAGGGACGCCGGGAGGCGCTGCCGATGTGAACATCTCAGTCTGGTGAAGGAGAGCAGAGGAGCTCTGTGGCTGTCCGCTCCCCGGCTTTCATGTCAGGGGCCACACTGCTTGCGAGGTGCTTGCAGGGAGGAGGATGATGACCATGAACGGCAAGCAGCATTTCTCCATGCACCCGGCTCTACACGAGCCCAAGTATCCCGGCCTGCACTCAGGCTCGGAGGGCATGCGCAGAGTCTGTCTGCCCGCCCCGCAGGTACGTTAGGGTCGGGGGAGAGAGAATGGCTGTGTACTACTGGGTGAGAGGAGGGGAAAATATCACAGTGGAAATGTCTGTAAAGTTGATTTGACAGGACTTTGTTCTATCCGCTATCTCCCTCTCTCTCTCTTCTGTCTGTGTTCTCCCTCTCCCCCCTCCCACCCCACTCCTCCCCCTCTCATCCACATGTCTATTCAAGCAATGCTCTTGCTTTCATATTAATTTTTATGACCTGCGCTTTGAGGAGGGTTCTCTCCTCTCCTCGGCGCTGCTTGCCTTTGGAAAATGTTTTTTAGATCCTGAGAGCTGCCTGACAGAATTCCCCACTGACTCCAGTATGCGCACTCTTGCTTGCAGCTGCAGGGCAATATATTCGGAGGCTTTGATGAGAGCCTGCTGGCACGGGCAGAGGCTCTGGCGGCTGCTGACAGCATTGTCTCTCACGGCAAGAGTCACCCGTTCAAACCAGACGTGACTTACCATACCATGAGCAGTGTCCCCTGCACCTCAGCCTCCTCTTCTTCCTCCACCACCTTGCCCATCTCCCACGTCCCCTCCACCATCGCCTCCCACCATCACCACCACCATCACCTCGGACAGACCCTGGAGGCCGGGGACCTCCTGGACCACCTTTCCACCAGCCTGGCCGTGACCGGGATGGGCGCTCCGGAGCCTCCCGGGATGACTACGCCGGCGCACCACCACCAGCACCCTCACCACCACCTGCAGACCATGGGGCAGCTGCACCAGGCGATGGCCAACATGGCCCACCCTCACTCTCTGTCTGTGCACGGCGGCATGGCGTGCGTCAACGACGTGGAGTCAGATCCGAGGGAGCTGGAAGCCTTCGCCGAGCGCTTCAAGCAGAGGAGGATCAAACTCGGGGTGACCCAGGCGGACGTCGGGTCGGCACTGGCTAACCTCAAGATCCCTGGCGTGGGCTCCCTGAGCCAGAGCACCATCTGCAGGTTCGAGTCCCTTACCCTGTCCCACAACAACATGATAGCGCTCAAGCCAGTTCTCCAGGCTTGGCTGGAGGAAGCAGAGGCTGCGTACCGGGAGAAAAGCAGCAAGCCGGACCTTTTCAACGGGAACGAGAGGAAAAGAAAGCGCACCTCCATTGCTGCGCCGGAGAAGCGCTCCTTGGAGGCTTACTTTGCCATCCAGCCTCGGCCCTCATCGGAAAAAATCGCGGCCATCGCCGAAAAACTGGACCTGAAAAAGAACGTGGTTCGAGTGTGGTTTTGCAACCAGCGGCAAAAACAGAAACGAATGAAATACTCTGCGGTGCACTGACTTTCACACATCATGAATAAAATAGCCTACTACATTTTTGATCGAGTGATTAATAATAGCCTAAGTAGCCTAACTAACAGGGATTTATCTGCAGCCCTTCACGTCTCATCTGGGATTATCTCCAAAAAAGACCTTTACTTCCATTTTTCATGTGGCGTCACTCACTCCTCGTTGTTGCACTACGTTTTCGCCCCCGGTTCCGTTCTTAATGCGGGACTTATTAATGATCGTGTTATAGCTCTGTGAGGAGGCTGATTTTGATGTTGTTGACCGTGTATCTTGCACACTCTGAATATGAACTTTCATAAATCCCCCCTGACAGTTCGTCACATTCAGGGATATGAACTCACTTGTTTTTGAAGCCGTGAAATGAGGTTTGGAGGCGACGTTAATGGGCTGTTTAAGCGTCAGCGGTGTTCAACTGATGGAGAGAGAAAGATTAGGATTTAATGAAAAAGACACATTTTTTGTTGTTTGTCATGTTTCAGGGTTTATCCTCCACATCACCGACTCACATATAGAAGCACACCGTCATATCTTAACATAACTGTGTCTTCACGTTTATTTTTTAAATCTATGAATTCTGACTGATGTGAGTTGAGTGCCGAGGGCTTCAGGAATTCACCAGCCTTCTTAAACCACGTCTTATTTCTTTTTTTCTGCAAACCAGTCATTGACTGGTTGTGATAGTCATTTACACACAAGTATGAATAATTACCCTACCTTCACATGACACACTGAGTCTGTTTATCTTGAATTATTTAGAAATGGAAATGACACCGTCGTATATATGAGGCACATCCGTGTGGCTTTGGCTGCTGCTATATTTTAGTATTTTGATGTGAACATGTTTTTTGGAGCATTACAGGTGAGCTATACATTTCTTATATAGCCCAGACATATATCTATATATACTAACGTATAGGCCTACATCACCTTATTTAAGTATTTATTTTTTTCCTCACTCTTAATTTCACTTGAAAAAAATGTGTGAAGTTTAAACTTAATAAATTATTGGTTATTTTCTAAAAAAAAAATCTCTGAAGCAGCGAATTTATTTTGTGCTTTATTAAGTTGCATTGCCGTAATCGAGGCCTATCCGTGCGGCGTATAAACGAACTTTGTCACAAACCTGACTTCTTATCTATCCAAAGGGCGATAAAATCGCTGTTTGTTTTATGGGAACTCGCACGACTGTTTTATTTATAAATCCCCACAGCTCTGCTGGGATTAAATATGTATTGTACATGATATAAGCACCGCAAAAAATAAAAGGGCCTCCATTTTCACAGTAGTCTTCACACCGCGGAGCGCAGCCTGCGCCTCCGCAAACACGCTGCTAATGGCCCCTTCCTCCCTGTAATTAGTGCTGTTTTTAATTATGGATGCCCCCATGTCACCGGGTTATGTCGTGCATGGGGTTTGAAATTATTAAGTAATGACGATGCAATATTAATTATATATTGGTATAAAACGAAGTAATGTGGAGGGGTTGGGAGCAGAGGTCTGACTGGGAACTTTGGCGACTCTGGGGAGAGACGAACAGGAGGAACAACAGGTTGGCCGAGGAAAGAGGGAAACATGTTTTATTTTTGTTTTTGTTGTTATCTCGTTTAAATCAGTAAGTATTTAAACCCTTTAATGTATTGTATTTTTAAATATATCTGTTTAAAAGGTTTATTATTTAATTTCACTTTTAGGGGCTCCAGATATGATCGGGCATAATTTCACACTATTATTATCGTTTAATAAAAGTGTGGCTTTTTTATTCCCTTTAAATTATTCGCTGTATTTTAGGGACTGTAAGGCCCACTTTATTCATGTAGCCTAGTTAAAGTCAAATTTCACTCAGACGTCCTGTTTATTCTCTGTGCAACATCTGCACGTAAAGCGATGGACACTTCTGGGCTAATATTACCCAAACATTTTAATAGATAAATAAATAAATAAATAAATGAATATGTAAAAAGCTTCCTCTCATAGTCAACATCACCCGCGGTTGTGTGATTTTCCCAGTGAGACTATCGGCGGGTTGTTGTCAGCCGGGGGATCAATACTTTGCAATTACACGGAAGCGTTTGTGACTCTTATTAATATTCTCTTTGATGCTGAGGGGTGATTAGCACCAGGCTGTAATTTATGGTTTTATGAATATATTTTTTTGTGTATTGGAAAGGGAAGATAAAAATTGCAAATGTCAATTGTTATGTCTCTTTCTAGAACTGAGTCATATTATTTTTTATAAAGACACATTTATCTGGAGAACATTTTACACAGTTTCGATATTAAAGAAAATATGATCAAACGTTTCTAAGAATTTAGATAATTCGGCCCTTAAATGCCCCGCGCGTTTGTGCTGAATGAGGTGTTCCTGACGCAAATGTAAGGTTACAAAGGAAGCGTCGCCGTGTGAATAATTGATCTTTGTAATACCCCGTATTGATATCATAACGCAGTCGCTTTGTGGTAAGCTGAGCTGAAGGCTTGTGAGCGTTAGCGGCATGTGGCGACTGAGGGCACCTCAATTATTCAGCAGCTGCTGAAAGGTATATTGCGTTTTCTCGTGCAATAATGGAGGTGTGTGGAGCCAATTTATGGTTAATATGAAAACACGTTGGGAATCAAGGCTCTTTTTTTTTTTTTAGCGAATTAAGAGTTTAAAATGGCAGAAGAATGGGAATTAAGAGTTTAGGCGGGTGTGCAGACAGTAAAAATTAACAGCAGAGAGAAATAAAGAGAGATGGGAAGAGAGAGAGAGAGAGAGAGAGAGAGAGGAGGGGTGTGAGAGAAATACAGATGTATGTGTTTGCTGAGATGTGTTCATGCAGGGAAGACCACTTTTGACAGAATGAGGCTTCGTTTAATTACTGAAGTATGCATGCACATACATATACAGATCCCACATCCACTTTAACACACACACAGACACACACAGGGTGGCTGTCATCCTTGGGAGCAGAGTGAGGGAATGTGAGGGAAGGGGAGGGAGCCCCAAACACCCCAAACTCAATAATTCATCCCATGCCAGCAGCAACAAATGTGACCAGAGCGAAGGGAGACAGCTACCTCTGCGCTCTCTATTAGTCACCTTCTATTATCATCAGAAGCCAAACCAGCTCAGGACCAATCTACTGCTGAAGTCTACACACACACACACACACCTGTGTGCAGCACAGGCATGGACACACACACACACAGAGTGAGATTGAGTTACTCTCTGGAAACTTGAGGCCAGGGTGATGGATGTCTTTTAAAAGGTATAGCAGGGGATGCTGTCCATCTGTAGCTCGTGTTCCCTTCTCCGTTCTCTGCACTTTGGTGTGTGAACCCACGTTATGTGTGTGGACTTAAATTTGATTTGACCAGACTGCTGCTAGTTAATCTCTGCTGGGATTAACTAGGAGTTAAGGTTTAAAAACGTACAATAAACGTATAAAACTGAAATTTCATGTTGCCTTTCATACCTCGTGTAAATTTTGCTGATGACACTTTGGAAATACTAGTTTTTCACTGAAGTAAAGTTGTAAATGTAGAACTTATAATGGAGTATTTTGACAGAGTATTACTTTTACTAAAGTAAAGGATCAGAGAACTTCTTCTTCCACATCTGATTGAGATATGATCCAAAAAGGCAAACAGTACAGCTTGGCAGATTAGTGTCACATATTGCTGAGACATTCAGTCTATTAATCCTGTATATCAACAACAGTTTATTTTAGAATAGATTAATAATTCAAGTCATTTTCAATTCCAACATCTCAAATTTGAGATTATCCTGTTTTTCTCACAATCACAATATAATTAGTAATTCTTATTTAGGGTGTCTTAGATTAACAGGATGTAATTTGACTGACATAACACAACTGAAATAACTGATTGGTAGGAGAGGTCTGGAACTGACAATGGCTACCATTTTAAAAATGAATTTATTATATATGATAGAATGAAAATGCAATAATGAAAATAATGTCACCACTTAAATGGACTTCTGTGCAGTTTCTGGTTAGTTTCAATGATTATCATAAATCTGTGCTCTGTCCTTGATGAATTCTTTGTAGCCAAACCTTGAGCCGTGTTGCTTTGACTTTAATATTATCGAATAAACCAAATCAATGATTCAAGGCTTAAAAAAAATACTCCCGTGTTCACACTTTTCTCTTCACACGAGATCATTCATCTGATATTTCATTTAGCATCAGCTCTGCAGAGAGACCAGGGAACGTCTGTAATGGAGAAACATTTAGAGTCTTATAGTCTGTGTGTGAGGTCAAGCTGTCTGACTAACGAACACACCATGCATTATGCAGAGACTATTGAGATGCACACACACACACGCACACACACAAAGAGATGTGAGGACGAGATGAATTGTGTGCTCTATAATTCTCCATTTATTAAGAGCTATTCAAATTATCTCTGGTGTTTACTTTGTTGTCAATTGTTTATTTTTCCTTAAATTCCAAAAATACAAAATAAGAGCATGGAGTTGAGAGGAAAGACGAGGGGCACTATATTAGAGACACTCACAGAAACTCACTTATAGGCACTTGTTTAATTCATTCAGCGAGCCTGAAGAACAGTATTATACACCCCATTCATTATTCAAGTCCTCTCCATTATCAAAGTGCCCAGAGAAATAAGATTAACCCAGCCAGAAATAACTCACTGTGGCGTGATTTTTTTTTTTCCTACAAAGCACTTAGCTGGTCGGGTGCAGGTCTGCACACAAACTCAGATTAGAGTATATGAACATATAATCACCATGCAGGCTGCTGAACATAATAATCCTCTCCAAGAAAATGTGGCTGCAGTGTAGTGAAGCGGAAGGAAATGTGGAAGATGGGAAGAGGAGAAGAAAAAAAAAGAAAGGAAGGATTGTTAGACGGAGGCATGAGTTGAGCAACAGGAAGAAGGTGAGAGATCACAGCCAGGGAGAGGAGATGAAAGGAAAACATTAAGAAAAAAGAAGGGACAAATATTAAACTGACAGGAAGTGCAGAGGGAAGGAAGGAAGGGGGCAGAATAGAGTGGAAAAGAGAGAGTGGAGAAGGAATAAAGGGGGATCACAAGGTTGGAAGGAAGAAAGGAAAGGAAGAAGGATGCCAGAGAGAAACGACATGTTCATGGAAAGAGAGCAAGAAAGGGAAGAAGAGAGGATCACAGGAAGAAATAGACTAAACCCCTGATGGTCGACATGTCTGTCATCACGACTGTCTGGATTCAGTTCTTTTCATTTCCAACTTGATCATGTCAAGGTGAGTGCATCCCTGCTGGCCCAAACAGTCTGACACTAAACTCCTGTGACAGCAGGAGCACCCAAAGGACCCACAGCTGAGACGAGAGGAGGTACAAGGAGGCTACGCCCTCCTGCACAGGGGTATCATCCAATCTAAGGCCATGTCCATTCAGACAGCTTGTTAATTAGCTTTTCACTCCGTCTGTTTTGAATACCACATATTGCAGAAAAGTGATGGAATTAAATCTTTAAAATAAAATAAAATAAAATAAAATAAAAATAAAAATAACACTTTGATAGCTGCATCTTCTTTCTTCTAATTTATCAATATGTAAATACTACCTTGGTTCAATGCTGACACCCATCCATAAATGCCTTTGCTTCAACACAAATCCCAAAAAATATATTTAAAAAAATGCTTAAAACTGTTGGCAGACAACAGTTTGTGTTGGAAGATAAATTATGTTATTTTATATCATTAAGACAAATACAATACCAGGTGGGAAAAACCTATAAGATGTGACATGGTAAAATTACAGACATTCATTTGATAACATAATCTTGCTGTGCCTCTCTAACAAGTGTGAAATAGGACAGGCTTCCTAATCCTGCTGCTAACAAAGCATATTGGGCAGAGTTGTAACAGGAATAACAGGAAAAATGATGCAAAAGGGAAACACATAGAATCAAACCATTGGATGGAAACATATCTATTGATAGTGTTATAGACCCTCTGCATTTCTGAAGTCCTCTTGGATGAAAAACATGTAAACAGGGAAGTAAAAAGCAGCATGGTGTTGACATGCTCCATCACCTCAGACCCGTATACTGACTGAGGGCACATGGGAAAATAACAATGGCAACGCTACTGTCTTCCCTTCACACTCTCTCTCTCTCACTCCGCGGGGCTGTGCTTTTGAAGACAGACATGAAAACCGAGCCAGGCCACAGTGGGGCCCCTGAAGGAGGTCCCCTGGCAAATGCAGCCACCCGCCCCTCACGCAGGCTGCTCCCACTGGCCCCAGGCCCTGAAGACAGCCCCGAGGCTAATCGACCAGGAACACAATAAAGAAGCAGCAGAGGCAGTCAGCGCTGAGCGCGACGTCTCTGTGTGTACAGATCAAGAGGAAGAACATAACAAAGGAATATTTATCAAACTTCATTGTTTTTATCTAAATGTAAGTGGTGATCCTGATCAGATTGGCCTTAAACACACCTCAAGAGGTTTATGTTTACATGATGCTGCTCAATGAGCAAAGAACTGGACTCTGACCGTGAGATGCAGTGCGTGTTCTGCAGCTGACAGCATGATACCTGCTGGATCCCATCAGATCAGGTAGAGGAACAAAGCCGGTGTGATACGGTTGAATAACAGGTCAGATTATATTGCCTTAGGGTGATTCACATTCATTTGCATACTTTCAAACATTCCTAATGGGGGTTTGTATTGCTACCCATAAAAACAGGTCTAAAACAAACCCCATCATATCCTTTAATGAGACCACATGACAATGCTGGCAATTCCTTTAAATCACTTCATTACAAATCATAACTGTTGAATATTTGAAGTTTGTTCATGATATTTGAGAGATCTTTTTGCAAGGCTTATTAAAATTCAGCAGAATCCCATCACCCAGAAACTATATATGATTTTACAAATAATACTTATGCTACTTACAAAGTAGAGTGGTCAGAGTTTGCCAAAAATCAAAATGTTTGTTTTTTAAAGAAACTAAAAAATAAAGATACAGTGCAGAACTTTTGTTTCCCCCTTCCAGCAGTGAGAGTAATTACACAAACTATGTCGACAAGCTTTTGACACCACAGGCTCCACCATGCTCCTACTTGCTATAGCAAACTCACTGGCAGCAGTTGGTCCGCCTTCAGCTTTTCCAAACCAATCATTGCTGGCTGATGTAAAACACATCACTACTAGTGCCAATGCGAGACTGTCACACCAGACACAAGATTTTAAAAACTCTGTATATTGAAAAATAAAGAGAGATTTATCTGGCAGTGACAGGGTTAATCACCATTGTACGAATGTGTTGGCGAAAACTGGAGCCGAACATAAATGAATTTGTCTATATATTAAATGAACTGAAACATAAAGCAATTTAATTTAGTGTCCAGCTCAAGTCCACCTTCACCTGCCTGTTTACAGGTATTTGAATCTTGACCATTTGGCTCGAGGGTGGCCTCAATTTTTATTAACAGTCGACTGGAACACTGCAAAGTAAATGAATAAATTAATAATAATTACAGCACAGACTATTTCATTAAACATACTTATACAAAAGATACTTTCCATTGGTGGATTGATCGTCTAGCCTTCTTAGGTGTCATTAAATGTCATTTTGAGGTATTTGTACTGTTTTTTTTCTACCTAAAATGTTTGATTGATCGTGAAATATTATGCAATTTAATCATAAAATATTTGGATCAATATATAGTTGTTTAAGTTAGTTTCCACTTGACCTGCTATGACATTAAAATACAGCTTATATGTTAATGCATAAGTAAAAAATTAAATTACAGAATACATTATACAATACTAACAGAGGCCTTTCTGCAGTATGATGAGTAGTTTTACCTTTAATACTTTAAGTATGTTTGTTTACTTTTATATAATTGCACAACGATTTTTACTGAAAGGCTCTTTTCTTTAACCAGTGTTAATCAGTCTGTGGTGTATACGGCGTGAAGTGACCCACTGAGCATGCATAGGTTTATCTTCTCATTACATAAACTGATCTGGGAGTTCATTTGCCCTTTGAAGTCCTTCAACAAAAACACGAGAGGGAAGGTTAGACAAAGTATTTGGAATATTCCAACAGTTCTATAAAAAGCACTGTTGAAAAGGAGAGTGATTCTCGTTATTTAGTAATGAGGGAGCCACGGTTCAGTAGCGCACATACACACAGCTGAACGCCACACAGAGACCCAACCACCACCAAGAGCAAACCTCCCCATAGCTCTCACATTGCATCAAGTCACTGAGTGACGGGTACATTGTCCAAAGCAAGGGGGAAAAGAGCGGTGAAAAATGTTTCTCTCAGAGAGCTCCTCAGTCAGTCAGCTCACCACAGCCACGCAGAGAGCATCTACACAAATGTATTTCTGGGGTGCACCGATTGGTTGAGTGCACTCCAAGACAACAGGGTGCTTCAGGAGTTCTTTAGGGGGCTGAATGATTTACAGAATCATTAATATTTGAGCAATCATTTGAACTTCTAAACGCTTCTGCATTGCTATTTCCACACACACACACACACACACACACACACGATAATGATCAACTGCTCACTAAGGTTAGCACCAGCAGTCACACACTTTTAAATATGTTTTGTTTTCTAATATGTTTATTCTTGCCTTGGTGTAATCTATTTTGGTGCATTTAAGATCAGATGGGAAAAAGCTAATTTTCCAAAACATTTAATTGTTGGTCTCCAATCAAAGGCGCCAAACAGAAGAGACAAGGTTTGTTTGTTGAGATGACTTCTCAAAAGTAAATTCTTGTTATAAAACAGTAAAATGTTGCATTTCTCTAAAATGTTGCAACACACATCAAAATCATTTACATACAGCAATTTATTTCTCTCTAAACCTACAAATGCCTACAAATAAAGGTTATTTAAATAGGTACAGTATATTTAATGTAATATTCTAATATTTTATATTAAATACTGGAGGTGCAAAAATGAACAGAACTTAATCAGACCTCAACAAATTCCACTTTAAAATACAAACTTTAACTTCATGTTGGGTAACAGCAGTATACAGGGGCAGCTAGTTTTTGTTTCAACTGAAGTTTCTTTGCTGGACACATCGTTTCACGTACTTCCAAAGTCCCGATAATGTAGTGTAGTGGCCTGTACTTGTCATCTCTTTTAGTGTCTTTTCACACTGTACCTGAAAGACAACAAATCGGGTCAGCCCTTCATAAAACTCTAAACTCTAAACTTTTAACCTGCACAGATTTTCTGCACATCAGAAGAAACCAGTTCTTACATTTCTGACATTATTATACATCTGCAGGGTTCTCACAAGCACCTTCTTGTGCTTGCTATTGCAGAAATCGTCATGGTTCTGCAGGATACCCTGCACTTTGCAGAAGAACCTGTCCTATATGGATCAGAAGCAAGAATGTATTAGCTTTAAAAATAAACCAGGCAAAGTCTCAAGACCAAAAATAACATGTTACTGAAATCACCAAAATAGACACATATTAATTATCCTATTAAATAAAGAATAATTTAATGTTCTTTCCACTCCCCTACACAAGGATTGAAAATACTTACATAGAATACCAGGGCCATGTAACATAGCCCAAAAAAGAGTTTAGATATTATATTAACTTGTTGAACAATAAATAAAGTAAAAGATACAAATAATTAAAGCAGCTACACAAACAGGTGATTGTGTAAAATGACCTTCTCTGTAGCTTCAGTTTGGTGATTTCCTTTGACAATCAGAATATGTCCTGACTAACACAAACCCACAACAAGACACTGACTGTCCTACATCTGAAAAAAAGACTAAAATCAGATTTTTTAATGTTTTTTTTTTTGTCAGAAATTATTACTATTTAATTATTATAAATTACTGGCAGTATACATAACACTCTCCTCACCCCACAGCTGTTCCTGCCTTCGGCCAGATGTGATACATCCTCCACAAAGTAATCCTGTAGCACGTTAGAACAATGACTTCAAAAAGTAATTCAGGTGGATAAAAAATGTTTTAAAAATTACAATGCATCATAAATGGAAGAGATTACAAAGCGAGTGAACTGATTCAGGTTCTTACCATGGTTTGAGATGCACTGCAATTTTCAGCCAGCTCATATATTTGGTTGAGATTATGGTGAATTACATCAGCTCTGTGAATGTTTCGAGAACCGGCAAAAGCTGAATTGACTAACAGAGTCACAGCAGATACCACAAGAAGCATTATAACCTTCATCATGCTGGTGTTTTCGTTGTTGATCTCTAGATGAAACAATTTCAAGAGGCACCTCGATCGATCGCTCAGCTTGTTCTGATTTGTTGCCTGTGAATACGATTTATACTTGCATTGCCCACGCCTTTGCGACAGCTTCCCGGTCATTACAAAGAAAATGCTGTCATTTGGTAGATCAAGATAAGATCTGGTTGATGAGCAACTTCATCAAGACTGAGGTATGTTCCTCTGAACTCAGTATACGGGGCAGTTACTGTAATAAAACAAAACCATTATGAGTAAACACTCACTGACAATCAGCAGAAACTGTCTATAACTTAATAAGTTTAACAAGTTATTTAACGTGTAATGTAATAATATGATGTCATGGCAATTTTCAACACCATGGGAATGACTGAAATGACAAAATACAGATTATTTAATTAGCTTCAGGCATGTCTCTATTGCCACTGTTGGTCTGTAAAGCAGCCATGTTTAGGGCAAAGTTATTATTATTGTTTAAGTCAAAGTTAAGTAAAAATTAAAAGGATCTGGCTTTTTAAGGCTCTGTTTTAATGATATAAGTATAAGGGAACATAGACTGTATATAAAGATATATAAGGTATATAAATGACAGCCTCCTTAAAGTGAAGCCAAAACATCTGGATTCCCCATAGGTGATAATCACAGTCATAAACCCTGCCCCCTCCACGTCAGCAGAGAGGACAAAAAAGCAAAATCAAAGCCAAAGATGTATATTTGGGGTGGTGGTGGCAGCACAGAGTTACAGCAGATTGGTGGGTGACTGAAGATTCTCAGGCAGTTGCTCCACCAATCTTCCTTTCGGACGATCTCAACATTGTCTTGGAGACAAAAAGAAATAACTAACTTGGATAACACACAGTAGTTTATTTGATTTGACCTCTAATGTTTTCATTAGTGTTTAGTCACCTGAAAAGAAGGATTTCTGTGGTTTTCTCTGGGCTACAATGAGTCCTCTATGTCTTCATCCGGAGAGACCTGTTTTCTCTGAACGTGCCATCCTCTGGAGAGGGCCTTTTGCATCTTACACAGCCACCACAGTTTCAGTCTATTTGGTTGGTTGCAATCTGCAGCCTCACTGCTAGATGCCACTACAACCTACAGTCTACTCCTAAGAGAAAAATGTATAATTCTGCCAAGAACATTGTGGGGTGCAGTGAATATTACTGTGGTAATTTGATTACATTAGTATTTTACAATCACGTTACATGGTATATATTTATATTTTCTTCCAAATACTTCAACGTTAAAATGAGGACTAAAAATGTTAATATTGTTATTGTTAATATTAAGTCTAAACATACACACAGATACCAAATCAGATTTCTGTGGGCACCTAAAGTGAAAAATAAATCAATAATATTTAACTGTGTAAACTCAACTTCATGCTGCACAGCATAACATAGACTTCCACAGTGCCATCAGCAGCACTGACCCACCATAACTTCATGAAGGTAAACACGGTGATACATGGTGACAGCAAAAGCATTTTTTCAGACTGAATCTGCGTCGTGTGGATAGACTACAAAGACAAAGACGTCCATCTTATTTGCATTATTTCATGAGCGACAAACACGTTATAGTTAAGGTCTTCTGATACAAAGGGTATTAAACTTACAGGAAAAAAAGAGTGTCAAAATGGCTATTTAATGTTTGAAAAAAGAGAGAAAACTTGGACTGATTAATTGATTGATTGATATAACAGATTTTTAAGATATAGTGTTACAAGGTGAAAAGGGAAGGAACACCGCAACCTTAAGCCTATGAAAACTTGACAATGAGGTGATTTGCGGTAAGCTACACATTAAAACATAATTTTAAAATCAATAAAGTACTGATGTCCAGGGCAAGTGGCAAAAGTACTTATCTTTTGAATAGGTATCTGTGTTTTAAGATACACATAAATTATTTTTAGTCCTTTAAAAGTGTACCAACTGAACTGGAGACTGTGCTTTGATAATCTGCTATATAAATGTGATTAAACATATTTTAAGATTTTTTGATATGATAAGCTAATTTAAAGGTCTAATGACAAATGATGACTTCTCAAAAATCAATGTAATAAATGAAAATAAATATGCTAACAAGTGTCTTTCTCTAAATTCCCATTAACATGACACACATGACAAAGCACTTTCAATGTTCCACTCATAGGTTATAAGTTTAATTTCTGTAAACACATTTCACTGCTGTATGATAGGTTACAATAAATATGTCATTCAAATATAAAACAGCCTTAACTTATTAACTTATGTTAAATACGGTAATAAAAATAAATATGCTGGGGTATTTGACAGTGCTCAGATCTGGGTCACAACAATTTCTGTGTTATATTTTCAACTCGGAAAGAATTTGAGCCTAGACCCTTTATCAAGTCGTTACAGTAACTGCTGCACTGATTACAAACAGCTAACCGGACAGACAAAAGTAAATATCTGTTAAATGACTGTGATTATTACATTGTGTTGTTGACTGTAGTATTGAAAGAGGCTTGTCTAACTGAGGGACTATAGATATTAATTTACTTTAACATAATTCTATACAAATAAGTCTTTGTAATTGCTACTAAAAAAAAGAAAGAAAAAATTAGTAATTTCAATAATTACTTGTCTGACCTGTCAAACAGCAAACTATAAGATAAAATATCTTATCATATCTCCAACCAATTTGCTCTTTGCCTTTATCATTGGCACCTTTAAAATATAAAATGTATATTCTTTTAGGAAAAAAAAAAACTTCAAGAACTCAAGTGACAGTCCACTGACAGTTGGGCCACAGGTCTGGAAAGTATTAAGGCGTCACTTTAGTACCCATTGAGGTTCCTGCTCCGGATACAGCGAACGAGGCAGTCCACAAGGACGTGTATTGGCCTGCGGACGTCTGTAGATGTCACATTATTGAGCACCTCTGTACAGTTGGGCTGAAAGACAAGAAATCACATAGATTTAATGCATTTTTCATCTCTATATTAAGGAACAGTGTGTGTGTTTGTGTTAGTGTGTGCATGTGTCTCTCCTAACACAGATTTGGTGCTCTTGATTTAGGAAAAGTGATGTTAAAGGGAATTCTTACATTTCTGCCATCGACAAATATCTTCAAGTTCCGCACGAGCTCCTTCTCCACCTTCCCTCTCACGAAGGGTGCATGTTCATGCAGGATATCATACACTTTGCAGAAGAACTTGTCCTGTATGGAAAATAAGTGTAAGTATGGAAATGCTTGATAGTAAAAAAGCTTCACTGAGATGTTTGAGTTAATTATAATTGATAACATTTATTCACCAATAATTGATTTCAGCTAAATTCCATATCTATCGACTCAGATTTAAGTCATGTGTTAGCTATATACTGTCTGTGCCTCAGAAGCTAACAGCCTAATAGCACCAATAATAGTGCTAATAGCACCTAATAGCACTTTAAATTATAAGCAGCAATAAATCAAGAACATAAACATACTTCTCACCTGACATTTGTTTGAACCTTCAGCCAGATGTGACGCATCCTCCACGTATAATTCCTGCAAGATGATATAAAAATTAAATGTCTCTCTCTCTTTATGAAGTTTTTTCATATCAAACATTTTAATAAGACACTACACCAAAACATTTTTACATAAATAAATAATCTCTTACCGTCATGAGAGACTTATTGTATTTCTCAGCCAGTTCAACTATACCGTTCAAGTTTTCATTGAGCCTGTGATGAGTAGGGGTGGCAACAGTTACAGTAACCAGCAGTGCCACCACAGACACCAGCAGAAGCGTCTTCATCTTCATGGTACAAGCTTGTTTTGCTGTTGACCTCTGACAGAAGCTATTTCAAGTAGCCCTTGAATTGATTGCCCAGTTGTAGGCTGGTAGCTTGTTCTGATGTTCTGGCTCAAGACACAGAAGATTTATACTTGCGTTGCCCACGCCTTGGCCACGTTTTTCCCCTCTTTACAGAAAACAAAAAAATGCAGTGAGTCTGCAGTATGTGTGGAAGATAAGATTGGTTTGATTAAGATGTGGTCAATGTAGAACTTTACCAAAATTGAGCTGTGTCTCTCTGAAGCATCTATACCCTTTAAATACTTGTCTTATGGGTAAAATTAAATATCTCCAAAGAAAAGACGAGTCAAAAATAACAGTCCCAGTCTTTCATAAGATATTTGATGACAAAATATTATGAACTCACAATGTGGCAAATGCAGAGATATAACTGCAAACACATTTTTTTTTAAGCAGATCCTTCTAATGTCATCATGTGGCTACTGGACACTTTGTAAAGACTCCAAAAACAGACACTCAAAGTGACAATATAAAGTCTTGATCCATACTTTGTAAACTGTTTGGGCTATTGATGGCTATTGATTACTTTTCATGTCAAGTTTGTCTTTAAAAGGTTTTTACTAGCTGTAACACAAAGAACCCATGAACAAAAAACAGATCACAGGACAAATATAGAAGGTGCTGGTTTTGGAGGCACCGGACCCAGTACTTTATTGGTGCAATGGAGGTTGTAATATAGTGTAGAACACAAATTAAACTTAGGTTATCACCATACTATGACTCCAAAAACTTTGTGTAAATTTCTTTCCTAACACTTAATAGAAATTCGATCTGCAAGTGGATTTCAACCTAAAATATTGTCTTATTACTGCTCTTTAACGTAATTAAATAAACACTGACTTCAACCAACCAGAATTAATGAACAATTGAAAATTCCTGTGTGTTTCCAACAAAGAGTCATTTGTATGTTTAGTGAAGAAAGGATGAGAGGGAGGTGATGCTGCACTTTGTGATCTCTGAGTTCTGGTCCTGGTTTTTACGGATGCGGTAGAAGTGCTCAATGTAGCTGGAGCGGCCCAGGAGCTCCACAAAGTCCTCGTCATGGGTGATGACCAGCAGCTGAAAGTTACGCTGACAGGAGCGACTCTTAATGATTCTAGGGAGAACAAGTGAGAGTTAATAAATAAGTCCGTTAGATTCATAGAGCTCACACTGTAATAAAAGAAATTTCAGAGCGATGGCTGAGTAATACAACTGGAAAACCACTCAGTCTGATTTTAATAATTTTAGGAATGCAGTCTAAGTCTAAGCTATTCAGTCTAAGCTTTTCTAACTAAGTAGTCTGTAATCAATCTTTCTCATATTTTGCATTCTTAGATTAAATTCATACTTAAATGCATTTGTTTTTTTCAAGAGTTGGCATTATGGCATGTGGATACGATGGTTCAGGTTAAGGTTCAGGTGTTGGGTAACTTGTCCACTCAAGTTTAGAGGTAAAAACACAGTGTGAGTGTGTGTGTGTGTGTGTATATACTGTGTACTAACTCTACAAGTGCAAGTGCCAGTGACTCAATGTTGTCTCGGTCCAGGTTGGTGGTGGGCTCATCCAGGGCCAGGATTCCACAGTTCAGACAGAAGGTCTCTGCCAGAGCCAGGCGGATGATCAGGGAAGCCAACACCTGGATGCACATAGCTAAATATGTAAAATATTTCTTGGATGTCTGCTCGCACCATGATTTACTGGAAAATGTTGTTTTGTCATAACACACATAACAGTTTTATGTGATGTAGAATATACTTTACTGATACCTTCTGACCAGCACTGCAGCGTCCTCGCATATCCAAAGCTGTGTCTCCTTTCACCATAACTACCCTGTAGTTGTACACCCTTCGTCTCACTCCAGCAGATGCGTTTTCGTCCAGATCAGACCTGATTTCCACATACTCAATGTCTGCGGGGGAGGCAAGAGGAAGAGATGAAACACAAAGAGGGAAGGAGAACAACGTACATAGAAATTCTTGATTTTAAAAAATGTGAGCTGCACCTTGACCCCTGTAGGTGCTGCGCCATAGGTCTCTGATAATCTTGTTGATCTCATCCATCTTCATGCTGTGAAATTTCATAATCGTTCTGAGGGAGAAAAAAAAAAAGCAAAGCTAAAAACTTGGACTAAATGCTATGTGTACCATCGCAAAAGCCAGACATCTACTCAAAATTTTTGATGGACATGCTACTTTTACCCATGTGTCATTTCTGTGTTGACATTAGTTGACAAGCTCAAGATACAGGTGGACTCATGATTATGTGTTACAATATCAAACTGTACATGAAACTGTGTAAAACGCATTACTAGTATAATGATGTTGATAAGTGACAAAACACTGAGCTGTGCAAGTGCAACCTGTACATATTTCATCTGAGAATCTCAGATGAAAACAGGGACGACATAACTTGAACATGGTAGATTAAACTACCTAAACTAACTAAAGTTCAAAAGTAAACACATGTAGGCTGCACCAGTGTGAACACTAGCTTATGTGCATAAAGGGAAATTGTTGGAACTCAAACTGACATGGATAACAATCATAAAGCTTCACGCTACACAAGCTGGCTCTTGCTCACTTGCATACATCTGACTTACTTACAACATTAGTCCAATCACCTGGTAACAAAATAATAGCAGCAATTTTTTATTTACTAAATCCATTCAATATTGATATACAAAAAAGATATAAGCTGATACAAAAGATATGGAGGCAGGCAACTGGATGTTGCTTTCCGGCATACCAAGAAACATTTTGTCTAGAATCTAGCAAACTGATGAGAAACTCTAATGTGGTTTGTAAGCTCCGGAGTGATAACAGAATTACCAACAGTGCTTCTGCTGAAGACCATATATGGATAAATAGATGACGAAAGGAAGAAATATCAGAAAGTCCTTATCTATCCATCGAAGCACGTTTTTTTATTTCAAGGGTATTAAAGAAACTATAATACAACGTAACTTTGTCATTGTCAAAGGCTTCGAGTGATTTTATATTTGAGATAACGTACCACTGATAATGCCATTAAAAGTATTCTTCTCTCTCTTTTCATGGAATATTTTATAAGAATTTTGGACTAAGATTAAATAACATTTATAATCATTTGTCCTATTTTTACTGGCTATTAAAAGATCTCTTCCTGACATGTTTCCAGTGTACTGTTGGTTGTGTTTAAGTGTTTAAGAAAGTTAGGGTTAGTACGTTAATAAGAGGCTTCAGCAGCCCAGGACAGTAAAATCATATTAGACATCTGTGTGCCAAATGGATATGTTAAGGCAAACGTTTGCACCAAATGTGCCAAAATTCCATCCTGGCATTCCTAATATATAACTTTTACAAAAACGTGAAATCACTGAGACCATGACCATCAAAATCTTAGCAGTTCATTTTTGAGTTCAAGTGGAATTTTGTCCCAAATTCAAGAAATTCCCTTCCACTGGGTTACATATAAGACATCGGTTTTTGACCAAATTAAAGAAATACTTTTCTAACTAACTAAACGGGCAATATTTGATGACCTGTGAACCAATACTTGAACTGAGAGTCTGTGATACTTTCAATTCCCGAAATGTACTTGAGTATCAATTTTAACATGGATTCTGCTTCAATATCACGTGAAATATATGTATGAAACTGTTCCCACTGAAATGAGCACAATATTTCTTTCAGTTTTAAATGACATTAACAGAAAACTGAGGCTACTGCCTGCTGTGTGTTGCTAGTAAACTATGGTACAGTTTTAACTGGTTTTAACATTTGTTTTTGGGAATCACAAGGAAAGCTTCATCATACAGTGTATGTTTTTATAATGTCGTACAACATGCTATAGTTTCTTTTTGGTTTATCTACAGTGATCATTGAATAGATTTAGAAATCATCGGCACAAAGTGATATTTTTATCACTTTTATTAAATGAATACATTGTTTTGTCATCTTTGATGTTGAGTTAAGCCTGTACCACTGACAGTCTTGTTTCAGCTGAGACAATGACAAGAGACAGTCAGTTTTGAGTTCTGAAAGTAATTTTCTGACGATGAAACAGAGATTATATGTACCTGACAGTCAGCATTGTCTTCAGAGTTTGGACCCATTGTGAACACTAAATAATCTGTTGCAAAGTGATTGACAGAGGAAGTTTCATATTCCTTTACAGAATCAAAACATCTCACCATGAAACACTTTTCTGTGTATTCAGATAGAAACTGTGACCTGGATGCATGGTCTGCTGAAAGCCTGCTAAGACCTGCTTTCAATCTTGATAGTAGTGCATGCACTGATCCTTTAACTAACCCACACATATGGGTAAATGATGCCTCTGCTCTCTTCACAGATAGTATCTGAGACAGTGTGGTAATACTTCCTTATTGAGGCTCACTTGAGACTTTCATCCTCTGCTAGTGTCAGTCACACATATCCATATATCCAAGAACAGTATAAATGGTTCATCAGCATGACTGTACATTTTGATTTTGATTAAATTTTGATTTTTCCATACACCGCGGAAAGAATGGACTTTAGGAAAGGAGGCCGCTGTAATGACATAGGGAAAGACCTGAGTCAAGAACTTATACAAGAGAATCTTTGCCTCTTTATTTACAACCAAAAACATTATTTCCTATTCTCACAAGAGCAGTTTTAATGCCATGGTATACTGTGAATGGTATACTGCTGCAACCCTATGGTTCAACCACATTTTATGTGCATTGCTGTGCTTTGCTACCCTGCTGATAATTTTCCAATTATTTGCACATTTTTATCGGCGAAACTGACGCTGCAAATGCAAACCTGATGCCACATTACAATGATGCAAATGATATTCAAGTGGTCATGTTTCTAGGAAACAATATTTTGTGATAAGTGCTCAGAAGAGTTGCTCAGCAACATTTACATTTCAAAAGGAAAATCAAGTCAATTTTCACACTTTAATTTCTGATTCTCTTTTAAAAACATATCTCTTAGTACAATTTTAAACTTAAAAGGTGATGCTATATCTGACCAACAAACCAACACCCAAAGATGTGCAGTTTACTATGGTAACGTTTTTTTTTTGCACTGGTACTATTGAGGCTGGTAGTTTGGTTGCTGTAGTGTAAAATCTGTCCGCATCTCTAGAAATAACCACGAGTAGTGCAGTAAATGTCGAGCTTAGAGCCCACAAAATCCAAAATTACCATAACTTTTTTTAAGAGCATAAAAACTGTGATAAAAATGTTCTGCAGCCTCTTGTACCAGCTGTGCCTAAGTAGAAACTTCACAGTTATGAAGTGAATTATTAACAAATTAATAATTGACATTACTTATGTTTTACTAAAATAAAGGTGGCTGCACCATAGAGACAATTCATGAGATAACTCTAAGCAACAACTAAATAGTTAGACAGAGGTTAGATGTAAATTGAAATAATGGTAAAACTAATGGTAGATGGCTATTTTGCAACAAGTACTCAGGTAAAGCAATTCATTGATATGACATTTCAACATCAATATAGCTTTGGTCAAAATGAGTTTATATTTAGGTTATAGCCCACGTAACTGAGGTGCAACTAGGGCTAGCAGCTAATTGAGGTACAGACTAACTAGCAGTTGATAAGCACTTAATGATGACTTCATCCAACTTAACAAAGGCACAAGGTAGCAACATACTACAAAGAGGATTAACTGTTAAGTGACATTCTCCTACTTTCAGTATGAAGTCATGTTACCAGTGGCAGCTGAACTAATGTTAGCCACTGTAAAACACATCACTGTTTGGCACAAATCCGGTTTCTGATTATTTTATAATAAATTGGTTGTTTGTTTTACATCCATTCACTTCACACAAACATGAATATACCCTTACTGTGTTAGCCGCACCGTCTCCCAGACAGTGCAGCTAACACAGTAAGGTCATTTATACATTGACAGGATTGGGGTGAGCAGGAGCCAGCAAATATTTATTTATGCTATGAAACAATAAAATGAATTGGTTATTATAATACATGTTGGTGGCATTTTTTTGTCAATGGACTTATTGATTAGTTTTGTAAATGTTTCAGCTCTTTTAAGCAGGTACACTGGATAAATGTGACATTACTTACAAGTACAAGTACAAAGAAACAGGCCAACACTAAACTGAAAGCTACACACTTGTATGCCAAACGTATATTAACCACAACACTTTGAAGTGCATTTTGATGATGAGGAAAGTGAGAACGTGAGAAAGTTCAAGTTCATGACTATTGACATTTCATACTTCATAGACACTGACCACCTACACAAAGGAAGGTCAAATGCTGCAACGTGATATCTGTTTACCACAAATGTCATCACTGCTTTGCTCTGATTGCTGTAAAGTCAGTGATTAAAAAAAGTAACTAAAATCAGGAACAGTTATAAACTAGAATCAGCAGGTGCTTGCTATTTACCTATAGACATGATTTTGAAAGCAGTTGGTTAACTGTGAACACAGAGACCCCAAGGGTGTGCAGACTTGAGTAATTAGGGTGTTGCAGTTTTTTTTTAGTATAAAATGTTTCTAATAATGAGCTGACATCTAAATTGTTGTTGTGAATCTTAAAGGTAATATGTTGTAAATAAAGATATGTTTCAAACATGTTTAACATGCAAAGAGAACATTGCGGCTCCACGCAGAAAGTTGGTCACCAGGTTTGAACCTTGTTGCTCTGAGGTGGCAGTGCCATTAATACCAGTCAAAATCTTCACCATTTAACCTTTAAGCTGAGAAATTTCAAAAGCACAGATTACCACTGCCTAGAACAGTTACAGGAACACTGACATCACTGTTCATTCTTCCATGAGACAAACAGACTTTCTGGCTTATAACCTAAAAGTGCCGAGGTGGACTTGACGACCTACCTTCAATGCTGATAAGACAGCAGATGTTTCATAACAGGAAAACTACTAAAGATGATTAAACAAAGCATGTGCTACTAGGCACTTATGAGAAATAAGCCTCTTTCATAAAAACAATGACGCTGTGTTTTCCTTTGATTTTATTCTAGTCTATTATCTTCTTTTATCTCTTTTATCATTCTTTTTTATTTGCATGTATGTATGTATGTATGTATCTATTTCTTTGCCTTTTCCCTCTTCCCAGTGTTTAATTCTTCTAAACATTTCCACCATGGTGCAGGCACACTGAGTGGTATGTGGAGATGTAATTGTTGTGTTAATACTGTGATGATGTAATGCTGAACCTTCACGGTGTAGTTAAAAGGTTGGAAGTATAGTATATATAGTATTTATTCATGACAAATCAACCTATAATGTGATGTAAAATGTGCACAAATGTTCGTATGCATCTCTGGTGGTGTCGTGCTGAAATCATTCATTCAGATCAGTTTCAGTTTGTGTCACTGTACACGTACATATAATTTCCCAGGCCAAGGGAAACGTCTGACGTGCACCCCTACATGCACCACCCATTGCGTCCTTAATAGGTGAGTTAAGTGGAACTGTCGCCAGCTGGCATTTGCAAGTACGACAATTCTGAGAGAAATGTGTCTTAATGGATAGATTACTTAAATACATTAACCCGTGTTTTTAGTTCAGATAATAAATTTGCTGATTGCAGTTCACATCAATAAAAAACATGGCCGTCACTGAAATCTTAAACCTTCAATAATATTGAAAAATATTTTTTGATTAACAGCTTCAATAAGTGTGTGTGCACATGCGACACTTACTGATCAAGGGCCTTGTAGTAGAGATCCAGGTCTTTAATGACCAGCTCTGTGGTCCTCAGTGTGATCATTTTATTCTTGTAGCGCTCATCAGCTTTGTCATACTGATCTTCTTTTAGCTCCTTTCTGTAAGTAATCAAGTCAAAGAGAAAGTTTAATGTCAAAGCATTACAACAGAGCAAAAATAAACACAATTAATATTCATCAGTAATGGCTGGACACAAATTACCTGTGTTTCTGATGCTAAATCATGAGGTGATGGAAATCTTATGGGGAAACCATTGATTTTCTCAGCACTACAGACGCACTGACATTGGTCAACTTTGGATACCAAATTGATACGAGGGTGAATTCTGCTGAGCTCTGTGCTGCGTAAACACCTAATCTGCTTATCTCACCTGTAATGCAGAATCTCCTCCTCAAAGCCTTTTTGACGACCCAGTGCAATACTGCGATTCTTCTTCAAGTCTTCCAACTTGCGTTCTGCTTCACGTCGTTCTCTGGACAAGCGCAGTGAGCGACATGGTGAAAACATTGCGGCTAACTTATAATTTGTAGTATTATCAGTCTGACGATAAGAAACCTTTATACTTATTCAAGTGCGACTGCTTCTGCGCAGCTGGGTTCACTTCACTTTCTGATATTACATACGATGGATAACAGTGCAGTGTAGTTCTCTTACTGGCGCAGCTGCAGGACTTGCATGTTGCCCATGTCTTTCATAAGAGCCTCACGTTTAGCCACAACCTCCTTTAACTCTTCAACCCGCTTCCTCAAGGTCAGGTTGTCCTGTAACCAGCGCTCCTGGACCTAAATCAAAACAAGGTAAAAATGTATTGGCCTATCTAACAATAATGCATTGGGACCAAGTGGGCTGTGTACCTGCAGGTTTGCAAAGAGCGGGACAACACTTGGCCAAGGAAAACCAGGGTAACAAAGTGAATGAGCCAAGTAGGAGTTGAGGGTAACCACTGATAAAGACCAAAAGCCAAAACCTAAATCCTTCAATAAAGTTCTTTTGAAACTCTTTAAGTGTTTTAACCTCTTAAGATACTTTCTCCATGCAACTTGTAAATAAGTATAATTATGCCAGAAATCAGAGTCAAGAGTAAAAGAACATCTGACTAGTTTCCATTGTTATAAGCTGAACTGATGCAAAACTGGATGCAATATCAGCTGTTTAAGTTTATTACTGATGCATCAAACAATACACCTGGTTTGTACCAAACAACCTTTCTTTAAAATAAGGAAAGAGACAGAAGATGAGAATGTATGCAGTAATCAAAGAGAGAGGCCCACCTTTTGAGTGTCTATATCCTGACGGATGTTTCCCATTTCCTTGTTGGTCTTCTCTTTATTCTTCTCAGCCTCATGGAGCTGGGTGTTGGTTTCTTGGAGCTCAGACTCTTTTTGCTGCAACAAGCGCAGACAATGTCAGCAAAGCTGTTAAATACCAAATAGCAACCCAAAACAATTTCAGCCAAGCCACTGACAAGGCTGTTCAGAGTGAATGTAGACGGGATAGTTTTCCTCTTATGTGTATGAAACATCAAAGGGGAATCAGGAGCAGAGACGTATCAAATACAACAGTTGCAAATACGTTACCTCTTTGTATTCATCTTTGCCTTCATCAATGTATTTAGTGATGTCTCTTTCCAAGGTGGTGATTGTCTTCACTCTGTCTCTAATGGCACTGATCTGTGACAAAGTGAAAGGAAATGACACTTTGACATGTTTTTGATTTTTTTATCAGCTGTGACAACAATAGGTACTTTCATAATTGGATGGATACGGGCCCAAAAGCCAAAAGAGGAAAGAGATAATAACGACAAGGGCGTATAATCTACCTCATCCAGACCCACATCAGTAAAACAACAGTTATTTTTGTGCTTAATGTTTGGTGAAACTGAACCAGACTGAGAAGGCAACCACCTTCTCCTGCCCCTCTTCCTGCCTCTGCCTCCTGCGCTCAATCAGCTCCTGCTTCTCTTGCTGCAGCTTCTCCAAAGCAGCAGACAGAGGGGACAGCTGCTCCTTCGCTTCCTGGTCAGACACAAAGTGAGAGGAAAAGCTTCAACGTGGCATATTTAGAGAGCACGACCTTCTTTTCCTACCAAACAGAGTTCATTTGCACACACTTGGTAGTAGAATTAACAGAGGCATACAACAATTAATACAGGCTATGCACAGTAAAAAAAAATGTAACAAAAAATACTATAATTTCACATGTTTATTAGGAAATACTCTATACCCTGATGTCCCTGGTTAAGGCCTGGATCTCAGTGGTGAACTCCAAACACTGCTCCTCCAGCTGCTGCTGTTTCTGCATGTCACTGCTCAGCTGGAGTTTCTCTGCTCTCGTCTCATTCACAGCACTTTTCAGCATCTGAATTTGATCCTGCTGGTCCTGGATCAGCTTACGGTTTAGTTCCATCTTGCTAGTGGCTGCAATGACACAACAGGTTATGAAGAGCCAAAGACAACAAATCTTACAATAGCGTCAATTCCCTCCTCTGATTTAGTCCATGGTGTGCTGCTGTGCCCGGCTGCCAGCCCACAGGATTTTGAAGTAGATAACAATAGTAGAAAATTCACGCAGTCATTGGCGAAAAAGAATAGTTTTTACTTTGCCAACATAGCACACGGACAGTTGTGTCTAGAAAATGGTCAAGTTGTATTAAGTACTGTACATCCACACTGAGATACTAGATAGACCAAGCTTGAATCATTGCAGCCTTATACCACAGTTGGAAGTTGAGGAGTTGAGTTTTTGGTGCTGCTGAAATGCGTTGCATCATATAGAGAAATGTTTTTGTTGATTAGCCTATCCTTAATTTATCCAAGGTGGATAACTGTTATAATAGAAACGCCCTTCAATAAAATGGAATGTAATTCAACAGCACCACAAAATACAGTTTTATCAAAATCTGGACATTGAAGACCTAATGAAGGTAGGAATTATTCTAACATTGTTATATTTACCTGCATTAGTTCTAGTATAGTTTACCACTACACTGGTATTTGAGTGTAATTTGTAAAACTTTTTAGCTAAACTGAAACAAGGATGCTGCCTACACAAAAGCACTGCAAAGCATGAAAACGAATAAATGAAAACCACTGACAACTCCAAATGCTTTAAAGACATTTGAGTGCAGATTCTTTTGTTACATATGTCAGCGTAAGCTTTAACCATGTAATGTTTTACATTCAACAAGCAGAAGAAAATGAGTCTGAGTTGGCAAGTGATTGAAAAAATTAGGTTTTGAGGGAAGCCAAGTGAGATTATACCCCGTCCATCCTCTTAAATATTAGTTTTCAGCAGTTTGAAATGAACAATTGTGTTCCCCGAAAAGCTGAGATTACAAACATTCTGATAAGCAATAGTTGGGATTAGTTGTCCTAATATTTGCTCGAAGCCTTGTCCACACTAATACATTGCAAAACAGCTTCTAAAAACTAAAACAATCCCTGTTAAGAATTTCTGTTTCCATTTCAGAAATAATCTCTGTCCATACTATAACTGCTGAGATTGTATATTACAAGACTGCTGCTAAAAAAAAAAGAATTTAACTGCAGTTTTTAGACAACAAAACGTCAGTGACACCAGTAAGTCATTAACAATAGTGAAACAACCTATTGTATTCAACTGTCATAGATATAAAAAAGGTTATTGTCCTTTGTTGTCTTCTGAAACAGTGTCATGTGATAGAGGTGTGACAAATCAGGAAAGGACAAATCATGACTGATAAGACCCAATCAGAAGGTTAACTTGGGTGTCTGTGCCATCGTTTCCACAAAAACTTAACCAGCGTCAGTAGCATTTCCAAAAGTCTCTGTTTTAGTAGCTCCAGAACAACGGAGCACTGAGGATATTAGGCGCCGACATAGATAAAGTTATAAAATAACAAAAAAAACAAAAACAAAAACAAAATTGTGACCCTGTGTACTACAATGTTAAGATGCCTGATGCATTTGGCCCTGTATCTCAGCGATTAAGGATGAGTAAAATGAGAAATCGATGACAAAGACTGTATGAAAATGGAATTTCCCTTTAAGTGGGTGTACTGCGTTTTCTTACTCGTGTCTAGTTTGTGCTGAGTTTCTTGTTTCTCCTGACTAACTTGCTGGATGGTTCTGGTCAGGTCTAGTCCCTGGAGTTTGGCTTCATGCTGAACAATTTTCCTGTCCACCTCCTTAAGGTCCATCTGTCGAGAAAGAAATATTTAAGTGAAGACAGACGGGGGAGAAGAAATTCAAAATGTCTTGCTGTGAAGTTTCCCATTCACCATGATTTTTCAGTGTCACAATTAAATTACTTCTTGTTTGATAATGCTGTTATTTGAGAATATAGAGAAAATGACAAGAAAAGATAGAGAAAGGGTTCTATGGGAAGAAAAAGGAGATGGACTAAGGTTAAAAGTCAGAGTGAGAGTGAGATCTATTGTCAAAGAGAGAGAGCGGACTCAGGCAGACAAGGGTTTAGAGCATGCAGGATGGAAAGAGACAGAGCTGGTCAAACAGGGCTGGACAGAGAGCATGAAGGTACCAGGTATCTGTCCATTAGAGATATGTCCTGCAGGCAGGCTTTGGCTGTTTCCTCCTCTGACATCAGGCTACCAAGCAGAGTCTCCTGCTCCTCCACATCACCCTTCAGCCTCTCGATTTCTCTGTTCACAGTCTGCAGCCGGTTTCTCAAGTCAGGTAACTCCTTTTCCTGAAACTGTACAATGGACTGCCTGGGAGAGAGGAAAGGTGACAGAAATGTACTTTGAGTGGAGAGTAAGGTTTAGTTTGGTACAGTCATACAACATTCACAGTTCTTTGACTTCCTGTGTTTCTTTGGGGAGCCGTTTTCTCTAATACACTCACACAATACAAGAATAATCTGTTATATAAGAGTAGTTTGCATTGTAATTTATATCTTTTATCTATAAACATAAAAGGTAACATTGAAACATAAAGCATAAAAGCTAAAAGGAGTCCTAACCAATACCCTAATAAATGAGCCACTTCAGTCTAAGCTCCAAAAAGCTTTCAATAAAACGTTTCACCTTCATAAACGGCACTTTAGTCTGGTTGGATAGGCCATTACTAAATTAGTACATAATAATTCAGGATGTCCGATTTGAAAATGTCACACTCAAACTATGAAAGGTCTCTGATCCACAGTCGTTGGACTTTATGTCAGTTCGTCACTTGGTAAGGAGAACTCCACAAATGCTCCCTCTCAGTTTTGAGTTAAGTCAAAATTGGGGGTGAAAGCAGTTTTTCAACATATTCTTGTGTGTGTGTGTGTGTATTTATTTACTTTCAGCTTACTAAACCAATGAACCATAAGGCATTTTTTTTAGGTTAGGTTAGAAAAGGTTCTTTACTAATAAATGACTGGAGTGGCTGTTTGGTCACTACACTCGCAGCTGTGGGGCTCTGTTCAGGTCATTAAAGGACTAAGGAGAAATTTCAATCATATGAGAATTTAGCTCCATCTAGTGGGGTGCATGTCATAAAACCTGCCATCTACTCTGACTAAAAATGGGAGAAAAAGGATGAGTGGAAGTTCATTTTCTATACTCTTCATCTAGAAAAACATGCTAATTGAATAAAACAATAATTTGTACAGTTAAATGTGTAACATAAGTGTGAATGTTCAAATGAGGCCAATCATCAACTTCTGCTCAGATTCTTCAGGTTATAAAACAAGTTATATAAGGCTATGTTCCAACGGCAGCACACATCTTTCAGTGTTAAAATATGAATCCTGTGTTTGTCCCTCGTGTTTCTTCACAGTCATTTATTTATTTTTGGGAATCAAATTTAGTGTAACAACCTTGTGGCACGCAGCCCTGGTGGGCTGGTCAGAAGTCATCCTCCTTTCTCTATATATGCCAAATTGAACAGAACAGAAGTTAAACATTTGTGCTACCACTTACTGCATACTGATGTTTTAAGTTGCAGCCCTATTTGAAAGTACATTTAACCTTGTGATGACTCCAACAGACCAGTAGACAACCATTACATACTCTCTGACTTGCCACGACCTGCTTTCTCCATACCTGACTGGTCTGAGAGCCATCATGTCATCTCTTTTCCTCTCCTTCCTCTTCAGGTCCTGCTCTGTGTTTTTCAGCTTGTCTGGCACCAGGCGTAGCTTGGACTGCATGTCGTTGATAACTTCCTGCAGATCGGACTCTGAGGGGAACGTCCGCTGGCACACGGGGCAGCAGGGCTCTCTCTCCTCTGTAAGCTGGCTGATGAATTGGGTGTACACTGCTGTGGCTCCAGCTAGCATGGCTATAAAAACACAGGTGGAGCAAGAGAGAACATATTCACACATGGTCATTCCGATTCATTCATAGGTCAAACTTCAAAAGACATCTCAGTTTCTGTTTTCTATTACGAAGCATCCACCTCTCTGTTTGGAGATCTTCTCCAGATCTTCTTGCAGTTTGCCCAGGTCCAGCTCCAGATCCTGACTGCCACACACACTGAAGAGCTTCTCTTGGTCATTGGATAACTGCTGCTCCTTCTTCCGTACCTCAGCTGCAATGTGGTTTTTGTTCTGCTCACTTGATGCCAGGTCCTTGCTGAGGAGGATAACAGTCAAGAAATAATAGTAGTCAGTAAAACAGATAGTTTTTCATATTTTATCTCATTACACAGCTCTTAATGTAAATAAATCTTACTTGAGTTTTGCAAGTCTGTCCCTGGTACTGTTGATTTCCTTAGACTTGGCATAGATCCAGTCTTCCAGCTCTCTCTTGTTGGGAAAGTGGCCCAGCAATGATACCAGGTCCTCGTTATGCCGAGACTTGATCTTACGTACCTGCTCCTCCTTCTCCATCTAGAGGACCAAAAGAGAGAAGATGAGAGCAGGTGCAACAGAGAAAAGACCGGTGATGGGAACAAGAAAAGAAGAAGTGGGGGGAGGAAAAGCAGAGAAAGAAGATGGTTAAATCGAGAGAGAGGATCAAGCAAGAGAGATGCTTGTTACACATTTTCCATAGTATTTTCATACTGTGAAAGTCTCAAGTCTAAGGCCAGAGACAAGGGGGAGAATGGTTAACACCACCTGCTTTCTGAGGAACCCACTTACCTTGTCCCTTTTCAACATGTCCATCTGTGTGCGTGCAGTGGTGTGCGTGTTGAGCATCTCCATCTCTTTGTCGAGCTGTCTCTGTGTGCGGTCAAGTTCAGCCTTTTCTCTCTGGAGCTCCACGACCTCGGCCTTCAGCTCCTCCACATTGGAGCTCTGCACTGCGCTCTGCAGCTCACGCTCCTGAGCAGGAAAACACACACACACACACACACACACACACACACACACACACACACACAATACAAAGTACTGTCATAAGAGCTATGTGTTATAATTTTATGTATGAGTTATATTCTACAGTTTGTTTAGTGGTTTTTAAGTAACTTGTGAGAGAAACACTTAATGTAAAAACTAAAAAAAATATGAACAAATGGTAAAAACTTTAAACAAATAATCTTTCTCAAATAACATATTGTCATACACACTGGTGAAATTCATACCACCTAATAAAATCATAGCCAGTGTGTATATACGCACAGCTTTAGCCAGCTCACTCTCCAGTTCTTGCAGTCGGCTTGATGAACCCTCCAGCCTCTGCAGCTCTGCCCTGACGTTCCTCAGTTCTTGTTGCTTCTTTCCCTGCATGTCCCTCTTCAGCTCCACAGTTCTCTCCAGGCCAGTCTTCTTGTCCCTCATTTCATCAATGGACTGCTGCCTCTGCTGCTCCTTTTCCTGCAGGTCCGCCTGAGAGGACAGAATAATTACAGAAGTAATCAGGCACATGTATTGTGACTGACTGAAAACATCTCCAGTCGGTAGAATTGAACTTTCAAAAAATATAAAATAACACAGCTTTTTAATATCACTAAACACTAGGGCTTCCTGATTGTTGTGACTGTATCTTCATTATTGTATTTTTATAATTCCATAATTATCACAAATTAAAGAAAACCTTAGAAAGCAATGATTATTTAAAAAAAAAAAAAGAGCACATAAAAATATTAAGATAGTTAAAATATGACTCTCCAGCAAGCTAGTAGAAATAGTGCACGAAAAAGAAAATATCAGTGTAAAACTGCAATAAAATAATTTGGTATGCAGGTGGGGATGTTGAACAGAAACACACATCAACCTATATATATTACAGCAGCACTGCAGCAAAGAGGAAAGTCAGTGGCCAGCAAAGAAAAAAAGACACATCGAGGAGCTCTTGGTTACTGAAATCTGATCAACCCTTAACCGATTACAGTTGGAGGTTAAATTCTGATGCTGATCAAATCAACATCAAGTCTGTGGTATAAAATATCATCTGCAGCATAAGGAAGGGAGGTGTTGCTTACTGTGTTCAGAAATCAAACAGAGCATTTCGTACCATAACCTGACTGACTGTCTCTTTTTCCTGCTCCAGTCTCTCTGTGACGTGACGATGAAAGCTCTGAAGCTGAAGAGTGGTGAAGGGCGGTCGGTCGTAACCCTCCATTTCCAGATACGAAGACAAAGAGCGAACCTGAAAAGAGATACTGCATGTTAATACCTACCTTATACGTAACACGTTTTAAATTTTACATACACATTCTGTGATACATGGTTCACTGTTCATCTTATGGCAGTCCATGTCCATACACTAATGGCACTCTTCTTAGAGTATTAGTTAAAAGAGCATTAATAAAACTGACAGTGTTGGCTCCACTATATAACAAAAATGTCAAAAATTTCTGTGCATCCCTTCCAAATAAACAAACAACTAAGAGTGTTTTCAGTGCAGCGGAGCAAGTCAAAGAGTCAAATGTTTCTGTCTCACCTGACTGTCACGGTTCTTTATGTTTTGAGTGTGGCGATCAGCCTCCAGCTGTAGACGACCTGGGAAATGGGAGGAGGATTTCAGCAGCTGGTTTAGTCTTCAGGATACTGTTCTTTTCATCCATCTTCCTGTCAATTCTTCTGGCTATCACTAATGTTTCTGTGTGTTTGTTTTCTCGAAAGAACAGACACTAAAGCTAAAGAAAAACCAGTCTTTCTACAACTTGTTTCTAGGATCGACTGTGATATTCTGCCAGTGCACTCAATAATGTGTGCATTCAAAAATGAAAAAACAAAACAAAAAAGGGGGGGGGGGTTAAAAATTCAGGCAAAATGCTATGCAGTTGATTAGTTAGCCTGCTGCGCAAAAAAGTGTACCTTGCTCCACCAGGAGATCAGCCTTGACTCTGTTGAGTCTCTGACATTCACGACCAGCTTTCTCCAGCTCCTTCTGGCAGTCTGTCAGCCTCCGCTCCTTTTCCCTCACCGTCCTCTGGTGGTTCTGGTAAATCTCCTGCAGCTGCTCGTCTGAACCCTGAAACACCTGCCACATACACAGTTTGCTGGCTTAGTGTGTGCCCTGATGCTCGATGGGTACAGCTTAGCAAATTGCCAGGGTCAGTAGTTTGACTCCGTGGAGACCTATCCTGATAAAAATACATGCACCAATGGATCTTTAAAAATGATGTCATCAGCAAATACCACTACTGGTGTTGCTGCATACATTAAGAACCTTATCATTATATGTGCCACATAAGTGCAACTACAGTAAACAAACAAGACTGATCTACGTTCTATAAACGTGATTATTTACTGGGCAAACCAGGAACTACTTCATGGTGCATATTGCCATGTTTGATCTCCAGTGGGAGACGCAAATGAATACAACTGCAGAAAGAAAGAACTGTGGGCATAGTTTTAACAAACAGAGGGTGTCAGCATTATGTTATCCCACTGACATTTCACCAATGTAACGCACAAAAATGATGTGACAACACATCTACAAAAGGGCAGTCAGTTGCTGACACGTTCCCAAACATAAACAAACCCTCTTCAGCCGCAGACACAGACACAACTGAGAACCAGATGGAAGGAGGCGATTTCTGGCTCCTGTAGAGGCGCAGGATCATCCAGCAGTTGTAAAATACATTCATATCAATACAGGCTGGTGATGAACTGGCTCGTCATGACAGAATCACAATAACCTCATTCACCATCTGCAGTCTCTCTATTAGTTTCCCATTTCGCTTAATGACACTTCATACAGAGCAGTGTCTGGTGTGTTATTAAGCAGGTGTTTAGCTGAATAAGCCCTTAGACAGACTGCTTTTCTCTTTTAAACCTCATCATATTTGTTCATGCATTTCATTTTGACTCTCTTCCCAAAACATTTAAGCAAGTGCGTCACCTCCACAATCAATGGAGTGTAGTATTTGTGGAAGGTGGAGCGGCAATTGTGGTGCTGGAGTGTCCTCCCAACTTTAATTTCGGTTTCTCATCCCTATTCATGCTCTCCGACAGAAGAGAGATTTTCCTTTTTCCTATCATCTAAACACACATCTCAAGTTTGTCTACATGTGTTTACATAGCATCTTTATGTTACCTGTTCCATTGTGTCCTCCAGCTCTTTGTTGTCCTCCTCCATCTGCTGCTTCCTGCTGTCTAAAGCCTGAATGTCATTGTCCAGCTTCATCACTTTCCCCAGTTTCATGTCAATTTCTGTCAATCGATTCTAAAAATTGTAATCAAAGTTAGTGTATGATGTCACAACTGCAGCTGTGAAAGGACAACATTATCTTTTTTCAGTCACATTAATAACTGGACTGTCATCCACATCCATTTTTATACTTTGTTGTAAGAATCCTCCTGAAAACAAAGGAGCTAAACATTTTGCTGTCTGTCTGACACACACATCCATCCTGTCATGTTGTCACTCTGACAGTTTAATATCAAGTACTGTGCTGGCAGTGAAATATTTATCTAATTTATTTATCTATGTTTCACGCAAAGAAACATTTCATAAACAACTTTACTTATGTGCAGTCGTGTGATCGAAAAAAACCATCAGGGAACATGTATAACAAAAGCTTACTAACAAAATAATGTAAAATGTAACTGTATGAACAAACAATGTGAAAAAAGTACCCTACACCTATGCCTCTGCACTTGTACGTGAACATACAAACATGAATCATCAACCAACCTCCAGTGGATCTATCTGATTCTCTATCTGCTGGATGCTGTCTTTAGAGGCCATCAGCTGAGCCTCCTTGGTGGCAACCGTCTCTCTAATCTGCTGGGCTTTCTCCTTGTTCTGCTTCAGGTAGCGCAGCTCCACCTGACACTCCTTAACTGTGTTACTCTGCTTGAGACGCAGCTGGCGCATCGTCTCCAGAGCTTTGATATACCTCGGAGAAAAACACATAGATAATGATACAGTGTTTCTTTTCTGATTGGCATTTGAAGGTTAACAGTTATACATGAGTATATAATGTGTATGTAAACAAACATAAGAATAAGTTGGCTTTACTTGGTTGCAGCAAAAATGGAGTCAAACTTCTCTTTGAGCGCTTTGCCCTCACTAAGAGGCCAGTTAGACTCTTCTTGGTGACAAAAGATGACGTGATTCAGCACAGGCTTCGACACACCCAGTGAAGAAATCATCTCCAGATCCAGTTCACCGCACTTTGATGACAAGCTCACCTTCTTGCCGTCTCTGCATGAATAATGATGGAGGTCACGTGTAAAGAAAGGGGTCACATAACATAAACATCAGTTCAGACAAACTGATTTTAAATACAAAAACAAGTCACAAAACTTAAAAACTGAGCTCACTTCATTCTGGTGATGACCTGCTCCAAGCTTTTGAATGTGTAGTTTTTTGCTTTCTGAGTGCAGGACATGGAGCGATGGATGGTCACTTTCTCCCCGTTGACATCTGTGAATAAGAGTCGAATCTGTGCTCGCACATCGGTCTCATGTGCGTCCTGAAATTCACACAGAATGGATTTACTTTCACAAAGTTATCCTTAGGAATACTTACAAGTTCCACAGTTCTTAAACAAGATAGGAAGTGATTATGAGACTTGTGAAAATAAGTTTAGGGTATGAACAAAATTAACTTTCAGTCCTTTACTGGATAAATATTACAAGACCTGACAGGATTTGAAGAAGCTGAATTTCTCACATACAGACAGATTTTGGCACAATCTGGACTGATTTTATTTTTTATTAGGTTGGGATTAAAACAGTCAGCACAATATAAACATACACATGAGCTTGTTGTAATAATAATGTCATCACAAACTAACACAGATCCATCCAATCACTTGTAGAAGTATTCGGTCTGTTATACAAAGACTACCACTTACTATACTTACTTTTACTTATTATTATTATTTATAATGCTAGAATAGATGAGTGGATTCAAAATATTTGTTTTTTTTAACTTACATCATTTTTAGGATTACTTTAACGAGACTATTTACATTTTTATGTGTGAAACTTACAAATGTCAGAGACATTTCAACAAAGAACACAGAACTTTGAACCTGTGCAAGTGATAACATCCCTGAACAGTTAGCACAATACTAATATTGAGAACAAAGACATCCGATACAAAATTGATCAAAACATAATTTTCCAGCCAACTATGAAAACTGACCTTTGGATCATGAACAAAAGCACCTCCTTTAGATCCAGGAGGAAGCTCTCCTGACGTTGCATACTTAAGGCACTCAATAATAGTCTGGAAACAGAAAGAAAAGATTCATATCATGAAACATTTAATATATAAATATCAAACTTTTTCTGTGGCTACTTACAAAATATGAAAATGGAATGAATCAAACCATCTAGCTTTATCCCAATGCACAAGTGTCATGTCAAAGGCCGACTGCCAACTGTCTTCATTCTCAACAAGTCATGCTTCACAGTCAACCTTTGCTCTCGTCAGATCATGTTCTCATACCGTTTTCCCTGCTCCGTTGGGTCCAACCAGCACAGTCAGAGGACTGAAGAAAGAAATGACTTGTTTGTCTTTATCCTCAATCCCAAAGCTCCTCACCCCAAGGATACTCATCTTGTCTATCTTGGACATTTTTGCTCTCTGAAAGAGAAAGGGAAGAAAAGAGCAGGAGAACTGAGGACCTAAATCAGCAGCAGTGATGAAAACAGACGTGTGAAAGCATTTCACAATTAGATCAACTAAAGAAAATTTCACGTGAACACTCTGAATTCAGCTGCAGCTGCGCTGATAAACAGTTTTATCACGGCTACTATCGCGGTGCTATCATTTGATCTACTGACTGCCACATTTGGTGGCTGTTAGTTTGCACTTTGCAGCTTCTGATTCACACTGACAAGTCTTTTTGCATATTTGGCCAGCAGACTATATCACAGTGTATATAAAAAAAACTGTTCTGAACAGTGAGCAATACTTTCAGCTGTGATGGCATCAAAACCACACTTATGAGCTTCTGTATTTAAAGTCACAGAATATGAACTATGGGGCTAACATTAGTCAACTTTGGAAAAGGCTCTGAACAGGCACACACTGACTGCAACGGATACTGATATTGTTGGTAGTTGAGAGAATCTTCTGAAATGTAGATGCCATAATACATGAAAACAAAGTAAGATTTCAATCTGTGTTTTTCAGTGCATCGATAAGAGAAGCTGGTAAACGGATACAGAGTTCTTCCAAAAATATTGCAATACTCGGATGTGTCAGTGCTTTTGCACAGGTGTAGACACCACTGGGTGACTATGGTCCCACACAAGCACTGAGTAGGTGTACCAACCAAATAAATCATTAATTCTGCCAACGCTTTCTCCAGATAAACAGTAAATTAAATCTAAAATCTTTGGCCCAAAGGAATGAAACTTAAAAGTCTGCACTTCAACCACTGAAATCAAAAACCATAAATGAGGCCAGAATTCTTGATGCACTCATGGTATTGAGATGTTAAAAAACTATTAACATCCATGTAAAGACGATATCAAAAGCAACCTACTACAACCTTAAGAAAATGTCATTTGTATCGTTTTACTGGCTTTCACCTGCAGCATAAATACAGAGTAGGGTTGTATGAGTCACAAGCAAAGCATGATGGTGATTGGGCTGTGATATTACCATCATCATGCCACCTATAACACTACTCCATTTAGCTATGATCTTGGTTCTTGGATGTTGGTACACTGCATAATTTCAATAGGCTGAGATCTAGAAGATTTCAGAATTTAAGGCATGTAGCTCATTGCTAATTATGAAGAAAAAAGTTAATATAAAGTTAAGTAAATACTGATGTTAAATGACAGTAACTTACGGACGTTGTGTTTAGACCTTCAATGTAAATTGCAGAGTAAATCTAGAAAAACAGCGATCTTTTGTTTCTATTGTAAGGAGTGGATTTGTTTAAAAATGTGCAAGATGTCTGCGGAGCTAACATGTCACGCAACTCAGCCGTCAACTCAGCAGGCTAGCTAGCAACCTAAGTTTGGCTACATGCTACGCTGCAATACTTTACAGTTAGCAACACACAGTCCGACAGAGTGCTCCGCAGTGCTGTATAACTTAGCATGATTCTCGTTAGTAACATTTTTCCACAGCCGTATTTGTGCACTGAGTTTAACCCACCTTATTGGGTTGTTATGGTTGAGACGACAGAATACAGTTTTCGCGCTGTGAGGAATGTGACGTAGAAGCGGCGGCTCCTGACTTCCGGGAGTGGGAACGTGGACATAGAAACAGAACGCAAAGAACGTCAATACTCAATCGACGGTTATGCTACTTTTTTGTAATCGAGTCAGTTCATCGGCCATATATGACTGGAATGTTTATTCACACAGTGACTTCATTTATTTAACTGAATAACTCTAACAGCATCGACGGAATGAGTTAATGATATAAAATTGCTAGAGCCTCTGCTATGCATTCCATTTCTATGACGGTCGGTTCAATCGTTGAGGCAAATCCGAACCAGTGAGTCATATTCCTGATAAAACGAGGCTCCTCTCACTCTTCCTGATATATTTTTCTAAGGCCTTTCTGATACGTCATAACATACCTGATCATTTACAAACTTATATGTCCAACTCCTGATAATCTGACTGACATTTCAAATGCAATGCTGTATCTTTTCAGGTACAGGTTGACACTACACAAATGAAAGCCCTAAAATAATTATCCTGAATCCCTAAAATCGTGATGAGTAAAGGTGGTGATTCTAATGTATATGTTTTATTATCAACAAATGCACAATAGTTTATTTATAGCTAACAGGAGTTGAATTGAATTCTATATCACAGGAAAACAAGCTACATCAAGAGCTACTCATTCGGGATACATTTGTTGATAGTTTGGGACCTTTTATTAGATTTATTAAGAATATAAAAATCTAGAATATTGGCAGTCTTATTTTAAAGGCCTACACAATAGATGAAACTTTTCCTGTCTTGGAATACTTGCACAATATCTGTATAGAGAATATTCATAAATCACCATCACCATGTTGTTGTTTTGAAAATTGTCAGTTTTTAGGATGGACTTGTTTCCACAGCTACTGCTAAACATCAGGTTTACTTCAAATAAGCCTGTTCTTATATGTTCTTGACAATTGCTCATCTCAAAACATTTACCACAAGAGGACAGTGTTTCCCTGTGGGAAAGCCATTGCTGCCAAATCTCACCATAGCCTATTTTCTCTTCTCCACTTGCTGGAGAAGACAGCTGTAGTGAGGCTGTTGGCCATTGCAGGACCTGTGTTATTAAGCCAATGAGATGGAGATGAAATGCTTATTCTGTTTACTTTAGCAGCAAACAGAATAGACAAAACAAAAGTAAAACAGAATATACATAAAAACTGTACAATAAAATAGTATGTAGTAAAAAAAAAAATATAAGTACACATGTAAAAAGCTTTTTTTGTTTTTTTACTTTTACATTTAAAAAGAAAGGGAATATTCCAGTTTTCAGCAACTAATTGTACTGAGGTCTTCCAGTGCTTACGCAGGACTGAATAAAAGGCAGATGGTATGAGTAAGAACATAAAACACGCACGACAGCAGGGCATTTGTGTGTGTGTTTGTGTGTAAGACAGGGACGGAAAGAATAAATCTAATTGGGATAAAGGGACATGAGTTATTTTGAGCCTGTGTTTGGGGTTGAAGAACAGTCTGTGGTCGTCCACAGGGACCTGCAGGACTGGTGTTCACCACCTGCAGCTAACCCCCTAAAAACCCAAGAACATCATCTCTCTGACTTCTTCTCTGTTCCCTCCCCCTTGAAAGAACACACACACACACACACACACACACACACACACACACACACACACACTCTCTCCCACAAACCATCTTCTGCTTTCAGCCCACTGATTCAGTCTGTCTGTGTTATCAGCCCACTGACTCATTGTGCCTCAGTCTGTCCAGCTCATGGCCCTCTTTCTATTTTCATCCTGTCCTGACATGAAAATGCCATGACCTTGTGTCTTATGTTGGACCACTGGAGGTATATGTGTATGCGTGTGTTATTATGTGTATGCGTTTGAGTGTGAAAGCATAATCCCAAATGCCTATGGTCACTGTCCTTGTCTAAATGGCTAATGGAATTGGTTTACTTGGCGTTTTTATAATCACATGGATGAACTAGGAACCAGCTGGTTCTCTTCTGCTTATCATCAAATTATTGTGAGGGAGCAAGCCAGGATGTAGGAGAGAAAAGATGGGGAAAAGAGATGGGTCCGAAAAGTTAGAGGGGGAAAAATGGAAATAAAGCAGCATAAAGAACCAGAAGAGAAATTAGTCATAAGAGATAGTATTTTTTATTTGATTTGATTTTTTATACTTTTAAATAAATAAAATAGCTGTTCTGGACTGACAGTCAACAGCGGAGCTGACAGATTTACCTTCCACTGAACTCTCTCTCTTTGGCATTTTATAAACTCCTTTAACAAATATTTTCTTGAATCCTGAGGGACGGTTTGGATGGCAAATCAGCCTCACGGTGTCCACTTGCCGGAAAACATCTTGAGAGAGAGAGAGAGAGAGAGAGAGAGAGAGAGCTGATGTGAAAGAAGGAAAGCTCATTGATTTGGTGTCGCATCAGAGTGCTCTCTGCAAGGGACTGCAAATTATACATTTCACGGCACAGAAGCCAACAATAATCCTTCAAGCCAATCTTTTTTTTTTCTTTTCAGAAGCAAACATTTTTTAAAACAATCTTCTCTTATTCTGAAAATTGCTGAACTTAGTTTCTACCCCACTGAGTGCTCTGAGGAGGGCCCATTTTAGCCAGTGGCCTTAAGATGGTTTGCAGCCTAAAATAGAGACAGACTGAGTTCTGTAAAGCAACACTTTCCCCTTAACTCCCCTGCATCCATTGAATAGTGACTTGTCCTCTTCTTGCCACCCTCATCTGTGTTTTCTCTGCTGTTTCTTTTTACATCCATTCCCTAAGTTACAATGCAGGACAACCACACAAGAGTTTCAAAAAAGGAATCACAGCATTTCGATTGAACCTCTCTGGTGCAATGCCTGTCAAATAAATACACATATATCTGAGTATGAATAATCTCCCAGCAATCCATCTACAGCTCATTCTAGTGCTTGACTTATTTTGTGGTTTTACTCTGTCATAGTGACATTCTCATCTGTTTGACTTCACATTTATGATGTGCTCAGGGCTTTAAAGTATGAGCACTGGGATGTCTTAAGTATTTTTTTTCCCTCTTTTTTGATTTGAAGTCCTGCTGCTTGTGCATATCTAGCACAACACCTCCCACACAGACAGGATTTGTCAAAATGAGTTTGACTTTCAGCTGGGGGAGCTGTCTTCTCCACCAAGCAACTGATAGGTTTCAGTTTAAGGGAATAAGAAGTAAAAACAGACCAGGAACAAGCTGCTTTTGTTCAATTTTCTTCTTACTCCACCATCAAAAGCATCTTGTAATAGTAAAGGTCCTTTGTGAATGTATCCAGTGAAAAACTATTAATGATACTCTTTCACCTTGAGGTTTACTTTAAGATACTTTTACTTTAAGATACCTTTGTACACTATTTTTGACCGCACTTTACTCTCATCAGTAGCTATGAACAGAAATATTCCCTTGGCCAATACCAGGCTTTTTTTTTTTTTTTTTTTTTGCTTTCAGTGTGCACTTCAGTAAAGACCTTGCTCTTCGTCTTCATGCGTGGCTAAACATTTATTCACTCAGTTTGGGTCAAAAAGGCAGCCAAGGACATAACTGATGATAGTTTTAAATATTATGTAACATAAATGCGGATACATCTAGTCTGCCCAGTTGAATACACCTTCATCAGCAATGACAGGCGTCTTCACTCTCTATTGTTATCATAGTAACTCAGTGCAATTACAACTTTTACATGGTGTTCCTTTCCAAAAACAACATTCACAATCACTTCAAGCAGCAACTGGGCAGGTGCAGAAGTAAGCTCTTTTTGTCTATGTCACTTTTAATATGTATAAACAAGTTCATCACTGTGGATACTTTTAGGGAAAGATTGTTCAAAAGTGTTTCCTGCCCATGCACAGGGTCCAGAAAATTGTGCTTCACCACTGTTTTGAATAGACTGTATTCATTTATACTGAAATTATATCAAATTATGTCAAATGACATCATGCATGCCAAGCTTTACCCACTTAACATATCCAACATATCCATATTCCATCTGTGCACTTCAAGGATGTCCTTTGCATCCAAATAAAGTTAATCCATAATTCAACAATGAAGACCTCTTGTTGGAGCATTTGTTTTGCTCTGAATGACAATTACACACTTCTTATAAGCTATTGCTTATCAGAGAGAAATGCTAGCCTGCTTGCTTCTATGCCCCTGGGTGTGTTTCCGTTCCTTGTGACTTTGTAATCAGGAAGACAAGTGGATGCTATTGATTTTGAACCAAGCAATTATGAGAAGGTGGAGAGAAAGAGAGTTTGGTGGGTATAAACACTGGGTAAAAAGGTGGAGGAAAATAATGAGTGCACAGGTCCTGGTTGTGAATGGCAGTAATGAGGTCATTGCAGTGTCCTGTCTGGTTTTGTGTCTGTATGTCCAATTTGCCAGATTGTTTTTATTTCACTCTTGCACAAAATAATTAATAATTCTCAACAACAATGCAATCTAAAATCCACATAAACTGCATAATGGGCAGCTGGACCAGTGAAATTAATAATGCTTATGCTTGATTTGGGAGAGCCAATTATCAATATTTGCTTAACAATACAACTGAATATTGTCAGTGCTCGCATATTGGCACACCTGAATTACATGGACACATTATTTATCTTATTAGCTGCAGCTGTGCTTATCCCAGTGTGACACTGTGTGAAAGAGGTCTGTCTACAAGCCATTCTGTGGTTGCACAGTAGGTTTTGAAGATCAGCCCAGTGCCAAAACTATTGATGCCTCATGGCTGGACACATTACTGTCACTCTTGTTAGCTTTGCATGCATAAACCTTCAAATTTGACTCCAAGTTCACAACATTAGCTATAAGTTTGAAGCACAAGCCAGACAGTCTCATTTCTAGTGTGTGGACCTGGCTCAACAGCTGGGGCACTTTTGTTGTTATTTGAAACTTTCTAAAGCCTTGAGCCAGTTTCATTTATATATTTATTGTATCTGTAAATATGCTTTCTGACTTTGTTGCCAAAAGACTGGACCCAAGGGACATTGGCTTTGGCCAAAGGTAAAACACTCATCTAATAGCATGGCTTGAATTTGAGATCTGGAGTAGGCTGGCCTCCATACAATAACAAGAACAAGTCATGTCATTATTAGTTTTGGATGTGAGATCTAGTTTATCACCACACACCACTTGTTATCCGGTGAAACTGCATCCTCCTGTGTACCTGGCTAGTGGGGCTAGATTTGTTGTTGTTCTTTTGTTTTTTGTTCTTTCAATTCCCGGGGAACTGGTGAAAAATATGTAATGATATTTTCTAAAAAGACTAAATATATAATATGTTTGAAGCTTCTTCTTCATACCTGACTTGTAAAGTCTAGATGGTACAACTTCGGTAAAAATCTAACATGCTTCCGGAAACATTGCTTAATTCAAGGGACTCCACATTAGCTGTCAAGACACTTCACCATTTATCCAAGAGGGGTTTCATTACCTATGATGAGGAAGCTTTTCAAGCATCTTGAGTGTACATGATCAGTCTATCTGCCACCTGTAAACCAGACTCACACTGACACACCAAACAAATGCTATTCTATGAGATAACTTCAATATCCTAAAACTTCAATATCCTCAGAGGAAGAAAGGAAACAGTCACAACAGAGACAGAAAGAGAGAGAGCAGAGCTGCATCAGAGCAGGGGGTTACAGATACCTCCCCTCCATTTCTCTTCTAATAACAGAAAAGGTGGAGGTGACAGGGAGTGACTGCTGGGGAAGAAAATGATATTGAATGACAGCCTCAGCACACTGTCACCAAACACAGGAGTATAATGAGTAGATGTCTCCTCTGCTAGCAGAGGTGTAGCTAATGACATTAACAGAGGCTCTGCTTCACTGAAGTATCCAAGTGTGTGTCCAGCATGCACAATAGGCAGTTTTTTTCCTCAAGAGCTCAGATGCTACTAATAACATTACTGAGTCCAGTCATGACAGTGTGAAAGCAAACCGACAGTTCAAGGACCCTGAAACTGAAGCAGTTAAATGGATGATCTTTCTTATTTACAAATGGTATTATTATTTACAAATTATATTCTTACAATGTCACACTGTCTTATGTGAAAACCAGCTCTGGAAGTGGAATGCAGCCATTATTAGTTACACCTGAGTTAACATGGAAAGGCCTATTGCAGGGATTTTGGAGGCACTCAGCACCTGACTGAACTGTGGTTCTGCCAGTTTTACAATTTACTTGCCAATTTATGTGTGGTAAACTGCCCAACAATAAAGGTCAATGCAATTATGATTTTAAACACATTACTTGTTAAATAAGGGGAAAAAAACAGGGTGGGATAATCGAAGTACATACATGCCACACAAGCACTAACTCAGCCTCTTTGGTGTCCTTTGTGGCACCAAATACTCTCGCAGAGAGAGAGACCACTGCAGACAGAGATAGAGTGGATGAAGCAGACATGAGTACACAAAGCCAGTGTGGGGGTTTCATGTGCTGTATCTGCTAATGGGAGATAAATTAGCCTCCCTGTGCTGAGGCGCAATGTGTCAGGAGACAGGAATGTAGAACTGCGTGGTAAAGCGGGGCTGAGTACAGTGGGTCTTCATGTGAAAAGCCATGGATGTGGGAAGGGTCCTGTGGAGAATGACTTTTTACAGCATTCAGGATTTTGTGCTATGCCCCTGTCAGAAGACACACAGCATCACTGGCACAATGACACTAGGGCATCATTGCATGATCGGACATGTCAGAGCAGTATGGTTTTTACATCTAATTGTAATTGATTTTACAAGAAGTACTTATAGTACTTATACTATAGTACTATAGTACTTCTTTACTTACAGTATGATTTTTATTTTTCTGAAAGATCCTTCTAGCTTTCAGGCAACTGCTGGCCTTTGTCCTTATAGGAACAAAACAAAGATGGATTTTAAAAGTAAATTGTATTTTTTGCATATATTGATATATGATATATGACGAGGGGTTAATATAAAAGGTTCAAAAAGGCCTTTTTCATTTTATCTCAACTTTTGTAAGAACTTGTGAGCCCTGTGGATAAACCTTGTACTGTGCATGGATTTGACTCAACTGAACTATTAAAAATATGGTTCTCCTGTAAGATCCAACAATTGCAAATGATCACAGACTACCACTTAGATCAAACAAGAACCTGGATCACAGAGGTTTGTTTCTAACATAATGTGAGCTACTTCCATCTCAGGTATTTGTTGACATGACTGACAGTTTTTGTACTTTTGAATAACATCATTTTCTTTACAACATGAAACAGAGTGACAGCTGATCTTATGCGGCGAGGTTTCCTTGAATATTGTTTTGAATTTCAACTTGTGCAGACGAAAAAGGGCTGCAAGCATAGATTGTTGAACAGAAGGATGTGTTGAGCAGATGCCTCAGGGCCCATTGTTAGAATATCTTGCCGTTTTGTTTGTGCCTCCCATCTTATCTTGTGAAGCTCGATGCCCTGCTTTGATGGAAGTTGTATGATGGAAAATGAGCTGGTGCGTGAAATCAGGAGAGGTAAACTTGCCAAGTGTCTTCACCCAAGACAGGCTGCTAGAAAGGGAGCAATTATAAGGAACAAGTGAGGTGACCATGCTGTCTGGTTCTTTTTGTTGCTGGTTGAAGGTGATCTCTTCCTTGTGGTTTTATTCATTGTGTGTTTGTGTATTTATTGGTTACTAATTCTTTATCAGTTTTAGAGATAATACTGTGTTTGTGTGTCTGTGCACAATGCAGTGCAATAATTAATGTTAAGACACATCTTTTATTATTTGTGTTGATTTGTGTTGATATTTTTGACCAACAAATTTGCATGAAACAATCATGACACACCCCCTTGTTTGCAGAAGTATCAATGTTAAGAATTATTGCAGAAAGAATGAGTTTAGTCTCCTTTTTTTCCCTGTTCTCAAAAAATTGTATGGGAATTTTAAAAAAAAAACCCTCAAGTGGTCCAGTAATACCTCTGATACACAAATTGCACATACACATTTGATGAAAGTGAGAAATTCTGAAAGTACATCAAATCAGGGCACATTTCATGTTTAATATGCAAAATAGGCATTTTCCGAACAAATAATACAGTCCTTGTTCAGTTTGGTAGCATCTGTAGTGACAATACTTAATGGTTTTGGTCAGTTAAATCCCAGAGAGGTCATGAATAAACTGCTGTAAAACTAGCAATAACAGAAATGCGAACACAGTTATTTGGGATTTGTGGGTATATCTGTGATACAAAGAATATGAACACATTAAACCATCTCTAGTTGTAAAATAAGTAATACATCATTTTCAGTGGCAGACATCTGAAACATAGCACGCTGCTTGACATAACAAAGCTGCTTTTCTCATGATTATGGGTTAATTTAGCTCATTATCTCAGGAAACTAAGGCCTGATTTCTCAAGATGTCAAGATAATCCATCACTAGAAACTTCATAAGTGTCATATGAGTCATAACAGTGGGCCAAGACATACATAGGCTGCTCTGCAGGGTGCATCTGGGAGTTTCAAAGCAAACTATCTAAACTTTTAATGAACATTTAATATTTTTGGTTAAAGAATATTTTCCCTTGTGATTTGACATTAAAAGTATATACATTTTGATACACACACACAAACAAACATATATATATTTAAAATATTGAACTGCACCTTATTAACAGTAGAAAAAACTCTGTGAAGAGAATCTGTAGTGTTGAACATAATGTACATGTACATATGCCATAATTCCTTATGCTGTTTCTCAGAGCTCCTCTTGCATGTATTCATTATTTCATGGCGTGGAAATATATTTTCTCTCATGTTTCAGGCACCAAGCACATATGTGCACATATTCAAGTGATTACAATAATTATTGGAATTTGTGAAACCGGGCTGTCAACCTGTTTAGCTCTAACGTGATTAATCATGGTATGATGTCACTCTTTGTATTAACCATCCTGCACGCATTTCAAATTATTGACATTTCTACAGCGATTAATTTGTTTGCAGTTCGTATCAATCTTACCAAGCATACATGTGCTGACAGATCCTCTGATCTTTTATTAAAGACAATACTCCAGGACATACCTCGATGGCTGGTATCAGAGTGACAACAGTGTTGATGAAAGTCTGTCTTTCACTGCAGTGGATGAGACCTGCTGTATTGACTGTCTCTCTGAGTGATGTTTTGATATTCTGGCCAGCTTCACTCTCCTCCCCTCAGTCAACAACAGTGCTATTTTAGATTTTGATGGATGAATGCATTGGAATGATAAACTCACTTAAATGGTGTTAGTTTAACTTGTGTCATTAAACACTAGAAAGATAAGTGCAGTTTGGATTGAGAGTCCTTGTGAGAAGTCTTTAAATATTGGATTAAACATTGACCAGATGTTGGCTATCAGCTGAATTTGAATGAGAGTAAAGCTGTTTTGAAGTAATCCTGAGCCTTATTCAGTTATTTGTTTTTGCTTGGACACACTATTGTGTGTGTAATATTTAATCTGTCAAACTATGTGTGTCCCTGTGTGTCCAGCTGCATACAGATGCGAGCTGTGGTTCTGCTACAGTGGATCACAGCTCATCTCTAAAGCTGATTTGCTCATCCAGCGACCAGCCCAAACTCTCAAATGGAGCAATTATTCTCTCTCTGATACACATCCAGCTCCTAACAGCACAAGTCACTTCCATTTTGTTATTGTAATAAACCATCATCCGGGATAATCATCTTTGGAAAAGTTATTCTCACTCTGTGTCATTTCCAATTAAGCCTTTTTCCACGACACGGCTGCCCAATGTTGCCTTTTCTTCTTTCATTGCTCATTGCTGATTATACCCTGTGGCTGCTTCTCCCCAGCCTCCCTAGCTGAGAGCCACAGACTTCATGCATTTTAGTTTGCACAGCCAGGGGCCATACTGCAAGATCCTTATTAGAAAGAAACATATCAAGCTTGTCAAGAAGATTTCAACAGAGCCGGGTGTTAATATGCTTCATTCATCATCCTTTTTTGTTTTATGCCACACACATATGCACACGTCACCTAAACCAGAACATTCCTAGCTTTGACTTCAGTGATTTTATACTTTTTGTGTTCATTCTACAGCTGGGTTGTAGGTGCACTGGCTTGAATTTAAGCTGAGCTGCAAAGCCTTCATAATAAAGAGGATGCGGTACTTTGTGAAGTGTCTGGTGGGAAGCATTCCTTCTGAATGGTTAGAGAGTCATACACAGGTACAATGTGGCAAACAGAAGTTAATTAATTCCCTTTAGCAATTAAAAGTCAAGAAGAAGGCCATGAAATTTTCAAACAATCTCAAAACAGGTGGTGGTGTCCTGCCAGGCTGCACAACAAGATCAAGAGCACAAAGCTTTTCCTTAGTTGTCTGATCGTTTGGTGAAATCTTCCGGCATATGGTGTGCCTTAGGACATCTCTGAGAAAAAACTGTTATTAAAGATACAAAACATATAAAGTTAAACTACATTTCGGACTCTGTCACATTTTAGCATCGAAGTATGAATCAAAACCATTAATATCAAAGTACATTCAAGCCAAAAGGAAAACAAATATATGTAGGTTTGCAGAATGATATTTAATCTCTTTGTGCTTGTGACACAAGTGTCTAATATTTGAAAAAAGTAGTGCCATCAACAGAGTCATAGAGCTGCTGCCATTAAAGACAAAAAGAATAAAATAAATAAAGAAAGTCTTTACTTTAAAACACAATTGAATGTGACATAAAAGATGAGAAATGTTCTGTGTCTGTAGCACTTGAGTAGACACTGCTATGGAGGTTAACTACACTATAATCATGCTTTGTAGTAATGTTTTTGTCATGTCTGGTTAAGTCAGCCACGTTTAGTCCCTTGTCTTGTCTGTGTTGTCTCGTGCTTTCATGTTTTATTTTGAAAATACTAACTTCCCTTTTGTTTCAGGTGGCTTGCCCTTCCTCTGTTTCCACCTGTTCCCCTAGTCCCAGTGTGTATATATATTGTCTGCGTTTCCCCTGTCCTGTGCCAGTTTGTCTTGTACTCTATGTCAAGGAACCAGCGCTCATGTCCCATCCATACTTTGTTTCCTCATTGCCATGTTTCTTCCTCTTCAGAGTGATTTTGATTTTGTAGTTTAGGATAGCCTTAGTTTTGTATTTTCCTCGCAAGAGTGATTTTGATTTGGTAGATTAGTCAGAGTTTTTCTTGTATGAGTGATTTTCTGTTAATACTTTGTTCCTCAATAAATTGCCTTCTTATTTGTACTTTGTTTCGAGTCGTGCTTTTGGGTCCATAAACCAGCCTTGTCAGTTTTGTTAATGCTTCAGGATGTCTTTCTGAGTGAAGCTCGAAATAAAATGTGTAAAAAGCTGTTTATACTCAGAACACAAATCTTAAAAAAATCTGAAAACAAATCTTAGTTTCCTGTTTGAATTACTATTGCATCCTGGGGAAGCTTTGGGATAGCACACTATATTCAGAGATTAACCTTTTGCGTGACTTGTGCCTCCACTTCTTTATAAACCTACTTTATCAAATGAAACGGCCGACAGATGGTCCAAATATCATCAACTGCACAGTCTTTTATCCTCTGATACAAAGGAGGAGACGAGGGAGGACTAGGGGAAGAAAGGGAGATAAAACCATAAGCGCTTGCCAACGTATGTGTGCGCAAAAGGAGAGATTCCCTGCAATATGTGCCCTGCAGAGATTAAACACTTATTACAAAGGTATGACATAATGCATGATCCCTCCAAAATAAAAATATTTTCGAAAATTTGTGAAACTTCTGTGGGGTTAGGATTAGGGGTACTACAATTCAACAAAACACATGCAAATAGACAAACGTGATTTAAGTAAAAAACCTTTTAATTGCTGGACATGATGAAGATATTTTCTTAAATTTTGACTTTTTCCTTTGAGTTTTCTTGTTTGTTTGAGTTTGTTGAACTCTCAGGACAATTTATGTTTCTAGATACATATTTCATAAAGTAGACTTTTGTCTTGTTCAGGGTCTGACCTCACTGACCCATGAAAATGCTAAAAAAAGTCTTTTTCATCCCAGTTGTTGCCTCAAATCTTGTTTTTACCCATTTTCTCATCTTAGTGTTTGACGCAGTGTGAATAAATATCCTCATAGCTCTGAAGGAATTCAAGCAGAGCATAAATTAAGGCTCTCAATGAGATCAGTCTGAGGTCCCTCTGGAAGCAGCAATGAGCTTCTATCACGTAAAAAGCTGTCACACACTGCAAAGAGCAGCAAATACATGTGATGATGCACAAACATGCACGCAGGTCATAGGTTTTGATTAGATTGCCTCAGATTACATTAATGAAATATAATTATGTTGTTAGTGATTAATGTCATGAAAGCTGTTTTCTCTCTGTGTGTGTGTGTGTGTGTGTGTGTGTGTGTGTGTGTGTGTGTGTGTCAGCTGGTGAATCTCAGTGGTGGGATTATTCAGAGCAAAGCATTTCCTTCATGTTGGGTGTCTGGTGGTGAGAAGCTCCACAACAACAACCTGGGACCTGATGGATGTCACACTGACAAAGAGGATTTGGAAGAGAGAGGAGAGTGTGTGTGTTTGTGTGTGTGTGTGCATATGCATGCGTGCGTGCATGTGGGACGTCTTTGTTGCGGATTATTGTCCTCTTTCATCCCATGGCCCTTTTACTCTCTCTCTCTCTCACTTCTTACACATAAACACACACAAACACACACACAAAACATAAAAAATTGAAGAGCATGATTCAGTAATGTCTGACAGTTCTTGCTTTTTAATGCTATTTTCATGTGGTCATTGCACAGAGAATAAGATAATGCTGTTGACAGGCTTGAAAAACGGTGTCATCATCATCTTGATAGAAGTCTCATCAATTTCCACTCATATTCCATTATTGCTGTTTGCTCTAAATGGGTTTCTTGTACTACAGAGAAAAACCAATACACCTTTATAAACCACATTCTCCTGACAGTAAACATCATGTCTAAGTGGAGGAGTTAATGGCTGTTCATGTTCTTCTCTTCAGGTGGTGTCTCAAAATGCTACTGATTGTAGTTTTGGTTGGTTTGCTCTTTTAACTTTGGTTATAGATGCCAGCCATCCTGATGATGCCATTGTACCTCCCACAATAACTAATATATGTAACCATGTTGTTAATCTGCTTGGAAAATATGCTGAACTTTGGGTCTAAACATTACTGTTTCACTCCTGATGCCACTGTAAGATTGTACTTTGCGTGAGCAGTTGAAAGGTTTTGAAGGCTTTCACACGCTTTTTTTTACACTGGATTTCAAACCAGATCTGTGCCACAGGAACTGCTCGCTGTTGTTTTGAGGTAATGGCCCCACCTATTGTGAAGGAAAATAACTAGACTCAAGCTAATGAGAAATGATTGCTGCCTCTGGTAAATGTCAATAAAAATCTATAATTTTAATTGGCTCCTGTACTGTAAATTTAGCACACTAGATTTAGATTCCAAGTGAAGGTAGCCACCTGACTTTTGGAAAAAAAAACCCTCAAAAAAGTCCCTTAAATATGTTCTTACCCAAAACCATCTTTGTTTTAATTTAAGAAACTTACTTCAGAGCACAACTGCCACTATTCATATACATTCGTCTGTGTGTTGCTGAACAATGCAGTTTGGCTTTGCACATCCCTTCTGCCAGCGGTTATCCATTATGATGGCACTAATATAAATGTACTTGCGTGTAGATCATTGCTGTCTGAACCTTATTCAATATTCAAGTGTATTATGAAACTTGTAGAGAGTGCCAAGAATTAATCTTTGAGCTGTCCTCTGCAGATTTTGGCCCCCTGACAGCCTTAAATCTTTGGTATTTCCATATCGGCTTGAATGGCTGAACCTTCGCTTCTGGTAATATTTTGAAATTGGACTGGGTTTAGGCTGAATCCTTGAAAATTAAAGGATGGCGTATTGCAGCATGTGGCACATGTAGGCACAGTGAGAAACCTTTTCGAGAGAGTTTCCAGGTTATCTCCGCCAATTCATTGCCCGTAGGAATAACTGACGGTCAGCAGAATGGCAAATAGAGTCACTTGATTATCTTCCTGTCGGGAGGAGAGCTCACACACACTCTCTAGGCATGGTGAAAAGTTACACAAAGTTTTGTGACACTGGTTCATTTGCAAACTAACTGCATTAATTTCAATTAAACCAGCAGACATGTGTCAGAAGACTCACTTCAAATGCAGCTCGAAGTAAAGGACACTCAATTCGTCATAGATACTTTGGCTGATTTTAATCTTGATTTAGAAAGCCCAATGGTTGAAAGGTTTTTATTTTGGGCTTTTTAAAAATGTAGATGACCACATCACAAAGCACAGAGCCAGCAAATGGAATAATGACCCAAGTATGAAGCTATGTTCAGAAAGATTGGCGGACAAATTTAACATCTGACCCACATATGTATGTGGCAAAAAGTCATCCCAAAAAGACATTTGTCTCTATTCTATTTTATTCTGATCTATTCTTTTCTATTTTGTTTGCTTTTTGGAGCAGACATAAATTACCCTGCATGGCTGGTTGTGTGTGCGTGTGTGAGTGAGTGAGCGGGTCTGTGTGTGTGTTTGTGTGTGTGTGACGTGGTCTTGGTTTGAACTTTGTCGGCTGCACGCACACCCTGGCTCTGTGCTACAGGGAAATGTGGGCGTTGTGTCTGCCAGGCCTCTTACACTTGGCTTGTCTACATGCATTACTCACACACACACACACACACACACACACAAACACATGTGCACACATCTACAAACACACGTATTTACCACAAAGACACACTTACACACAGACACACGTGGTCATAGATGCACACCCAATGTCAGACACACGTGCATAACAAGAGTCACCACACACACACACACACACACACACGGGAACAGAGTCCATTGAGGATTTCATCTTGCTAAATAGTTAATATGCAAACTGGCCAGGCCTGCCAGGCAGCTAGCGGCATGATAACATTAGCTTCTGTAATTCACACACAACACACACACACACACGCGCACACACACCTCAACACTCAGTGTCTCCTTTACTTCATGGGTCTTCCTGCTGCAGTGTGGCTCATGGGGCTCTAATTTAATTCAGAGTTGTTCAGTCATGTTTATTGAGGTGACGTTAATGCATCAGCGCTGCAGCTCAGTCTCTCAGCTCCCGCTCTCACATAATCTCCCACAATCTTGCATCCAGTAGATGGCCTCATTGTGCCTCTGCGTGCATGCCTGCCGGCGACAGGTTCATCTCAGGACATGGAGGCACCTTCATTTTTTAGCTCCTCTTTTCTGTTTGTGACTCCACAGCAGATGATATTTTTGATATTATTCGAGTTTTTGTCAGTGTAGGTCAAGTCAAAGATAAAGTGAAAGCAGATGAAGGCAATGTCAAAATTATTTTCTGAACAGTGCCTTCGTTATGTAGCCTAAGATATTAGTTAGAAGTCACGAAATCAGAAGTCACGAATTAGAAGTTACGAAATTTGAGCGCAACCGCGATAAATAATCATTTTATTTCCTCTGAAGACAATTTCTAATAATAAACCTTATGCCAGTTTTGCACTTTGTCAAAAATTCAGGTCTTAAAATGTATCTTTCATCATAAAAACATGGTTGATTCTGTAGCAAATACAATCTGTGGTGTGCAAAGTAAATTTGGGTGGCTTTACTCTCCACAGCCGCCCTGGATAGATGGGGCAGTTGTGGCAAAGACCGTGGCGCACAGCAGCAGGCAGCAGCTGAGCGGAGAGAGAGGAGCGCGCATGAAAACGGTCTTGGAGACACTAGAGTCATTCCCATCACTCTCCGCCGGCCAGTCAGACCGCAGACGCATCACAGTGCAATTGATTGTTGCACAACAAAGGATGACCCCCAAAATAAAAGCATAAGGACTGATTAAAACACCTTAGGACCGTCGCAACAGGGGAGCGTGACTGACTTCCCATGGAGGAGCGCGCAGAGACGGTGAGCTCCTTCTCCTTCACTTGGTACCAAGATACAAGTTGGACCTGTGCCGAAGAGATGTGGATTTTGGGGGACTGAATTTTTTCATTAGTCCGGAGTTTTTATTGGATTCCATTATTTTCCAGGCCAACCCGAGACGTTGCTGCGGGTCCCGAGTTGTCCACATCCACAGAGCGGAGCGCACGCTGCCTAAAAATTTAGACCATAGGAGAAATAAACTGCGCCTCTGTTTAAAAGACGCCAGTCCAAGGATTTGCACTGCCAGAGATGATTTAGGTGGGTGGCCAAAATAACTCTTGAATGTTTCTGAAAGCTTAGGGGTCGTTTTGCTGTGTCCGCACAAAAAAACAGGCACGCAAACTAAACCAAAAGAAAAAAAAGACCTCGCATCTGGATTATAGCGACGTGTCAGCATAGCAAACAGCCGTGTTATTACTGTGCTTTCCTGCATATGATGAATTAGACAGTAAGACGTATCTCTCTGATATCAGAATGGACTGTTGAGACTTTTGAATGCTGTTTTCAGCCTAATTTTTTGGCTCATCGCTCAGGTGGAAATGTTGGCTGGAGGCTGTGCCATGTACACACACGGGGCTGCATTCAAAGAAATAATAATAATAAAAGCATAAAACGCAACACCTTGCAGCCGGGGTGGATCAGCGTCGATACAGGCACCAATATAATCACACGGACACGCCTCGAGGATCATTAAACAAATCAGATAAACGCAGAGCGAAAACCATCAATAGAAGTTATTGATGAGGTGGTATATAAGGCTAATGATTGGCCCAGCCTCAGCTCGGCAACAATATGGTGTGAAACTTTCGCTGAGGGCTTGACAGCAGAGGCATACAGTGAGAGGAGAAAAAGGAACAAGGACTTTACTTTTCATATATTTTCTCGCTGCTTTTCGTGACTACACAGCTGATTGGGGAATTAATCGCAAACATCGGCTGGAATATTCCTCCTCAAACTAGAATGTCTGCTGCCTGTACTGCATCTGCAGGAATTTATGAACCAGGCATTTTCGGGGGGCAAATTTTTGAAGAGATCTTTTTGAAATATTTATAGCAGCTCCTGTGCAAAGATGGTGGTTGTGACAAGGAGCCTATGGATGACCCAGTCTGTGGGAGAGCTGGTGCCGAGACAATTGACCTCTCCACCAGCCACGCAGTCCGTTTAAAACTCCTCTCTGGAGAGGTACAGCTGCTGCAGGCTGGGGATGTGATGGGGTGACTGTTGACACCCCCCTCACCCACCCCCTCTCTCACTTTATTAGCAGTGTAATATAAACAATGGATCAGAATTTCTCAACGGTTCGAGATGGCAAGCAGCTGCTACCAGAGAGAGACTCGTCCAAACGCGTGCTGACAGGATGCTTCCTCTCCCTCCTTATCTTCACCACGCTGCTAGGCAACACACTCGTGTGTGCCGCCGTCACCAAGTTCCGACACCTGAGGTCGAAGGTCACCAACTTCTTTGTCATCTCTCTGGCCATCTCTGATCTTCTGGTAGCCATCTTGGTAATGCCGTGGAAGGCTGCGACTGAGATTGTGGGGTTTTGGCCGTTTGGTGCATTCTGCAATGTATGGGTGGCGTTTGACATCATGTGCTCCACTGCCTCCATCTTAAACCTGTGTGTGATTAGTGTTGACCGCTACTGGGCCATCTCGAGCCCATTCCGTTATGAGCGCAAGATGACCCCTAAAGTGGCATGTCTGATGATCAGTGTGGCGTGGACCCTGTCCGTCCTCATCTCCTTCATTCCCGTTCAGCTCAACTGGCATAAAGCTCAGACCACCAGCTATGCAGAGCTAAATGGAACATACCCTGGTGATCTGCCCCCTGACAACTGCGACTCCAGCCTTAACAGGACCTATGCCATCTCCTCCTCCCTTATCAGTTTCTACATACCCGTGGCTATCATGATCGTCACCTACACCCGCATCTACCGCATTGCCCAGAAACAGATACGGAGAATATCTGCCCTGGAGCGGGCAGCAGAGAGTGCCAAAAACCGCCACAGCAGCATGGGGAATAGTTCTAACATGGAAAGTGAGAGCTCATTCAAAATGTCTTTCAAACGTGAAACCAAAGTCTTAAAGACGCTCTCAGTCATCATGGGGGTGTTTGTATGCTGCTGGTTGCCCTTCTTCATCCTTAACTGCATGGTTCCGTTCTGTGAGCCGAACATGCCGGACGGTGCCACGGACTTCCCCTGCATCAGCTCCACCACCTTTGATGTGTTTGTGTGGTTTGGCTGGGCAAACTCCTCACTCAACCCCATCATCTATGCCTTCAATGCCGACTTCCGCAAGGCCTTCTCAATACTCCTGGGTTGCCACCGGCTCTGCCCAGGGAGCAATGCCATCGAGATCGTCAGTATTAACAACAACATGGGTGCCCCTACGTCGAACCCCAGCTGTCAGTATCAGCCCAAGAGTCACATCCCAAAGGAGGGCAACAACTCAGCCAGCTATGTGATCCCCCATAGCACGCTGTGTCAGGAGGAGGAGTTGCAGAAGAAGGATGGATGTGGAGGGGAGGTCGAGGTGGGGATGGTGAACAACGCCCTGGAGAAACTTTCCCCAGCCATCTCTGGGAATTTAGACAGTGATACTGAGGTCACGCTAGAAAAGATCAATCCCATAACACAGAATGGACAGCATAAAGCCGTGTCATGTTGAGAAAACGCAAGGATGGATCAGAGTACACTGAGGCATGGATGTACACACAACGGGAAGAAAAGCTTACACTGAGAGACAGCAAAAGAAACAAAAGAGACAGACATCATGCAGATAATGCCTAACAGGGAAACAGTGAGTGTGGGATATACTGGACCTTAAGACTGCCAACAAAAATCTACATGGAAAAACCTTCAGAATGTTTTAAAGTAAAGGCACTTTATCCTGGATATAACTATCTGCAAAATACTTTCAGCATTTATTGATGAAATTGACACATTTGATGATAAATGTTGATAATGTGAATATTAAAGCAGAACACTAGCTACATATATGCACATGTATACATTTTTCAAAAATATATTTCCAAAGATGTATACATCTGCATCTATATACTGTACAGTACTGACACAATCCTGCAAGGACTTAAACACAGTATATACAGTGGAGGAAGATGTAGTAACTATTAGCAAAATGTCTTGTAGGTAGGTGCTTTGTATGTGTTTCATGGAAGAGAGGGCAATGTGGGTAAATTGGTTTTGGTACAATATGATTAGTTTATTGCAGTTATGTCTCCTCGTTTCATTTTTAATAACAATTTTATTGCAAAATCAAAACATCTGTATTGCAGTTGTGGTAATTTATTTGAGTGAAATACCGCTTCACACACCAAAGTAACAATGTTATGATTAAAGCTTCACAGGCAGTGGGCTGATGAAGAAGTTCAATACTGTAATCCAGGTTGTTATATATTCTGAAATACTCCCCACCCCCCTCTCTTGGAGGATCTCCAGATTCTTATAAAACCTGATATGTTCAGAGGTCCAACTGATTTGTGTGCATGAGAGAGAGAGAAAAAGAGGGGGATGAAAAAGTCACTGCTATGGTCTACTTTCCTTCTCCCGTATCCTATTATGATCCCTCCTCAGTTGTGTCCACCTGGGACTGATCAGACGGGCTCACCTGAAGTTTCCTCCATTTCCTCTTTTTGCTCCCTGTTTTCATTAGCTTTGTCGCCCCTCTCTGCCTCTCTTCAGCAAATCCTCTCGAGGGCCCTGCAGTCTCCTCTCCTTTCCATTTTCCTGCTCTTGTTTCCTCAGTCAGCAAAGTCCCTTCCTCCCCCTCGCTGCCCCTGTTTCTTCAGCATTGTCAACCTCTTCCCTCCTGTCTCCACCTCACCGTTCTCCCAGTCAGCATGGTCCTTTGTACCTGCACCCCTTTTAAGTTTTTCTTTTCCTGTCTTCCTCCTCCTCCTCCTCTTCACCGTCTCCTTTGGCAGCCCTCCATTTTAAGACCTTACTCTGTCCACTTAAAGTGGCACTAATGATTCTATTTTTGGTGAATGCCATCAGTCCATAATTAAAAAGGAATACAAATGTGTAAACTAAAACTCTCGCACTTGGTCAGAGCCAGCAGAGCAGCAGCAGAGTTCATCCAGCTGTAATGCAATTGACACTTAGTGACCTTTTGCAAACTTGCAGATATCTGATTTTGTAAATTGCTCATGCTGAGAGCCATGCTGTGCTGTAGTAGCGATGTGGAGCATGCAGTGTGACAGTCGTTCTGTTTGCAGGGGTGGAGTCCAAGACCAACCACCATGATGAGGATTTCCTTCAAGAAATTGGACATACATTACATTTTATTGCCTCTCCCCTCCAAGGAATTTGCTTTTGCACTGTTGCATTTAAAAAAAATTAAAGACAAGACAAAAATGTTTTTACAAAAGTGCTGCTGATTTTAATTAAAAATGTCTACAGTTCTTATACAGGCCTTTTGAAATTGTCATAGCTTCAGTCAAGAGTTTACAATAGATGATTCACTTCCAAGGTTGAGTTTGGGCCTCACATTGGCCAATATTGGTTTCTATGTTGAATAATAGCAGATTATTAACAGAGTGTTGCTTCAGCAGTTAGTAGACTGACTCTGTAGTGTCTCTTGATGCAGTGTTTGCTAACACATGCTAACATTAGCCCCTCGAAGCTACTTGTCCTACCTGACAAAGTGAGGCTGTTGCAGCAAAACTCCTGAGCATATTAAATATGTACATTGATCTACTTATAAATTTAACTTTTCTTTTAAAAGACAAAAAAATGCAACAAAAAAGTCTTGTTTGACTTTTATTCATTAATACCTGTTGAAAATCAAATAGAGTACAAGGATCACAAGAATACAAATGCAGGCAGTGGGATAGTCTATTTCACATATGCATATATATCTATACTTTATCTTTTCTTTTTGTTCAGTAAATCACAAAAAATGTAGCGTGAGACCTAATTTACTCTCAAGCCAAAGCCTACACAGCTAGTGTTCTGTTGTGTTCAGTGTTGCTGGGGAAAGAAAACTCAACAGCATGCTTTCTGACATTGTATGCTGAGCGTCCACAGTGTGCTCTGTGTGTCCATGAAGGCGTGAAACTGTTACACATCAGGGAAAGGAAGAGTGGATCCAATAGAAAGCAATTGGTCTTGAACGAAGCATTTGATTTTCCTGCTCTGGAAAATCCAATGCTATCTAGATGGCAGCTGGGTGGGGGGGGGGGCTTTTAGCTCAATATGTGGCTTGGCTTGTGACACAAAAGCAACTCATTGTCCTCTCTGCCTGCTTGTCCTCAGCTCCTGTTGGTTGCTGCTCCGTCAGTTCAAAATGGACTTTTATGAATTGGAATTTTGATTTGCTGCCTCTCATTACAAATTAATTCCATTTCAAGTGCCACAATTTATTTGAACTTTATTTTAAGCCCCATGCCTTTTAGATATTTTCAACCATATCAGTTCTCCCTTTTCCCACGTCATCAATTCCTTGTAATTGACTCCCTAATTATTTCCAAACACAAGCAGGCACAAACATGCGATAAAACATGAACTGCACATAATCTGTCAGGATTGGACATGGAGGGGAACTGCCTTGGGGAAGATTTGGCCCCCTCCCCTCCCCTCCCATCCCTTCCACCCCCACCATCTCTCCTCCTTTTTCTCTATCTCTTTCTCTTTTCTCTTGGCTGCCTCTGTCGACTTGATGAGTGCTCCCGATGTTAACACAGATTGAATTTATTATTAAACAGACAGGGTCTACTGTTTCCCTTCTGTAGTTTAAGTGAAAGCGTTGAATTAAAGGCCCACATTATTATTATTATTATTATTATTATTATTATTATTATTATTATTATTATTATTATTATTATTATTATATTTTTGTATTGCTGTTGCCAAAATGTTTGGCTGAATGTGGCTGTACTGTAGCTTATGCTGTGATTTAACCAGTGTTTTATAAAATGAAATTAGGGGTGGGGTGGGGGGAGGGGTACTCTTAATGATATAGAGATTAATCTGCCATTTGTTGTGCCATCATTGGCATTTACAGGTTTATCAGATGGTTTTTTTTCGTATATGCTGTATGTAGACATTTATAGAAACATACCTCCAGCTGCGAATTGAAATGATCTCTGCTGTATTGTGGCTCCATGTAAACTTCCCCTGAGCCCTCACCTTGTCAACTCGGTGAGTCATCTTTCCAGATGCCACTGCTTTGATTTTGGAGAAGGGTGATGTCAGGCAACAGTCCCACAAGCAAAATGTTTTGTTTGATCCGGAGCATTTCCTCCAGGCTGCCCTACAAGTTGCTTTAGGGAGCAATGGTGACAGTACATGGACTCTCAATCAGTGTAGTTACATGACGTATGACAGCTTAAGCTAATCTGACAGTGCAGAATCTCTCTTCTTCCTCCGATGGAGGGCCAAGGGACGCAGCAGACGTTGGGCAGAATAACACTCCCAGGCACTGCATTTTCATGATGCTGTTTCGGCTTCCTTAAACTGTCCAGGATAATGGCAAAGTCCCTACCTCTACATTGATTCAGTGACAAAGCTTCATGTAAAAAAATAACATTGCAGTATTTAGGGTTGGGGAGTGCAGGGATAGAGTATTGTACAATGATGTTCAAAATGTAGTCGTGATGAACACAAGTGCTTTTTATCTTCAAAAATCCTTAATGTGCGTAGCAAACTTACATGCTGTATGTTTTCTCCAGTGTGAGATTATAATTTACAGTAAGATGCGACAGTCACTGACTATTTATATATTTATTTATTTTCATGTTTCTGGTGTTCATTCATGAAAGTGATGTCAAAGATTATAACCCTCAGAATAATTACAGTATTTAGTTTACAGTTTGTACAAAAAAATGTGCCCTTCTTGTAATCTTGTAAAATAAACATGTATGTATTTTTTTTCAACTCTGCTCTGTTGTGTTTATTTGAGAGGGGTATTTCAATGGCGATGAGCACTGCTGTACCTTTGACACTGGGTGGGTATTGGAAGATCATGTCGCTGAAGAGGATCGATGGAGATTGATTTTGAACAGTGACGCATATTTTTTTCCAGCTCCCTGAGCGTGGTGTCCTCGCTGTGTTCCTGCCTTCACCCCACATTTACATAACCTGACAGCCACTTGACAGTTGACACGTCCTCTTCCTCCACTCTCTCACCCGCCTCATTTGTCAGCTTAAATGTGGGCACAAACACATGCAGACTCAAGTACACATGCACTAACATTTTAAGATCTAAAACCTTATTTTCAACACGTGTGGTTAATTAAAGCTGCAAAGGTTTAAGGAAAATGTAAGAGTGTTGGGCAAACAGTAATGACTATTTTCCCCTCCCAATCATTCTCTTTAAACTGTGCATTGTATTTAAGTGTCTGAATTGGATTTAGCCCACAGCTACAGGGTCCCCACCTTGTTTGCCTCTATAGTGCCTGAAATGATGATCAATAATCTTTTTGCAGCTCTCTTGGTTGTAGCTTGTTTCATCAGCTTTTTACCTGAAGGCAAAAGATAAATCAAAATCAGTATGAACACTCAGAAAGACTTGACAACACTCATGACCTCTGAGTTTAACTGCCTGATGGTTGAGTTATACTTCAAAGCGCTGCTTTACATACCTCTGGTGAATTGAGCAAGGTGGGTAAAAATCAACAGTGAGCGGATTAGTGCTTAATCTCATTTCACACATCCCTGCATTTACTTTGTATATATTAAGTATGGGTCAATACACTGAAATGTGAAAATTTACCTCAAGATCAGTCTCACCTACCAAATGCTTTATTTTGGCAGTCAGTGTGGTTCAATGAAGTCTGGACTAAAAATACCAAAGCAAAACTGCAGCGTCCCCTTGGCTGATCGCTCCGTCGCTGCTGGTGCTGCTTTAACTAACATCTGTTTGATTTTGTCTTACACACACACTCCAACTTCTTGGAGTTCTTTCAATGTGAAAGTGGGTCCAGACAGCAGAGCTTGTAGAACTCATGAATTAAATTGTTAGCTGTTAAACCTGTCAATCTCTGGGGTATGTATTTTCATAAATATATATCTACCTAAAGAAGACAAAGGCACTCATATGTATATGGTGTATATGTAAATATTAACAGATGCTTTAACTGATTCTCCCATAGGTGATGTATGGATAATGCTCAAGTTTATCCAGTGCTCTTATTTTGAAATCCCACACAGCTAGGAGCACATTCTTAATGGCAGCAATGCACAATGGATGAAGGCACGAAGACAGCTGGAAGTACAGTTCAAATTAATGATATTTGGTAAGTTTGCACAAGCAAAATGGCAGCCAAAGAGAAGAGCTGGCTCTGATGCTGAAATTGTCAACTATACTGCACAGCTATCGAATACTTTTGTTTAAAATATTTTAGAGTTCTGTTTCAGATCATTCTTACATTCATTTATTACCTATATTCACACAAGTTGGATCAGTGACCAATTTTGTTCTTGTTTCAGAAAACACTTTTTCAGTACACCATCTTTATTTTACCCCCCACTAGCTCTTATGTCACCAAAGCATTCAAGTTGAGACGCATTAAAATAGAGTTGCTGATGAAGTAGTTGAAGGAAGGATGCATTTTCTCAGACAGTACAAGGATTTAAAACAACTCTTTTGTGGAAATGTGATTTTACAGTGAAGTGTCACCTGATATTTACAGGATAGGCTTAATATCTAGCTGCTGTTTCTCACTGGCCTTTTACACAAGCTTATGACACAACAGTTTCATTTTCAAATCAAGATCATCCTCTAAAAACCTTGGAACCTCATACCTTGTAAGAGATGCCAGCACACTGCTATGGAACTGTGTATATAAAAAGCAAAAAACCTATTTTTTTATTAAGGCGCTATACGTAGTGCTTCTGCCATGCTTATTTGCTCAAGGAAACTTGTAAAGGACAGTTTGCAATGCCCTCTGGCCCTTCTCTGCTGTGCCAAAGCAGTGATTCCTTGGCTTGGATTTCATTTTGGAGAAAAGGACGACGTTGCCATTGCCAAATCTGACGAGCAGGAGCACAGTTTTGTTATTGCAGTCAAAAATGCTGCGTGTGCCTGACGTGCCATTATGGAGATCTGCAGCTCTGTTACACATAGTTGAGGTAGTTTGTGCAATCTTTTTGGTTTAGTTTTCGGTTCAAATGTGCACAGGCAGGTTTACAGAAGGACACCTGCAAATGGTCACATAATGGCTAACCTGAGGTTCTGCTGGTGTCACACAACATAACTTGCTATACTGACTTGCACCAGTTATTGCCAGCAGCTCCTGTGTGCTTGTTTGCTGTGGCTGGGTTAAGGCACAGCCCCACAATGATGTGATGGCACTTCATACATACATTAAATGTTCCTGAAGAAGGTTGCAAGGCATGTTTTCCACTTTAACTTAATTGTCAAGTGACTCAGCTAAACCTGTAACTTCAGCAAGGTTTTTGCTATCATTTAAATCAGTAGAACACACAAGAACAATTCCTTACTATCTTGTAAGGTTCCTTTTTGAAAAGTAGATTTATCCTGGTTATGGAGAAAACTGTTTCCTGATTCTCCCTGTGTGTAAGTTGTAAAGCTATCACCAAGGTTATCTTATTCCCTAATGATGGGAAAGAACACTTACTGTGATACAATATGGTTGAATAAGGCAAAAAACAAAACAAACAAATTCTTTAAATCTCAGTATTTCTGACAAGTTGGCACATCCCACATCAGCCCATTGTATTGATATTTAACCTATCCTAATCCAGCCTGAGAGAGAGAGACAGAGATAGAGACAGGAGTGGGGTCACAGTGGAAATACAGTCAAGGTTAATGATAGACTGCAGGCAGCAAAATGCAACATAGTGTTGTTCTCATCCGTGTGTGTGTCAGTATGTGTGTGTGTGCATGCATGCACACCGCTGTAATGTGCTTATGTAACTGCACCAGCCCTCATTCAGCTCCTTTGCTCATTCCCAACTTGCAGCAGGCAGCATCCTTTCCAAAATCCGGAGCCATCCGCATTTGCTGATACGTTTGACAGAAATGGACCAAATGACTCATCTAAACTGAGATAACACATATCTTTTTTTAGAGCTGTGGGGAATCGTAAACTCTACACAGAGGCCAACATGTATCAGGGTTTAAATATTTGATAACTTGAGTGCACAAATGACCTCATAGCAATTAGTCCAATCCTCATATGGCTCAAAATGAATTGCTTCAAACTAATAAAGTCAACTTATTTTATTTGAGGGAACTCCTTTGAATCCCGTTTTGTCGTTTGGTTATGAGCCCAGAGCATTCGCAGCAGGCTAACAGCTAAATACCCCCCACCCCTTTTCTCACATAATTTAGATGCTTCTTTGAAGTTACATCATTCATTACCTTCATTACCTTTTGCTGGACTGCTTTACACAGGCTGCTGCGTGCGCTTCAGATTAAACAGTGAAGGTTATCAGGTCATGCGTGACATGGTTTGATATGGGACATACTTCAGGTTGGGGCTGCTAAACAGATATTAAATAATGAATCCCTGACACCTGCTGGGCTCCATTATTTTCTGATTAGATGTGAACATTTGCTCTACTGGGCTTAGACACTATCAATGACAAAAAAAAAACCTTAATGTAATTTGAGCTCAGTGGTGGTCGAGTAATTATAATCCACAGAACTAATCTCAAATCCTGGCACACATCCTTTAATTTATTTGTTTCACAGAATTATATGCTTTCCCTCTGTGGTCCCTCAGAGATGCCCAAGACCTCTCCGAACTGCTGATCTTGATTATGCTAAAGATTCACGATATTTGTAACAGCCTTGTCTCTCAATGGGATTTGGGTTTGATTTTTTTCATCTTATTGCATCTTTTCATTTAATTCAATGTAGTCGAGCATCCATTTAAAGGAACATGTCCTTGAGCTGCGTCTTTACCTCTGTCTCTGCCAGCAAATTCTCAGAGGCCTTTTTGACAGCTACTTCCAACATTACTCAAGTGCCTCTGCTCAACACTGAGGGGCTGGGGCTTTTGATCACTTTTATAGCATCTGCTTGACTCCTCTTTTCCCTTGAGGAACAAAAAAAGAAAAAAATATAGTCCTGCTATGGTGAGATGACACCATTACAATGCTGTAAAAGTTTTAACATTAAAATATCATGGAGCCTTGGGTCTGAGAGTGACTTTGACCTTAATTTACAAAACAATCAATTGGTTACCTGAATCACTTCAATATTATTGATTCAGGTATGAGCAGTGACCCTGTTTTGAAGCCACGAACAAAGGACTCTCTTTGTCTGACAGAGCCCTACTGTTAACAGTTTGGCTGTGATGAACTGGTGTGAAGCTATTAGTTCAGGGGTGTTTGCATGAAGACCTCTATCTGTCCACTGTATATTGATTCTGCAGAGTTTTTGTGTACACAGTTAAAATGGCTGCAAGTATTTTACCAACAAATACCTGTCTTTGTTCCTGGGGTTATAAACAGGTGTTAAAACTCTTCTTTAATCTTTAAGTTTTCAAGAAGCTGACTAGAATTTGTTTCACAGAGTGCAAATGTGCAGTTCAGTGTCATTGGCACCTTGTTTTCCTCACATTAAAATGTTAATAAAAATATGATTAAAAATGATAAATTCTGTCACTAACCTTGTGACAGAGCCCACGCTGTCAAGGTAAGCAAACAAGTTCGCAAGTCTGTCTGTAAGAAAATAGCTTGTACTTATGCACCCACTCAACTCTGTGAAGTCTTTATTCTTGTTCCAAGTTTGAACAACTTCTGAAAAAAACATTCCAGTGCCATCACATTTATAGCCTAAATAACACTTTATGGCTTCCTGTAGACGTTTTAAGCCAAAATACTAACTCCCCCCACCCCGACTCCCCTTTGTCTCTGTCCTCTTCTCTGCCTACAAACATACCTTGACTTCGATTCTCATCCTCTTCATTCTTCTTCTCCAACTCCCCTCCTCTTCTTTCCACTCCGTCTCTCCAAACAGTAGAGTGAGTCACACTGCCTCTGGTGTGAAGTGCTTTATCTCATCAAGAAATGGATCAAGCTGGGCATTTTTATTACCTCAGTAAGACTGCTTCACTCAAGCAATAAAACAGTAAAACATTAAGCCGCCTATTTCTTGAAAAGAAGGTTAATAAAAATAGACACTCTTTCAAAATAAAAGCCTCATTGATGTCATCAAGCTAAACTGAAATAGTAGTAAAATGTGTCATATTACCAAAAGAGCTTCTTAAATGTGGTTACTGAGTTTCTCTTGCATTTTGGACTGCAAATGACTGACTGAGATTCAGTAAAGAAAGTTACAATAATCGCAACATGATATCATGACATGTTGAAAGCATGCAGATAAATAAGTCTTAGTCCCTTAAAGAAGAAAAAGAAATATTTCATGGTTTGAATGGCAGCTGCCCAGTGGCTTTTTTTTTCTATCACAGTCATAAAATCCATCCGGTCCCTTGAAAAGACAAGGACAAAACAGAGATGTTGAACTTTGCAGGTCCTGCAACTGTGGGTGGAAGAAGGCACTCTGTCTCTGTACACTCAGGTTTTCAGGAGCAAAGTTTTACTCTCTTGTTATGATAGTATGTTTTATTCATGCACACTCTGGTTCCCTTCTCTACCATGTTTAAGTACCTGGCATTCATGGTGAGCCCAGGTTTCTTTCCTGTTTCTCATTATCATACTGTCATAATGCTAATGTATGATCCTTCACGTCACATCAGCTTGCTATTTCAACTCTTAGAACCTGACAACCTTTGTCTTGGTGGAATATTTCATTGCATTGTCACTGAATATTTGGTCTCAGCTTGTGCACTGTGTGCATGTGAGTGTGTGTATTTGTCTTCTATGTACCAGTGCATTATCTTTAAAGCTTTACCTACAGTGGCAAACTGGTTTTACAGCACTGCTACATCCAGTGGCTGACAAGTTATATTGTACCCTCCTAGAGAGCCTTTAAGTCCTGTGCAGATGCAGATGTATGTGAAAGTCATCTCACAAACAAATATTATCCAGCGATTATTAATGCCACATATATTAATGTAAACTTTAAATCTAAGGTAAGAAAATGAGCAACATATTTTAACTTATGTGATTACTTGTAGACAGCAGAGAGCATGTATTGCATTAACATACACTGTTAATTCATTGGCCTGATCACCATCTGTTCTTTTTAGTGGCTCTGACTACAGTCACTCTGCTAGTATCAGTTTCAACGCAGTTTCTCTCTATCAATCAATTTTACAATAGTTAGCACCGGTGGCTGCTGCTGTGCACTTGAAGAACAAAGGCCAGTCAGTAACACGGAGCCTCAGATCTCAGAAAATCAAAGAAACAGAGAAAAAAACTGAAGACTTTGTAGAAAAAGTTTTTGTTGCTATAATTTGACACCATAGGAACTATATATATGTGTGCAAAACAGCCCAAACCTGATGGTAAGAGTACTGACATATTGTGGCTCATTTTTGCCCCATTTTTTCTTGTGTTGGATGGCTTCTTGTAGGGAGATGGAGCTGCTTGTAATAACGAGTCCGCAGAGAATTAACGGCCAACTCTTCAGTCTACTGAGCTGTCTACAGAGCTGTCGTGCAACTTTCAGCTTTTTGTTATGGTTTTCCAGCACAAACTGGCGTTACTCTTGTGACTATTTCTCTCATTAGTTAGTTACAGAGGTAAAAATTATATTGTACTTTAGCCAACTAAGAATTGATGTAAATGTCTTTGCAAACCAATGCAAAGAGGAGCATTATGGGTAATTCCTTGGTACAGAACCTCACAGACAAGATGATGTGCACACCTCCAAATATCATATCACCTGCTTGGAGAATATGAACTGACGACATCAGTCCCTCCACACTTCACAGTTAGCTTGTTAGAATGGAAGTTCAACAATGAGATTGAGCCAAGTTCACTTGCGCCTTATTCACAACTCACGCTTACATTTGTCTTATTACTGCATGTTCCCATCTTCTACGGCCCATCATCCCCAACAGAAACTGGTATTTTCCTCACTTGCTGTGTGTTGCCTCTCATGCCCCCAACGCTAACCCAACTGCTCCCTCCGCCAGAGGGCTCGGGACTCCTTTTTTGGGGCAGACGTCCCGCTGCAGAGTGCTCTGTCGGGATCTCACAGTCTTATATTTATGTGTGGTGAAGTCTTTTTTGATTTAATTAAAGATGGGGTCCGTCTCACTCTGAATTAATTAATGTGGCTCTATGTATCTTGAATCCAAAATTGTCTTTGCAGAGATACATTCACTTCATCAAGACATCTGAAAATGTGTAATTCTGGGAACTATGGGAATTGTGTGAGTGTGTGAAGGTGCGATCATACATGTGCATGCATATTGCATGAATGCATCTATCTAAGGTTCTACCTACTGTTCCTATCTACTGCCATTCATTTACTCCTGACCAGTGCAGTGCTGCTATGTTCTGTGCTACAGTGAGAGCACCTGTCTCCCCTTTGCTTCCATTCATTTGTAATGTAATGATTCATGCCCCATCCTCCTGAGGCATAGCCGGTGTGTCCTACTTTAGACTGTGCAAAGATGTTTGAAGGAATTAAATAATAATTCAAAGCAGTTATTACTCCCTCAAATAAATTGCTCTACTCACCAGCCTTTCCCCTCAGCAATACTTTCCACCTTATATTACATACATACATACATTGTTTCTCCTTTGAAGTCTATAATTAGTCAAAAGATGCCACTAAGATGTTTCACCCAGGTTTGTAATGCATATTTCAGACCATCCATTAGTTTTAATGTCCACCACATGTGTGTAAAAGCTTGTGGTCGGTATGTAACAAACTGGACATGGTTCTGAGTTTTTGTTTCACCCTGAATATATCATTGTTCCATTACCCCATACAGGTTTTCCTAGGATTAATTCAGTTTGTTAATCTGCATTTGGACAGCACTGAAAGAAGGAATGGCAGGTTCTTAACAAGTTTTATTCAGATAAATATCTGTAGCCATCAGCAGCAGGGATATCTGCACTTTCCATTTTTTGGATGCGTTTCCTGTGATTTTACACAGTGCTTGCACAGCAGGTACCTACCATTATTAATTAAAAGCTTTGTAACACACAGAGATGTGAGGATAGTTTAATTTAATGCCTCAAATCTCAAAATATTCACAATAAATTCTGTCATGCCAGTGGGATTATTACTAATGTTAAAATGCATTTTAGATGTAGTTTTGGCTGTTTTCTAAAATAACATAATGCATGCTGACACAAATTTCATTCTCCTCATAAATATAAATTTAATATCATCCTCCCTTTAAACCATGTTTGAAATGCTGTATATTAATATGTGATATTCAGTACATTTGTGCCTCCCAGACATGTTTTGTCCAGAAGGGGCCTGAACTCTCCTCTAGGCTCATTAAACCATTAAAACGTTCTTTGGAAAGGGTTCAAGAGGATGAGCAGTGAAGTGTTTGTATCTTTAAAAATGTCTCTTTTTTTGTTAATGCAATTCTGAAAATTGGAAAAAATAAAAACTCTAAATCACAACACCACTAACACCTTAACTAACATGGATACCACACAGGAAACATGTATGCTGTTTCTCTTTATGTTCCACTCAGTTTGTTGTTCTTGATGCCTTTAGGCAAGGTCAGCAACACCCTACCTCGGTCTCCCTGCCTCCCTTGAATTTTTCAACATATTCCTATCATAGTTTTCATCAGTAAATTTGAAGAAAATTGCTTTTTTCTTACTTTCGTACTTATCACCACTGCTTTCTTACTTTGTGTGTGCTGCATGCATTCAGATTAAATCAGTTGCAGAAAGTGCAGGTGTCTCTCATTATAATTCTGATATTTACTGCAGGAACCCACTGTAAAGGCAGTGTTAGGTCACAGTCATATTTAAAAAAGATATAGAGATAATGAATTTACAAGTGTAACCTTTCATCACCATGAAGTAGCCAACTTGACGATCTAGTCAGGATGAGAAATCTGAAAAGATCTCAAAAACCATCATTTACCTGTGGATGATTTAGCCTCTGGGGACAACAGTCAGCACATTATACCTACAAACGGACAGCAGAAGACAGCTTCCAATACCAAACTCTTTTACTGTACCTACAGTTGCTGTATTTTCAAGAGATTCAAAGAGATGTCTGTTAATAGAGATTAGGTGGAAAGTAACTGACTTGTTCATGGTCTTATCATATTGATGTTGTTTAACTAACTGCTGCCCCACAGGGTCAACTGGCCAACAGGGAAAACTCCTGCTGTTCCAGATGGCCGGTCCAACCCTGCTGATGGGGTAATTGTATTTCAAAATCCTGCAGTCATGACTAATTGGGTGGCTAATTCATCATTTAAGAAATGTAATCCATAAAATTCAATAAATCACAAAATAAAAGGAACCTTCTGTCTCTTTACCATTTTAAGAGTAGAAAGAAAACAATTTTGAAAAAAACATCAACATTTTCTGTTATCTGCAGAGACACTAAAGCATATGGATGCAGAAACTAAATGATTGGGATGCAAAAGCCACTTGTTCTGCCAAAGCCCATCCAGAGTATGCTGCAACAGCCCAGATGCTTTACAGTAATTGTCAGCAATTGCAGCATAAGGAAAAGTATCAAAATAAGATGCTTTACAATAACAAGGTAATACAGCTGGTTCAATGCCTTATAACACCACTGTACTGATAGCAGTGGGTTATAAATAAAGCATTCTGCAGTTTTAATTGGTTTCTTTAGGTGAAGCCATCCATGAGCAGTCACTGGACTTGCACAGTTGCTGTCATCACGACAACATTTTTTCTCTGTTGTTGTGACAAATGTTCACGTCATTTAAAACCCTTAGCAAGGATACTGCTTAACTGCTGTGACAGAAGAGTTTTCTCATTGCATTAAATCTTGCAGATCATCTTGGTGTCAGCTTCCCTTATAGGAACTCTTTGGCAGCACATAAAATAAAACTAGGTGCCCGTTCAACCTTTTTCAACCTTTTTTGTTCTTCGAAATGTGTTGGTGCTTGTATACTCTTACTCTGTTAAAATATTCAATATACATTGTAGAAAAAGCTTGTATTATCTAAATCTATTAAATTTCTAATTCAAGTCATTCCACAAGTAGTTTCTCATTAAAGGATGTCAGCTTTCAAGAGGAAACATCTAAGAATTGTCTAATGTCTAATTAATGCTTCAAACTATCAGACACCAAAGCAAACTGAACCACAAGTGCTATCTGCTGCTAACTGTAAATTGTGTTGTGAGTTAGCTCAGTTAGCGGTGACTTGTTCTAGACTGGGACTCTGGAGCACCAGGGGAGCGTATGTGTTTACACTGCTAATACAAGAGCTTTGGTCCACTGGGAGAGGGGTGTTTTCAGGGCATGATGGGGAAGGCCTGATAGGGAAGTCTACCTTCATATCTCATAACAGCTGGAGACCCCATTTCCCAACCAACCTGTTTGTTCCTGCCATTATTTTTGCATTTGGTGAAGCTTTAAATTTGATTGCGATTATTATGTTAAATACTATAAAATGACATACTAATAACATTGAGAAGGTTTGTGCTTTGACAAACACACGTCAAAGCATAAAGATTCTAGTAGGGATGCTGCTTTACATCCACAGTGATCCAAGAGGACTTCTTCATTGTTGACGCTGTGACCTTGTGATATTATATCTGTGATATATGTGACCTTGTGCAGGCCTCTAGTGTGACAGACAAAAAGCATAACAGGGAGTGGTCCTTGCTCTTTTTTCATGCATGCACAGAAGTGTGTATGGGCACTTACTGCACTCTGCTTCACAAGGTGATGAACATGACTCTCATATGAATAATTGAACATGCTTGAAGAGCCTTTGCTCCTTGTAACACACACTTGACCTTTACTCTCCTGCTTGGAGGTAGGAGCAAATAATAGTGCTTTAAAAGGTTCTCTGAAAATGCGAGTAAATGTAGAGTGAATGCAAAACGGACATGGACTACATCCCTGTGACTTGTGGACAGAAGTTTTTCTTAGTACATTATACATAGAGAGGAGCAGCTGGTCCAGCAGCTCAGACTGGAGCATATAGTTCCTAATATGTAGTGATTTCACAGTTCACAGAATATCAAAGTATTTTTTATATTACAAAAAAACCCCCATAACTTGCCATCAAACACTTAATATACAGTAATTAGTTTTATTTACATGTAAGGCCTATATTTAAATAATTCTCTTTTCCCATCACAACTAGCCTTGTGGCATTTATAAATACCATTTGCACTATTTATAGCCCTGGTCTCCAGAGGCGGAAAGGTTCCCGTGTAAAACTGTCACAAACGCCTTAGTAATTCTGACTTCAGTTTTCAGCAAGAGCTGTGGCCACACAAAAAACAACTTAACTGTGGACTTTGCTTTGTACTTAGATGCCCAGACAAGAGTGCTTCCCACATTGCTGTCAGAGCGCCTTTTCTTTGCTTGATGATTTATTATCTCAGAGACATATTTTCTTTGCTGAGGGAATGGCCTACCTTTGCAAGCTTCCAGAGTCTTTTGTCGCTAATGTTGCTTCCCACCTGTGTGAGACATTTGCCCTGCATTTACATAGCAGGTTCTTTATTAGCTTATCACCTTTTGGTGAATCTAGTTGCAGCCATTGTAATGAACAAAAATCTGTGCCAAATGCATGTTAATAATATGGCAATAATTGGCCAATTTACCTAGAGATCAGATTTAGGCAGATTTTCTCAGCCATATTATAGTATAAAAATTGTATATATTAGGTCGGTAAAATCCTGGATTATCCTCAATACAACTATTTTTTTAATGTTTAATGACTTTAAAAAAAGAAATCTCACTCACTATATCTGTACATGGCATCGTTAGGTATGGTTTGGGTGTAGCAACTTTAAACACTTACATTGGAGGAAGGGGCAAGGTTAGGGTTAGTTAAAGCCTGGTATAATACAGTCTTCTAATACCCCAACATTCTGTGACACTCTTATGTCTTTTGCTAAAAACTGTATGGTAAAATATGAATATATATTTATCATATTTTAAATGTAAACAGAGAGAAATGTCTACATGTTGGATGTTTTCCCTCCTGGCAAACTAACTTACTGCTTTGTCTGTGCAGTAGACCTTTCAGTCCCAAGACACAATGGAGCTGCTCAAGCCTTTGTTGATTTGTAGCTTTGGTCATCCATGTGAGCCAATATGTCAACCCTACCATGGGATTTCTTTCTAGCTCAAGTGCCAGCTATACTATTGACAGTGCTGAAGGACGGCTCATTGGAAAACAATACATACGAAGAATGGCAATCGTTATGATGCAAAAGGGGATACCCTGTATGGTCTACAAAGCTGACAATAACTGTTCGAAATATCTGGGTCAGTGGGGCCAGAATACGATTAGCAAAATCATTGTTTGTGGTGAGTGACTAAGTGATGTCTCTACAACAGGTAATAGGGATTAGTACTGTACATATTAAACAATACATAATACACAAGGAAATGAGATGAATACTGTAAATCAGTAGAGACATAAACTCTTGGAAATGGAATGTAGAAATGGGGAACTGGCCAGAGACAGTGTGACAGATGACAAAGATGTGCCGGCCAAGAATCCAGCCAGGACACTCTCTCCTGTGCCTACTCAATATCTATCTCAATAAAGAAATAAATAATACTTGACGAGTGCAGATAGCCCATTTTCCACATAAGGAAAAAAACAAAACAAAGCGCGGGTTTGGAATGTTAATCAGAGCAGGACGCAACTCTTAAAAAGGGCACGAAAGCCCACAAGGACATAAGCGAATGACTAATACCATGTTTGTCTGTCTGTCATCTGTTGCTTTCCTTTCTGTCTTCTCTTTTATTTTTTGCTGCGTGTGTATGTGTATGCACATGCACAAGGGCTTAAAAGACTAATTTAACATGCAGACAAGGTTGAGGAGTGGCCACAGTCTTTTGAGAGACGTGAATCACTCAGCAGCTGACCACTGCAGAGAAAGGAGAAGGGGAAAGGAGGGGTGTGCAGGAAGAATAAAAGGCTGCAAAGGAAGCAAAGGAAGCAATTAAGGGGTGGAAGAATATAAGGGATTGAAATAATGAAGGAACAGAAAGGAAGGAGGAAGAGAAACAGGTTTGTTGAAAGGATGCATCATAGGAAGTGGAAAGTAATGAAAAAATAGAGAAGAGAAGAAGAAGCAGAGACAATTTATTGCCTTTTCAGATATACTGTGAAAACTTTATTTTGATGTTTAACAGCCCACATGTGGTTGACTTCTCTGACTTGCATACTGTCTCTCCCTCTATCATATACATGCACAAGCCCCCAGCATTGCTCATTCATGCTGAGATCTCTCCCGCATTTGCTTTATGCAGCACACCCTGACGTTTGAGTCAAAAGTTCATCGTCTCTTGAGGTCACGGCAAATTACCTTAGAAGTTTAAGAAGCACTTACGATGATTGTAAGGTACCTGGGCAGAGACTGTGAAAGAACTCCGCCTCACATTTTTGTTTTGCAGTGAACAGGCTGACTGAATGACAAAAAAACCATTACTGTAGCTTGAGCACCAGAGTGAGGGAAATATTCAGTGTGCTGGGCTATTTTCAGGTTCAGTAATCACACACACACAAGCAACATAAAGGTATGATGCATGATGATGTCCCCAGGGTGGTTATTTTACTTTACTTGACTCTCCATAAAAACTTATTGTGGCATAATAATCACATTTTTGAGACTCTGATGGAGGCCGTGGCACAGTGATATATACTACTTTGCAAAGCAGCTCACCTTTCTTGTCCACAGCAGACCTTTTCTCAGTTGAGTTTAAGTCATAAATCTTGTAATTTAACTCATTTTTTAAATTTCTTTTTAGCAAATTAGTCTCAGATGCATATAGGAATGTGTGTGTGAGGGGATGACAAAGTGAGAAAAATAGAAAAACAATCATGGACAGAGAAGAAAGAATAATGGAGAGGTTGTGTGGTAAGATGACAGCAAGGTGAAAAGACAGATAGTAAGTGGGTGGATACCACATATCTCCACACAGCAAAGTGCAAGGAACGAAATCAAAGGTTATATTTTGTGCTACCCCGTGATGTGTTGTGCCTCTTCAATCTGCTTACAAATAAAAAAGGTAAATGGACTGTACATATAGAGCACTTTTCTAGTTGTCTGACCACTCAAAGTGCTTTTTACAATATGTCTCAGCATTCATCCATTCACCCCCATTCATACATGGATGGATCAGCTATAGGTAGTGATTTGGGGTTCATTGTCTTGCCCAGGGACACTTCAGCATGCAGCCCTGAGAAGCAAGGGACTGAACCTTAAAATCAGTCCTCTGGTAGGTGGATGAAGGTGGACATGCTTTACATCCAAGCCACAGCTGACTTCAAATTGTGTGGAGTTTTGTGTCCAGTTGATACGCCAACCTTTCCTGTTAAATTCTGTGGAGAGCAGATCCTTTGTCAAGTGACATTCATGGTCATGTGACTTTTGTTGTCAGGGTAACAAAAATAAACATGAAGGTAATGTTGAGAAATTAGGACATTTTATTAAGTTTACAGAAACTATTGTGGTTTGCGTTCAGACAGATATGTTACGTTACCATTATGTATGTGACTCGCGCTAAATACTCGATATCTGTTAACAATCTAAGCAATGTAGTCTTTTTGTTTCACATTGGACACAGTTGGGCACAGACATCAGTCTCCCGGGTGAAAGTCGTACATTGTTTTGACCCATCCACTCACATCAACCTCCGAGTTAAAGAAACAAAATGTACAACAACTGCACTCAGACAGCTGATTTTATCCTAACCTGCCAGGACAATAAAACTGCTAAGCAGATTTACTCCTTTAAAAACTCCACAACATTATGCTATGATGGACTCATTTCACATGTTCAGTCCCAGGCATTATTCACTTTTACTGCTACATGCATACATACTCTAAAAGACTTCCTGAAGTGCTCCATAGAACACAGCAGATTTAAAAGTCTATTACTGGAGATGCTTTTATGTTCTACAAAGGTGTCATGTTGGGGGTCAGAGTCATCCTTCTTCTAGCTGCCTTGTCCACAAGTCCTGGATAATGCTCACAGCAGAGCTTGCACCTAGGACACATTTTTCTCAGCCTCCTCTTATCACCGTGCTGCAACTGACTGACTACAATCTTGACTGCTTTTACAAAATATTCATTTTTGAATTCGAAGCAGACAATGTTCATATTAAGCCTTTTTCACGGCTAATGAAAACAAATATTCCACTAACATTCGTGTTTACAGGAAGCCTTGCATTAACATAATCGCATTATATCCGTTGGTGAGTTGGTAGCACACGTCAACAGGCAAGAGGCTGTGGCCGAAACCACAACCGAGAAGCATATTTCTATATATACTCTCACAGAATGCTCCTTAAAGCTGAATATCAGCATATTCCAAGTCTTAATCAAAAATGTGATATTTAAATTGGATTGGATTGAATATTTAGCTGGTTTGATGACTGAAATAAAGAAGGTAGTCATTGAAGTGGTCACTGAAGAATGACTATGGACCTCCCATTCTGCCATACCTTTCCAACACAGCATTTGGAATGGCTGCATCTGACAATTTCTGTCATTTGTATTCATACTGACATTCATACACTATTCTCACTGCAATTAGCTACCTTGGAGGTAAGAAAATAGAGCCTCTTTAATTCATTTTTACACAACCAATTCTGTCGCTATATGTATTGAGAAAAGAAGGAAACACTTAAAGAAAGATGGTTGAACAACAGTTCATATCAGCTAGCATAATCCAGTGTTTTTACAGCCCACACATGGTAGGGCTAGCAAACGTTCAGTATCTCTGTTGTTTTTTTCACTAACTTTGTTTTCCTTGCTACCCTGGGCAATTCAAATATCTTTTTTTTGTAAAAGGTATCAAAATCTGTTGCTCTCATTCTGAGTAAGACATGTTGAAATAAAGAGAGGGAGCGAGAGAGACATTTAGAGAGTAATAGACAGAAAATAGATTACAAGAGAAACACTGGTCATGGTAGTTTAACTTGAATGTGTCACAGTGACAGATGTGACGTGTTACAGTGGAATGGCAGGTTGAAGAAATGAGTGGAATGGGCCCAGATAATGACAAACATAGCATTTACTGAAACCTGAGCTATATTGACATCCTGCTGGGCTCTTCTCAAGGGTAGCCCTGTAGTGCCTTCGCTATAGCTATCCATCTAACCTGTCGAAATGTCAACCTCCAACACATCTCCTACCCTATGTTGTTGCTTTCTCTATATTTTCTTGTTTATGATAATCTTACATGAGGCTGTGTGGTGAAGCTCAACTGGAACGTGTTGCTTCCACCATCTTTCTTCCACCAGCAGAATTTGCACAGTGACAACTTCCAGTGAAGACTGGAAATTTGTCACTGATGAACTATGTATCCATCATGTTATGCAAATTGCAAGTTCGGGGTTTTCTTTCAATAAAAACATTCTCTCCACAGTCATAATTTAGTCAGTTATTACCATACAAATTGTTTACCCTGTGCTTTCAGCAATCCATTGCAATTTCCCACGTCATTTACAAGATGGTTCAGTCAACGATTGCTATTAATGATTTAAGCCTAAGTCTTGAAGTGGCTTGACTCTGTGTATGTAAACAGTGCAAATAAACTAGATTACATAAAATACAGTAGGGTTGCTCTTTCTGTGTTTGTGTGTGAGTCCTCAGTTTTATCCCAAAGCTTCCCACTTTTCTGTCTATGTCCTTATCCTTACTTAATATATAAGCCTGATAAGAAACAGTTGGTAATGAAAGGAATAAGGATTTGCTGAAGGGGAAATTCTCAAAATCCTCAAAAATTGTCAGGTGGGATCCTTTAACTGTGAGAACGTCATGACCTTTTATGATCCATGGCCATAACTTTACATAATCCTGTATTACAAATGTTTAAACTGTTCAACTGAACATTTGGAAATGTTTGATGTTTGTTTGCTTGTAAAAAAACGGTAAAGGAGAATGAGAGCATTACTAACACGTAAGGCAGATGCTTTACTAAATGATACTTTAGTATGATGCTGGTTGTTTACTGCAATTTGTTCCTTGGCAAATGTCAGTCACGTATGTATTGTGCTGTTGTTGAGTTCATGAAGTCATTGTATTATTGACTTTGTTGCTTTGTTAATAAAAAAGCCTTTCTTTTTCCAAAGAAAATAACATCTGTCCTCCTCATTGAAGAAGGAATGACTAAAAGATAACATCTGATTGGATATTTTGTCTCAGTTTCATGCCTGTTAAGACCACTAATGCACTTTCAATCACTCTATGGATTTCCTGCTCTAGCCTGGTCAATCGCGTCCTGTAGATAACCGATCAAACCTGCAACTAAGCCCTACAGATATCAACTAAATAGGAAATAAAAAACATCACTAAGTATTCCACCGTCAGTGTAATTTATTTTACTCCAGGCTTTATAGAGCTACCTAGCATGGGGATAAAGGAGAGCCTTGTTTAAGTGGAAGTGATTAAACCTGATTGATGAGACTGTGAGGAGTCTGGGGGAGGAGGGGGGAGCTGAACTAGGCCAGCGGTGCTCTTGCAGCACTTGATTCAATTCCCACAGCGAATGAGCTGTAAGAGATTATCCAGCGGTAAAGATTCAGCTGAATTACATTTCCTCCCACTGCTGCCTTATCAAAAGAGCTCAAATAGTTTTATTGACAGTGGCAGCGGTGACTTCTCAAGGAGGGAGAGGTTGTGTATCCTAAAATCTGAATCTAGTTTTGTCATGAAAAGTAAATTGAAAGACAGAATCACTTTTAATTCAAGTTTTTAAGCCGTTATTAAAATGTTTTTGTATCTATGATAGTTTTGTCTTTGTCCCTGAGTAGTGCTTTGCAGAATATAATTCTGCTAATTTAGGTTTCATAAATCAGTGTGTAGTGCTGTCAGATTAACTGACTGATTATCTTGGCATTTGTGTAGCACTTAACAATAAAAAAAGTACTTCCTCCAAATCCATCATTATTTCAATATATTATATATAGTATTTCAATAATTTTAAGTTAGGCCATCCATCAGTGGAAGGCTACCATACAATGCAGAGTGATTATTGATTTTTCAAGTTAATATTCACATTGCAGATCTTGGTAATAACTGGATTGGAGATCAATCACGCTGATTGCAAAGGCCCCTCATCTTTTTAGCATTTACACCTAACCTGTTTAGCGTGGCTCCATGTCTGCCACAAAGGGGACTCTGGGGAGGTTTGCAGTGTGAAAGCAAAATAGAACAACCACAGGAATTTTATAAAAGTAAATATGTGATTTTTGTGTGCGTGAATTCAAAAGCTAAATTACTTTTAAACCCATGAAGGAAGTGTGCTTTTAACAGATACGAAAACATTTTATGCAAATCATTTGGTAATCTTTGTAACAGGTTAGAGCAAGGATTTCCCTGATTCAGAGTATAACAGAGTTAAAACACGTGTGCTTGTGTTTGTTATGGTTATGCTGTGTTATGAATGAGCTGCATGACTTCCTAACTTTCCTTCATTAAATACAGCTTTGAATGATTGCAAGTGCTGTTGGAGAGTCAGAGATGAAAAGATGCTGCATGTGTGGTGGAAGCATCTTGCTGTTTAGGCTTGGCGATGATTTTGAAGTGAGGGTGTTTTCAGTTTTTCATGGCTGCAGTTGTTGAATGCAGCTTGAATCAGAGGCTCGTTGTTCATGTTTTAGGATGGGAGACTTCTCTGCCTCCTGCAGGGACTGAGGACTCTTGTTAATATCATCAAATGAAACATCCCAGGGGATTGTATGACACTAGTGGGTGATTTTTTTTAAAAATAATTAACAGCTTGGATGGCTCAACACACACACCCATGTACACCTCACACATGACAATGTTGCAGGGCCTTGTGACATTTCCAACTCTACAGTTAATTTTATCTAATCATGTATTATTTATCCCATATTATATGAGTACTATGATTCTCTCACTCTTTGCAACAACATGTTGCCACACGTCATAGCATATCATAAAGGTGACGTTCAGCTTCTTCAGCACCATGGACAGCACCCTGGATTTCTCAATACCGGGTGTGATCAGAAAGTTCCAAGACTCTATGCAGTTTTTCATGGCAGTGGACAACAGCTTGGATAGGGTTTGTGTTTAACATTTCCAAGCTAGTGCCTTTATGAAGGGAGGCCTATTGGAACCTGTAGCCAGAGGATCATTCTTATAAATTAAACTGGGCATACTGGAAACTGGAAGATTTGAAAACTTACTATCCTTACAACATTTGACCTTGTTGAAGTAAACTTCACACTTCACACTTATCACGCAAGAACTAGTTGTAGACTTCTAGTACATTTTTTTTTACATTACCCCCCCTGCCCCCTCCAAAAAAGTCTTCCTCTTGTGAAGAGGAGTGCGAATCAGTAAGCAAAGTGAGTCCTGTTGTACAAGGAAGACAAGGCAGATCAGAAGTTTATTTCAAACGTCAACTAGCATCTGTGCGCTCTGTATGACGCCTCAGGCTTTTAACTTCCCCCTCTCCACCTTCCACTCTGTCCTTCATTTCTTCCCTCTTATCTGCTCCCTATCTATCCACACACACACACACACACACACACACCAAATTATTTCACCACCCTCTGTGATTCCCATTACTCTGGGTGTAATGGTATGGACTGCTGTTGTGAAACATTAATGTATAATAGCAGTAATAGTCTTTCTTATCCCAGTGAAGCACTTGAAAATAACAGACACACGTTTTAACAGAATCCTTTCTAAGGCCGATAGAAATAACTTCCATGCATAATAAATGACATTTTACAGGCTTCCCAATGAGGTTAATGCAAATGTATTTCAATGCATGTATTTTTCATATGGCAGTATGTGTTAAGTGCATACCAAGGCTTAACCTACTTGGCCATGATGGTAAATTAATATGTTGTGAATTCACTGCTCATGAATATCGCCAAGCTTTCGCTACAGGGGGTCAATGCTCAATGATACAAATTTAGCTATGTTTATGTTGCACAGTGACCATTTACTAAAATAATGGTTTTGTAATCACGTATGGGCATGTGGGGAAGCTGAATTGGATGAATCAGATATTATAAAGTGTTTCTTCTGTAATTATACATATTACAAACTGATCCACCAGTATATCATGTCGGAGGAAACAAAGCACACTTAATCAACCAAACAACAAATTAAACTAAATATGAACTGGAATAACTTTTAGCATGACTCCGTGTGTAACAATGAAATATTAGTTATTCTCCTCCAGAGGTTGACCTATGAGGCGAACATAACTGCAGCATGTCATGTCAGCAGGCTCCTGTGACCTATTTCTCGCTGAAAGATGATGTTCCAAATTTATACATGGTGAAATTGGTTTGCCTTTTACTACTTTTAAAAAATATTTCAGTAATTGGACAGTATAAAGACTGTGCCAGGACTTTATTGATTGTAAATATACATATTTTAAACATTAACGTTTAAACTAATGAATAAATGACTTCAGGGTTTAAACAGGAACAGTAGATTCAATAATTTGAGTTATTTTTTGGAAAGTGGGGTAATTTAAAATGTTATAAATTTTATATATATTTGTTGGCCAGTGCACTTCCCTTTAGCTATAAATATCTCTATACAAAAATAAAATGCTCATTGGAGAACAGGTCATTTTCATCTACCAGAGTGAATCTCATAATCTCACGGTCTCTGATATTGGAGTGCAGTTAAATTTAGAAATGAGAGTGTCAGATTCAGGGGTGAGATGCTTTAACCTTGTGAAATGTAGGCATGTGATATAAGAAAATTTAATGTAAAGTTGAAAGAGGGTTTCTAAATGTAACACAAACTCAGGTCACATTGTGAAAACCTTTTGAAATTTCCATCTGACAGGGTCAGAGAACCCCGTCAGATGTTTATTTTGAGCAAGCCCCCTAAGAGTGTTTGACATTCACAGAAACATTTAACATGCATTACTGCATTTAAGTTGTTCTCTTCAAGATCTTCTACCAATACGATGCTATGAATCAAACCAATGCTCTTATTCTGAGCAAACATAACATACTTCCAATCAATGGCCAATTTGGATGTCAACAGTCTTTTAAAAGTCTCCTTGGAAAACCACTTCCATGCGTTGGCATCACTCACTGATTTCCATTTTAATTCATGCTGCCACTAATGTTAATTTAGAGGTTGAATGCTTGTCATTTCTCTGTGGTTTGGAAAGAAGCCAAGTTCAGCACTAGTTGGCTGGAGTCCGGTGGTATAATGGATCAGGTTAATAAATAACACCACTCACACAGTAACAGATTACTTTCGGCAACATGTTAGAAAAGTTATTAATATCGATCTTCAACAGCTGTTTTGACACAACATTAAACATCAACAAATGTGAAACCACGTTATCTCTTAAATAATCATTGTCTCTGTGGATTCCTTAAGATGTGTATCTTATTCCTAAATACAGATATTGAGCATAATTAAATGTGTTAGTAATAATGATACACTCAGGCATGTGGTCAAGAATGTGACTCATGGGTTTCCCTCAGGGATCTGCTAATGATGCCCCCCACATGATTTCTTACTGCTGTATTTGAGCCACAAGCAACATGAGGCCGCATTTGTACGTACTAAAGGCAAACCATGCTCTTTTATCGCTCTGCTACTGCTAAATGCCATGCTCCTTTAACAGCTTCAACATTTCCAGCTGACAAGTACTAATCATAAATAAAGCAAAGAATAAAAGTGTGTCATTCTCAACTTCAACAAACCAGTCATGTGGTTGACACTGATCAAAGCTTTGGCTTTCAAGGTTACATGATCATATCTGATTCACATGTCATTTAATCTTTCAGACCTCACTGCAGAACAACCTCTTGACTGTAAAGGGCTGTACTGCATCTGGGAAAGGTATTTAAATGTTGATATCTTAATTTAACTTGAAATGAACAAGCCAAAAAGCCTGCATCTATGTTAGCAGCTCCAGTAACACAGCATGTAGGCAAATCCTCATGTCTGCATGTCCACAATGATAATACTAACATACTGATGTCAGGGATTACAATACATCATATCATGACTGATATAAACATCAGTACCAAATTTCATAGCAATCCACCAGATATCTTTTTAAGGCGTCCTATATATCTGCCCATGGTCACTGAAACAAACAAATAAACAAACAAACTAAAAAAAAAAAAAAAAGATAAACTATGAAACGAAAAGTCCTATATGTCAATGTTATTGTAGTTTCAGTGTAATAAAGTTGTCCCTCAAGAAAGACTAAAATGACTGGCCCTGCTAAAATTGTTCTTGGCTTCAACTTGAGTCAAAGGGGAAAAACTCAGACCTGGTTAATCAAAATGGCATTAGCACTACTAAGTAGTACTGTACAGATTGAATTATGTGACCTCCCAGAGAACTTAATCTTATCAGAATCATCAGTCTGTTGAAAGCTTTGTGTGCTTGCCAAGTTTTCAATCACTCACGTACAAAACTGACATGATATTGAATTCACAGGCACTGTGTGTGGATACCAAAATAAAGCAGTGCTTCCCTGAGGAAAAGGAAAGTTGCTTTGACACACATATAGTGATTGTGGCTTTTATGAAACTTTATTAGTTTTGTAACTCAGCATTCCTGATGTGTTTTTTTTAAACAAAGACAACAATAACATCTGCTCAAAACCCTTTCATTAATCCTGCCAACCAGGCATAAAAATGAAGACAGGCCACAGTGTGCAGTAGCCCTATTTTGGAGGTAATTTATGGTCTGTGTTTGCTTCTCAGGCAATCAATCCACTTTATTGAAACTAATCACTGATTTGCACTGTGAGACTTCCTCTTGGATTTTATGAACTGAGTCGAACTCTCTCTCAATGTGAGGTGGACCCTTTGCATACAGTTCAGAGCATTTTCTTACATTAGGCAAGCTAATATACAAGTCCCTTCCTTAGCCTATCATGTAAACATAATTTGGCCTAAGACAAATGCATAATCATTTGAGATATTAAATGAACATTGAATTTCTTCAACTGGAATCATACCTGGGACCAAAAAAGCATATCTTTACACACATATAGTAAGGCCCAGTGGCAGCATCCAACATATCCCCCCCAACACACATACACACACACACACACACACACACACACACACACACAAACTAGCGTACAATCTGACCTGTCAGAGGTCATCTGAAACTATGGGTATTGGCTGAGCCTTAATTGGCCTGCTTGTCACTGTGGGGTTTCCATTTAGTTTCATTTGGTCAGACTGAGTTCTCTTCAGCCCAGACTGGTGTACTGGGGACCACAAGATCCCAGCAGCTCCCCCTGGGAAATTAAAACCCTGCTTATGTTCTTAGACTGACTCTATCTCTGTGTTCCTGTAGTCTTGCTCTCCCTCCCCCTCACCCCCTCCTGTTTACCTTGCTGACTTGCTCCCTTGCTTGGCTCTTTTTCGTTTGCAGTAGACCAGTACATCAGCTCTAGTGAAACAGATGCCACATTACTGAGCCACGTTTTCATCCTTTTGCTGACATCAGAGACCTTGGTGATGGCTGCTTCAGCATTTCCTCAAGAGGCGATCTGGTAATCTTAAATTTGTTACTGGTTTGATAGCTCTAACACAGCTCAGTATCACGAGGACTTAAACTCATATTAGCAGAAAACATATATAACAAACTGGAACCATTTTGGTGTGGCAAAACTTTTAAACATTACATTTAGAGGGGTTTGGTGATACAGGATGGTAAGAAGAAAAAAACACTTGTATGTAAAGAATAACATTGTCATTGTCAAACCAATATGTTTCAAGCACGAGTCCTTCATCAGGGTCAGCATAAACTGCGTGGCAAAGAACCTGTAAATAAGGTGGTTATGAAGGAAAAAAAACATATGAAAAGGTTTACAATAGAAAATCACATTCCTGCACCACCCACTTTACTAAAAAGTCTTTTGATTTGATGTCTTAACTATTTTACAAGTTATAGACCCTAAGCCAAACAAGAGTCTACAGCTGTGCTGCATCTCTGTGATGATTTTTGTAACAAACTGTCTGGTTGGTCAGCCAAAGTGTCAAACTTTCTGCAGTCTAAGATGGTGCATAAGCTCCTTTGAATGTTTTAAAGACTCAACAAATTCTTTGGGACTCTCCAGCTGAATTAATTGAGTAAAGACTGATTTAAATGAAACATGCAGGAGGCCATTTACACAAAGGACATTTTGACTTGTCATAGTAAATAGAGCACAGGTGTTATTACAGTGATAATCAGTGGCAGGACTGTGAAACTAAAGCAGTTAAATGTAATTCAGCCATATATGTTTTTACTATTTACACCTTTGCTCTCCCCACTGTGGCCTGTTAATGTATTTTGTGAAAAAAGCCTTTACACCTGTATGAGGTCTGCAGATAGTGGAGAAAAGAAATGCAGGAACATGGCACAGTTCATTACCCATCTAAAGCAATCCCCACTGTGAAGCATGGTGGTGCAGCATCAGTCAAGTTTTAGGCCAGCAGCGAGGATGGGGGATTTATTATATTAGGACAGAGGGAATGATGCAAACATTTCTGCTATGCCAGAGCAATGACCCCAAGCGTACAGCTCCATAAAAACAAACATGTCTCAGAAATAACAGCCTGTTAAGGTCCTTGAGTGGTCAGGCTGTAGTTGTTCTTTTTAGCTGTCACTAAAAATCATATGAATGATAGCTGCTCACAGATATCGTTCAACCACTTTGACTGAGCTTAGCAAATTGACAAAAGAGAATGGGGAACTCCAAATGTGCCAAGATGAGAGGCATATCTAGGGGAACTGAATTTGGCAGCCAAATGTGCTTCATTGCAAATTTGAGCCCTGGTTTAATTCGATAAGGGTTTTGAATACATTCTGAAGGCAGTGAAGCTACAGTTAAATTCCACATCAGCTAATGGGAAGACAGGAAGGATTTTCTCCTCCTTTTTGTTCAGGCGTCAACCATTTGCATATAGTTAAAGGTCTTCCCATTAGGCAACATGACCTTCTCATCATTTTCGAACTGCTTTTATATGGAGTGCAGACCTTCTGCCTGTCATAGAAAGGTTCATTAAGTCCCTTCATCACTTTCTTTGTCTCTTTTTCGCGTTCTCCCTTCTCTTTTTTTAAGTATTTTTAAGCATATTGCTGACTAACTTTCTATACTTTCTAGTTAGAATTTTAAGAGGGACATCTATGTGTAGAAACGATAGCACCATACTGCTCAGTATGGTAAGCCAGATGATTCTTGGTGTGTCCACAAGAAGCTGGCAGTATGGGCAGCTGCTCCTGCCCCTTCTGTCTTGGGTGCCAATGAGCCCTTTTCAAATGGCAAATCAAAATGTTTTTCTCCACATGTTTCCTGTACATCATTGGACTTAGGAAATTACACTAAATGATCCTTATTTAGCCAAAAAGTCTTGGATAGATGATTATTTATCTGTTTCTGCTAGCACTGTGGCTACTCTAAATCCCCCAGTGCACCATCTATTGTTTGCCATTGGTCTCTTTGCCTCAGACAGGACTACAGTTAGATATTTTATTTTGTTGTGACCAGCAGTAGCACTGCAAGTGTACTGTATTTGCACACTATTGACCTTACCTTAAAAGTGATGAGTGAGGAAGGTTATTTCAACTTGATATAAATACCAAAGGTTGAATTATTTGTTTGTGTCTGGAAAGTTCTGCTTTATAATATTGACAGGGAATCTTTTTTTCTGTTACGGAACAGCATGCAGGGACTGAAGAGGTGGGGTTTTCTCTGGGGCTTCATAATAACCTCATAATACAAAAAAGGAAGGAAGAGAGGAAAGTGAATAGCACCCAAACACTGATGCACTGTGGTAAATATCTTCCTTGCTGTGTCTGTGAAGCTATTTTGTGCCTGTGCCATACGCTGATGGTGATACTGTTTCAGTCCAGGAAACACTTGATCTTTGCAGGCAATAAACTCAGTACACAATAACTGTAAAATTCATTCATCCATGCAAGACATACTTTCTCATAAAACCACTAGCTAATAATGTGTTGTGTATAATGTGTATCTCGCTCCATATTTCCCAGTAAAACCACATCAGTGACATTCGCCACTTCATCTGCTTGCTCCCTGTCCAAGAGCAAGTCTGAAGCACTAATTTCCAGGAGCCATCTAGGGTATTTCCACACCAATCACATGCTGTTGCCTGGTCACCCAGGCCTGATTAATATGCAGGAAACAGGATGGCTATTTGGCGAGTGTTGCAGCATGTTACTGGCCTGTATCATAGACAACAGATGGGAGAAACATGAGAGGTCCAGTGTGTCCCAGTGGAATGAATCCCAAAGGCTTATTACTATTCCATTCAATCCTATTTTAAGCAAAAGTACTTGCAATCAATTTGTCATGTGTCACCTCTGGCCACCTGGCATACGCCTTCTCTCATTATGCCGGTGAGGTCCTTGTTGGGAGATGGTCCTCAGAAGCAGAAGAAGTGGGTCAAGGGAAGGATGAGGACGAAGTGGTTGGATGGGTTTGCACATTTCCATAGATGGACCCTATGGAGTCAACCTGAGTCCATGTGCTACACTGTTAGCCTTTTCTCAACATATTGGTCTTTCTTTTGGAAATTTGGAATTCCTCTTAAAAGCCTGTTCCTGGTAAATATTCTTCAGTGGACTCCGCTCTCACTATCAAACAAGATAAAATAATAACTATCTGGTCAACAATCATCAACATCTCCCATGTGGCACCCACCGCCTCCCACCATATGGTATCTATATGTGCTTTGTAGTCTCAAGTTACTTTTGCATTGTTTTATAATTCAAATTAAGTCACTTGAAACATCGTTTTTTACTTTTCCATTGGTAAAGGTTGAGGATAATACCTGGGAAACTCTTAAAATCTAAAAGTGACCAAAAAAAAGAAAACATTAGAAACTGCTCTGTGATACTGCAGCACTGGGTGTAGCGGTGGCTTGGCCATCTGGTTGGAGGTTAACAGGAGATGGCGTTCACGCATCTGTGCCAGCTGCATCACCTGTGCTGAGGCAGGTACAAACATGTGAAAGCATGCCCACTTAGAAACACACAGGGGAGAGAGAAGGAGAGTTGTCGTTATACAAAACTACACATGACATCTCTCTTTCGAGTCATTTGGGAAATCCGTTCATGTGTATTAATGAAGAGAACTGAAAGTGCTAACTACTGCACCACTGAGCCACAAATGACTTCACGACACGTGCATAGGTTTCGTTCCATGTGCTCCGGTTTCCTCTGACAGCCCAAAGATATTCAAGGTCTGTGAATTTGGAACTTTCAATTGCACAAAGGTGTTTGACAACATGTGTGAATGTTTGCCTGTAATTACATCAGTCATGTGTTAGACTGGTTAGCCATCCAGTGAATTGTTTCCAGCATAGATACATTACTATACTATTACAGTGCCAATTAGTTTCACTAAAATTCAACTATAAAATGATCATTACTTAATACACATCTTAAAAACAGCAAACAAAGTTAATCTGTACTCTTAAAAAAGAATAATAGAACAAGAAATTCACATTTTTGTTTTGTGTAGTATAGCAGTTAGGAAACTGTCAGCCTAAGAAGAGCATGTCAGTTACATGCTGAGCCCAAGACACACTGAGCCAAAGCCTCAGAAGAAGCCTGAGATTGCCTTGTGCTTTGTATCTGTATGTGTGAACGTGGTGTTCATCTGTCTGCCATGGGATGTAATTTTCAGTGGCTGAAGAGGGGTTGGTGATGGTGATGGATTCTCATCCTGGACTTGATTCACGGTATTTCACTTTCATTTTGACTGAGTTCAGCATAATGGTCTCGCAAAATTCAACCATGTGGTGCACACACGTGTTTATCCAACTGACTTTGCTGCACTGAGAAACTGAAACAAGCTAACAGTGGGGGGTGGATCAGCATGACTTAAAGTGATTTTGGAATGTGGGTCTCAGTGTGGTGATTTTGTGCCTGTGAGATGAGCGGGAGAGTGAATGGAAAAAAGGGAATAAATTGGATGAGGAGAAGAGAGAGGATGGGCCAGAGTGAAGAGTGCAAAATCAAGTTTGGCACAGTCATATCGTTCAACCGCAGTATTAATTTCCACAAACCATTCGAATTTCAACATGAAGCCAATTGTCAATGTCATGTACAAGAAGGCAAAAACAATTAGAATCTGGCTATGCCTCCATAAAACAGGTTATAAACGCAGTAAGAGGCATATGAATTTGCTGCTGGACGTTTTAGGCCAATTAGTACTAGTCTTCCACCGTGAGACTACATGCGTGGCTTCCAAGGGTTTTTTTTCTGTATCTTGAAGGTGCAACCTCTGACCACAGCTCTTGTCCCTGAGCTCTAGCCAGGGTTAGGTTTATTAGCTGAACAGGTAACAGGGATGATGAATGAGCTGTATTTGCTGTGCTCCACATAGAGACAGACACACACATACACATACAGTGCACACAGACACACTTACATGGACCCACACACACACTTAGGCCAGCCACAGTCAAGAAGATAAAGAGTGCCTCCCTAAAGTACATGCAGGAGCTAGAAATAAAATTAAACTTGCCAGAGAAGCAAAAGCCCGTTAAGACATCTGGTTTTTCTTCCAAGCTTTTCATTTGTTATGCAGACAGTAAAAACAGAAATGGGAGATCCGCATATGGGAGAATACATAGAATTTGCCATTGTTTATTCCTGGGCAAGCAGTTTATTGGGAATATCCACAGTGGCTGTTTCATCCTGCAGTGCCAATTCAGTGTGGTTAAATGTGGTTTTTCACTGCCATGTTTAATGATTTGCTTTTGTCTTTTCTATTTGCTTGTTTTGTCTTAAGCTGCACTTCATTGAGCTCTCTCAGCCTCCATAAATGTCTTGCTGGGGACCAAACTAGTGCCCCCAATGAGGTTTTACTACAGACACTTGAGCCGGAATGGCTAGTCGCAGCAAGAACATAAATCTACTATTGGTTTAAGCTAAGGTAAGCAGCCATTTAATTCATGCAAATTCAAATGCCTTCCAAAGAATGCTATCCAATGTGTGTGTGTTTGTAGGCATGTAAATCCAATGAAGCATGTATTTACGTGGGTGTACACATTGAATCTGTTGCAGCCTCACTACATGGTGCACATAATCATGAATGTCATTGATTCTATACTGCCTGTCTGTGGGCTGACTTCAGGCTACATGGCATGGTGTAAAAAGACTTAAAGGCTGTCAACCCCATTTATGATTGCTTTTTTACTCGTGCGTGTCTCTGTGTGTGCAGGTGCATGCACGTGTGCGAGGTGAGGTATGCTGTTATATGTCCAATGTAGCCACTGGCATCAGCTGTCAGATCAAAACTGCGGATGAGTGCCTTTCCGGAAAAACAAAACAAAACAATCAAAAAAATATAAAAAAGCCCACATCAATATAAAAACATGTAAGGTCCATAACGAATAAATTATAATACATTTTTACGCAAATCCCATTAAAGCCACTATTCAAAATTACTGCCCACTTGCTCTTACTATGCAAGCTCCATGAATTCTCTAAACATAAATGTATGTTTCTTGGTTGAGTTCGAACTGTGTAAGTATGGTACTGATGCTACTAATGCGAAAGTAAAACAATATTGTTGAAGTATCACATACTGTATAGGACCTTAGCACTGATTAGCTTCTATGCATCTTGTGTAGCATATCAAATGAATCTCATTCAGAGGGACAATGGCCCACTGAGTGTGTGACTTGGTTTACAAGTTCAGATGTAATTTAAAAACTAAAAAGTTAAACTTAAAACTAAAAGGCAGTGTTACAGTACATAACTTCTCTTTCCATCAGGACGTAAAGTTTGGCACTGTTGGTCATAGAAGAAGCCATTTAGGCAACACTCACAGAACAGACAACAAGAAAGCAGAATCAGCAATGCCTACAATGCCCAGTTGCCCCAGTTACAGTTAAAATTCATTTAGGAAAAAAATTAATTATATGTTTATTAAGTGGAAAATCACAGCAGATATCCAATGTTTTAGGAAGTGAAAAAAGGTGTTTTTTTCATGTAAATTACTGCTTTGGTTTGTACAGTATAAACTAACATGCAAAAGCATTTTTCATTACCGTGTGACTTTAAATTGGTCCATGTCCTTTAATGGTGATTCACTGAAAGCAAAGAAAGGTCTGACAAATGATGCTTTGGAATCACTTTTATTACAAAACATAAACAAAACTCAGATAGATAAATTTGCTTAGGTGAGTTCGGGAGGGTGCAGCTGAGGAACACTTAATCTAGATAATGAGTTCGCTGGCTTTCTTTTTGTTCAAGCACTCACCCCAGGTGGTACATAAACACATGGCCAATTAGTGTAATGTATGAAGGAAGTTGCATGCAGTACATACAGTTTCTTTGCAAGACAGTCAGAGCAAGGATGGACTGTAGAATACAAAACATGTGCAAGGAGATGAGGGGCCAGCGGAATCTACTGCAAATGTGGACAAAGAGGAGCATTCAACAGGTTCGTCAGAGTCTGTGGAAAAAAATCCTGGCAGAGCAAGTGCAGCAGTGTTGCATGGGCAAAGCGTTTGACCTGAAAGTAGCAGAGACCCCTCAGCATACCCAGGGATGCAGCCTATTTGAATTAACAGTGGGATCCAAAGTCACACCTGTATATAGTGTAGTCACATTTTAATATTGTTTGTATTTGTATTTGTATTTGTATTTTTTATGCTGAATCAAATGCTGTATTAATTTCTGGCAGTGTCTCCTCTGGTGTAATGATATGAATGTATTCACGAGATTATCACTGCACTGGCATAAAATAAGTAAAAACGCAATTTTCCTCCACAATTAAACACTATTGAATCTTTACTTTATTGTTTAAAACATTTAAAAAAAAAAAACCATTCAAATGAAAATAAAAGTTGTAGATGCTGGGAGGTGGTGTGGGATATGGGAAATTGTTCTGCGTTGAGAAGGTTGAGAGGCCCTGATGTTTGGTATCGACACGCACAAAGTTTATGCAACACTTATGAAACAATTCTTTTGTCAAACATGTGCACTGTGGTCACATTTATGTGAGGAGCCACAATACACAATTTCTACATAACATAAGTAGGAAATTTCACCTGAGAAGAGTGAAATGTGTGGCTACTGATTGTATAGATTTCAAATACTAACCAGACATGTACCAGACAAATGGTACAAAATGGTAATGACATAATGCAAGACATAATGAGCTGCAGAGTTATGGATCACATATTAAAGGGAACTTGAAGTTATGTAAGTTGGCTTTGTCAGTAAAATCATTATTATCATTATATCATTGTTGACTGGACTCCAACTGCTACAAAACACATGATCTTCTTCCTTCTGAGGAAAGTTAGTTGAAAAATGTTTCTTCTGGCCTGTTTTTGAAACATGACTCCATGGCAACTGATCAACTTTTTTTATACAATAAATGAATATTTATTTCCATGACGACATCCTCTGAAATGTGTTCAATGATTTCCACCGCTGCATATTAAAATGTTCTTTCTTCCCCTGTAACAATTTTATCTTTCATCGCTCTTTACCAACTGTGTTATTCCTGTTTATTAATATATACACTGTGTGGCTGTGGCTGCAGATTATTCTATAGGAATTCTAGGGTTTTAAGGGTACTGCACATTCAGTTCAATTAAACTTTTTAACAAAGGTTACCTCAGGCCACTTTATAACTAGAGCAGGACTAGACAAAACTCTGTACATTAATTACACCCAACAAGCACAACAACAAATGTAAGGAAAAACTTTCTTTTAACAGCCCAATCATGCTCATGCAACATTTTACCAACTCTTTTTTGCTTATTGTGTCAAATCGACATTGAGTAAACTTAGAAAAATATTGACGTAATATATGAACTAATTCCCATTCCTATATATCACAGAGTAAACAGAAAATATGAAACTCTTGATAAAGTTCAGGATAAAAATTACATGATAGGTACATATTTCATAATATTCATATGCGAGTGGACATGGGAACTGTTCATCAAGACTGCAAAAAAAAAGGCATGTACAAGATAAAAATGCCAGCCCATTTACTTTTTGTGTCTGCTGTGCTTTATGCAGATAGAGACCCCTGCTAAAATTTAACAAGTAGCTGTGTTAAGTGGTGTTAACAGCATTTGTAGTATAATCCTGAACAAAAAACTTGTGCAACATGAGAGAGAAGAACCCTCAAAGGAGGCACTGTCTGTAATATTCCTAGCCACATATGGTGAATTTCACACTCCTACTTATTCGTCCTTGTTTTCCACATACTTTTTAATTCAGTTCGACCTTTTCTACTTATAATCATCTCTTTCACACCTCTCTCTCTCCCCCTCTTCTACTTCTCCGCCAGGATCTTTGCAAGGAAAAATTACGCTTTGCAAATCAGAGGGATAGCGCTCATAGGAGTGACCTATGGTCTTCATTCATATATCATAAAAGCCTGCAAGGTGTCTTCCCCAGTCAGATTGGGCTTTTCATCATCCATCGTGGTTTCTGTAGAGCAATTCTCCTTTCATTCGCTCCTTTTGTCCCCAAGGGGAGCTTCTTTTAAAATAGCACGGTGAACCTGTGGGGGTTTTCCATATAATAAATTGTATGCTTGTTTCTTTGCCAACTATTTCAATATTTTTAATTTACAGCAAAAATTTGTTGTGTTGTTGTTATGTTGCTGTGATATTTAATTACTCGTGCGTTAATTAATGTTCTGTAGGACACAATAAATTTAACTAACATACCTTTTTTTGGGGGACATGGAGCTGGTTGTTTCTACTCTTGTCAGGAGTTTCTGGCATTTTACATGCCTTGCCCAAGGGCATAGAGACACTAGGGAGTGACATCTCAATTATCTGTGCCTCCCAGTCAAATAGAGGGTTACAGGTGTGTCTCTTTCATTTGTTTCAGAGGCCACCATCACTAGCTGGTGTTATTGCTTTATATCAGTGATCCTCTAGATGCCAGTTTAGCCTCTTTTCCTTTGTTTCCTCCCCTCAGTAGTGAAGGTGAACCAGGGACCTTCCTCTTTTACATGTATTGTTGCTATAGGATTAAAATGATCCTCAGAGATTCACAGCAGGTACGGGGATGTGGTAAAACAGAGCCAAATTTGCAGGGTAAAATGTGAGAGCATATCATGAACCTTTTAGTTAACTCTGGCACACTTACAACCAAATTAATGAGCCTTTAGGGCAGGACTGCTCAAAATGGGTCATACAGGGTTACAGTGGATGACTTTCCGTCAACCTTGTGTAGGAAGTTCAGGTTTTTAGTTTTTGTTTTTTCCATCTGAAGATGGTGGCTCAATCTTAGTTTTAATTTAGTTACATTTTAGTCTTCTCATTATAAAACAAAGAGCACCCATGTGTATGATCTAAAATTTTTCCAGCCAGACCTTCAAAAACAGACATAAATTTTTTAAATTTTTAAAAATTGTGGGACAATACACTGTGTAAGAAATAACAAAGTAAATGTAGTTTTCAGTTCTAACCATTTTGAAGAGTGAATATTCAAGGACGTCATATTTTAGAGGCAGCCTGGCTTGGTCCAAGTCTTTAGTTTGTTTGTCTCATTATTATTTTTAAACTTGGAAGTAAATAAAGAAATACTATGTCTGTGCTGTGCACAGATGACTGTTTTTCACATGCAAATTTGAGTCCTTCTTGAGTCTCACCACCAGCTGTGTTTTACTGGTTACTTCAGCAGGAAAAAAAATTGAACAGTGGCCATGGAAGATTGCAGGAATCACTAATTAGTACATTTTAGCTGGAAATTACATTTTAGGAATGTATTCTTAAAAAAACAAACAAAAAAAAAAACGTTGGTCATTTGCTGGGGTTGACCTCGGGGTAGTGGTTAAGTTGAGCATAAGGACAGGGCAAGATAAGTGCTATGGGGGTAAAATGTTACACAACTTAAAACCTTTTTTTGGTCTGTTACTGTCCTTTCTCGAGGGCTTTCCAGAGTACAGGGGTAGACAATCTGTCTCTCCATTCTGCCTCTGCTGAGAAACACATCCTAATAACACATCTCATGGTGAAAATGTCTCTCACTTTGAAAAGAGTAACAATTCACCACAACAAACAGTTTGCCTTTCTATCTGTCCCCGTCATAGTTGTTGGGACTTTCTTGATGTCGATTTCCTCAACCCATCTTTTAAATTTTCCTTTATCTCATGTTGCCTTCCCACTGCCTTCACTGATGGAATCAATTTTCTCTCTGACCCTTTCTTGATTGCTTTCAAGATCCTCCATGGGTACAGGGTGTTATTTTGTGTAGTGTTTGTGGTCGGATGGGATGATATCTTCCCTGTGAGAAACTCATAGTCAAATATGTGTTTAATTAACTTAGACTAAATAGATGTATATAGATGTAATTAAAGTGGCGTGCGTTGGACTATTGGACCCATGCCATCAAAGATTCAGGGGAATGAACCTTTCCAAATGAATGATCACGTCATCAGTTTTGGTTATGTTTGTCTATGCATGTACAAGGGTCAGTTCTTCTTGCCCACAGGCTTACTACACCCAATTTTTTTTTCCACTGAAAAATAGACAGATGAAAATCCAATAAAACACATGGCTTATAGAAGTATACTGGCCCACTGTTTAGCACTGCTGCTACAAAGCAATGAGGTATCAGGTTTCAATTTCACTGTGGAGTTTGCATGATTTTGGTCATTGTTTATTCATAGAATTTAGATTACTATTTATAAAATAAAACACACTGCTGCTGATAGAACAATAAAGTTTGGCAGTTATTTCTTAGCATCTATATAATCTATCAACTGCTTAAAATTGCGAACAAGCACTCTGCATGTGCTGATACTTGCCAGTCAGTACATGTCTGTGAATATTAACACTCATCCAAGAGACAACTGGACATGCTTGAGATTCTTGAAATTGTCTTATATCCCACCCAAAAGGCTTATTCAGTTGTGACTGAATCACCAGCGTTTAAACTCAGCAATGAAGCAGAGCAATATAGTGTATGCTGCTCAATGTAGCAAGACTTGTATGTTGGGGAAACCACAATACCACTCTAACAGAGCATGACACAACTCAGGAGAGCCACCCCCTCAAGTCAGGACTTAGCACCTGGATTTGAAGGACAAGGAACACTTATTTGAGGACTGCAATGTGCACATTTTGGCAAGAGATGACGGTTTGAAAGAGGAGTGAAAGAATCAACCTATCTCAACCTCAAACTGGAATGACTGTCACTCAACAGAGGAGGTGGTTTTGTGACTCCACATACAAGACACCAGCTATGCAGTCCTAAGGTGCCGCCCCAGGAAACCTAATACCTGTCCATCTGTATGTCCAAACAACTCACACCATGGCCGGTGTGACTCTAAATGTGCTAACGACCAACACAAAGTTAAAATGCTGGTGACTCAGATCAGTCAGTTAGAACTGAAGAAGCCTTTCGGAAAAGAGATAAGATGTCCAACAAACTTTGTCTAGCACTGAAAGAGAGTCAGTATGTTTTTTTTTTTTCAGGAGATAAGAAGATTGAAGGTATCTCAATCCCAAAATATCACATCGTCTCTTTCAGATTCTAAAGAACTACACAGCATTTCACTGGATAACTCCATGAGGGAAGACCAAACAAACTTTGCAAATAAATGACATCATCAGTCATTCATCCTCCCTTTTGATAATTAAAGGTAAACAAGAAGTACAATGTTCATGTTTCAAGGTGTTTGATGGGAACTTTGCACAAATGCATATTTAGTTGGCCAGCATTGCCAATAAATGTTCTAGATAACTTTTTCTTCATTCATGTTGCATCAGGCACCTGTGCCAATGCAGTGCCACACACACATCAAGTCTCCATGAAACAAATGCAATATTTTTTTAACGCAGCTCTGTTGTTTCTTGTCTGAAAACTGCCTGAGCCCATGCAAACACTGCATCTTTCTGGTTCATGGAGGGTTAGTTACAGCACAAGATTTGTCTGGGGAAAGATTTTTTTTAGGTAAAGGCAGACTCGCTCTATGCAAAGGGGAAATCCAAGCAACACTCAACAGACAAATCAGCATGTTGTATCTGTGAACAGTTTCAAGCAGGTTCTATGTAATGCAACACAAAATCTATTTATCCGTGTATTTCTTAATGTGTTTTTAGTTACTGCAGGTTTTATTATTCGCATTTTTCTGGTGCACAGATCCTGCAAAACTGTGTTTAGGAACTGGATAAAGAGCGTTTCAGTCAGATACTCTTGTCAAAGATTTGCCATTTAGCAGCATAGGTTAAGATCCCTCTTGACTGAACCAACATGAACATTAAATCTCAGTTAATTTATCACAAAGGGAGATGGCAGTGGGTTTTCATTGAGTTATATATCCCTGTACATAACTCATTACTTTGTCTTCCCACTTGCTGATCGATGTGTGGAAATCCCAGCAGACTGTGATGACCAGAGAGCTGTGACCTCAGAGTCCTTCTAGACCCTGTAGTGACACTGCTACTGGTAGTGCTAACATGGCATCAGGCTTCCTCCCTTAAGTGCTAACAGCGCCTACAGCTACCATATACTCTGCTGTTGTTATGCCATTGCTCCATGAAAACAAAAAGAAGACTCAAGTATGCTGGTGATCACGCTGCCTCTTGTGTACATGTGGAAATAATCGGACATTTTGGTCGCAGGACTTTTATCTGGGTGGCTACTGCTACAGCCACAGCTTTGAAATGCCCTCCAGCGAAGAAGAGTGCTGGCTAGATAGTGTCACTTTCCATTACCGCCACGCCTGCCTTCCTAAAATTAGAGAGGACGCCTCTGTAAACATTGTAGGGGACCTTGGAATGACTGCCAGCAGGAGCTTAAATATGACTATAAGGATTGCAGGTTGGTAGTTGGAAGAGGAAAAGATAAATCAAGTTAAGGGGGGACAGTAAATGTTTGGTTGGCTGCTTCCTATTTATCTATCTGACCTCGTATGGCCACAAAGAGTAATTAGGTTCAGATCCCAGACATTAATGAGATGAACTGAACTGCAAAGCGTTTGTACCAGTATCTGCATAGACTTGATGCTCAGAGCCTTCATCTTTACAGGACAGAAAAGGCCATCTAATTGAAAAGAAAAAGTGAAGCTCTCTAGACCTCACTAACTTCTTTTGTTTGAATTCACAGGTCCACGTGTGGCTTTTAAATACCTTATGACAGAGCTGTTAAAACAGCCTGATAGCGTACGACTGACTGACCAACCAATATTGTATTTGCTATGCCTGCGAGTAATGGAAAGTGCAACAAAGCGCATGGCCAGAGAGAGAGAAAGACAGTCATAGAGAGCCAGAGAGAGACAGGGAAATAACTGTTAACTGTGCAGCCAATATCTCTGTCCCTGTCCTTTTTCTACTCTGCATTGTGCGCTGTTGTGTGCTAGCGGTAATCAATGTTTGGTTAGTTATTTGTGGAGTCACATCCTGAGTGCTGGCATAGGGAGACTCCAAGGTCAATGCGCAGTGCACACAGGGTTATACCACAGCTGCTCATGCACACAAGCAGATGCACACACCATAACAGGATCACTCAGGTTCTAATCTGATTGGCTGATTGCCCCCCTGAAGTGAAGGGTTCTTCATAGTCTCTTCACTATCCATAACAGCACAGAGTGGAGACGCATTGTATCTAGATTTTTCTCTTCTGACAGAGATGTGTGTTGACATTTATTTGGTGGAGGGGAGGGAGAGGAAGGGGGTACAAGTACAAGTGAGGTGGTGATTGAGGTGAGAAATACAAAGTAGTTAATGTGATGCATACCTGTTACCACAGAGGTGTTTGCAGATGTAGCCTACCTGCAGTCAAAAACTATTTTATGGGATTCCCTTTCCCTCCAATTGTCCTCTTGTCAGCAAACAGCGCACATTTACTAAGTTAGTATAATCTCAATCATGATTTTGAATCATCTTTCAGATGAATTTGATTTGTATCCTTTGTTCAGTGGCTGACTTTGCCTTTTTAAGTGGGTGGAAAAGAAATAATAAGAACAAGTGAGTTATTTTTAAGTCAGAGGTTTGCACTTGATGCGTTGTTTGTTTCCACTTGGCCTCCCCTGTCACACATGAGCGGGAGCTTGTATGGTTCGACAGCGGTTACCTTTCGCCCTGGCAGTCATCCACCGAAACACATCAAAACCATTCAAGGGAAACAGCCCACTGGGTTTACAACATGGTAGTCCAACTGAGAGATTTTTCTTTTCACCTCTTTGAGACACGGACACTCTTAGTTTCATCTAAAAGTTTTTTTGTTTTGTTTTGTTTTTTTATCTGTGTTTGAAATTTAGAATCAGTATGTGTTCTTTTTTTTATTGCGGCATATTTTCCCATCTTATTGATCTTTTTCTATTTCTATTATACTGTGTTACTGAAACAACAGTGTCCAGCAGCATTTGGGATTACAACAAAGTTATCAACAGGTGGTATCACATTTCATCCAATTTGTATTTTTGGAAACAGTTAACTAGTTATACATAGAACTACAGGAAGATCCCACAGGGTCTTACAGATTGGCAAAAACAGAGAAGGATTACAACCCCAGCTAGCCCCCTTAGAGTACAGAGGCTTTAGTGAATAAAAAAATTTTTTACACATGAAAGATGTCTTTGTGTGGCTCCTTATGTATGTGTTAATGCGTATGAGGCTTTGTCAAAGGTTGAAGGTTGAGAGTTGAATTTTCAACAATAAAATTCATTCAATTTGTTGTACTTGAAGTGCTGAGGGTGTGTTAGAGATCAGCACATGTGCGGAAATGTGCATCAATATCAGATTTAGAGGCCATATGGGTAAGATGGTTTGCTATGAGAAAATCAATATTCTACTTCAGTGCACTGCAAATGCTATATTTTAATACTTGTTGCAGACTGCTGTTTAAATCAGAACTTTGCTTCTGCATGTGGGATGTAGCAGTCAATACAAGACATATGAAAGTAACAAACAAACTGGCGGATATTAAACAAGGATAATATAGACAGAATAAAATGTATTATAAAAGGGAGAAAACTGAGGCTGAAATATAATTAGTACAGATACTGCACCTCAATATGACCACTTTGTCTTTGTTGCAGTGACAGACAAGTCTGTGCAATGAGGAGCTGAGAGTTGTTTCTTCTCTGACTAAAATCTGCAGCATGTGGTCTCATTGATTTACATCAGCCTGAGCAGAGAAATGAATCTGTGAAATTACTTGAAGTGGTGTTTGGTTCGGTAACACTGGTCCTTATTGTGAATATCTGTTCATGTTGGGTAGTGTGCTGCCAGCATCCATTCCTAAAACATACAAAGTGATTTCCCTTGATATATTTTATTCATTGACATTACCATTAGCTGGTCCTTCCACCCTGCATCCTGCTGCTCGTAGCTTTTGAGAAAACACGACTTTGACTACATTTTCACACACGTACCTACATATGTGTGTGTGTGTGTGTGTGTATATATATATATATGTAGGGTTATGTCCTATTACATGTCTGTCTTGATAATGCTATGCTATATATATTGCATTTGTTATTATGCTCTATTGTGCCTGATAATGTTCAGGACTTATTGTTTTATTCTTTTATTATGCAGCTTTTTTTATCTGTGACCAAGAACAGTGGAGGAAAATCATAAATCGGTTTTCTTTGTTTGCTAATGAACAGTTGCTTGACAAAGACCTCACTACACATTTAATGTAGATGTGTTGAAATTATCATTAAAACTTCTCAGTGGATCCTGGTAATTTTTTGCCAATTAGGAGCCAGGACCAGTAATAGCAGCATGGGGTGTTATTGAGAGCAAATACTACTGTGAAAGTTTTTTGTATTTGTGCAGTATGTGTCTTCAGTGCATATCTGAATAATATATTAGCTTTTTATTTGCATAACTTGTATACTGAAAAAAAGTGTATATTTAAATGTATGTATTACGTGTATCCAAGATACTCTCCCCATCACTGTGAATCAAGTTTCTCTACATGTCCAGATGCGTGTGTTTAGGGTCACTTCATAGAGCAGAGGGAAGAGGTCTCAGGACCAGTGAGACTGTCCATGGAGGCAGAGAGGCCTGAGGCTCTGCTGCAGCAGCACAGACACCATCATCACGGCAGATCAGAGGAGCTATATTTAGGCCAAGTTTGATTTTCCCTCACAGGTTTAGGCCTTTTGCAACCACTTTCCACTCACGTTTTAAAACCCAGACCTAAGAAAAACATCCCTGTGTCACTATTTGAATACATCTCCCTCGCTTTGCATTGCTTTTCTGTCTTTCCACGTTTATTTTGGCTTTTTTCACTCTCCATCCAAACTGTCACACCGTATTTTCCTCATATCCTGCTGTACAACAAGCTGTCTTTGTTGTCCAAACAATAGCAGCAGCAACAGGACTCATGCTGTGACAACTTCAATTCTGTAAAACATACAAGTTCTCTATATATTACTTTTTACGATGCTTTTGAGATATACTTCTGACTACTGACATTATTTTTTTGGGAATTGCTGCGATGGGATGTTCTTAGATGTGCTTTTGTAATGGCTGACAGGAGCTATTACAAGTGCTGCTGACAGGTAATAGTGATGGAGATATTTTCCAAGCACAGGTTCAGCAGCAAGTTCACAACCCTGTGCAGGTACAACAAATCCAGCACCCCTCAAAAACACATACAGTAGTGACCGAGGTGAAAAAAAAAATGTATTTTTGGAATGATTGACTAAATCTGTTCAAAAATATCTCAAATACCAAGGACATAAAAGTAGAAAAGATGAGAGACTTAATTAAGATTTGACATCTTGTCCTCTTGCATTTGATTTCTTTTTAAGGATGTTCTCTGTTTGGAGTGATTGAAAAGTGCTTGATGCACACTGTAAGATGTGAAAAAAAAACAACCTAGACTCTGAGACCATGCATCATTAATGATTTCCCGTATGTACAGTTATTCTCTGAAGGATTTCTTATAGACTTGAATTTTTCACATATAGTAGATGCTGAGTATCATACACTCAAGAGACTTAAAAACTCAACCTTTGTGCCAGACCACCATGAATTTTACATGTGAAAATCCCTCTAGTGGTGGTAAATACTGAGGTGGCAGTTCAGCCTCTGGCCAGCATTTGCGTCTGCACTCTTGCAGTAGATACACGGGTGTCACTGGTTTTCTATAAAGATCTATTTTGAGATCATGTTGTACAACTATTCCAGTGTAAGTGTAAACAATAATCACAGTTGTCTTTGGTCTTCAAATCACACTGACTAATTGTAGAAAACACAGCATTAAGTCACCTATTGCTCTTTTCTTCAATGTACATTCAGTATTTGACAAGCAACCAAATTTACAGTTAATCCTAAGTACAACATGAATTTGTTTAGCAGATTCCTTTATAATACGTTCTTTGGTTGAAAAACATTCAATTCAACACAACGGTGATGCTAAAAAAAGTCAGGGGATCGCCAGCATCAGTAGGGTTCATCCTATGCAGGTCAAGAATGTCCAAAATATGCCAAATTTCATTTATAGTGCAAATTATACAATGTCTAACAGTGGGAGGGGTCAACCTTTTCTCCATATAAGTTTGCTGAACTGTTCTTGAATAACCAAACCTGGAAACTATGGCATGTTATCTGTAGACACTTGCCATAATCTAATTCAGAAACTTGGAAAACATGTGGGTAAAATATATTAAATTAGCAAGATTGCTACTGACATGATGTCCTTGGTGGTTAGATCTACAGATATCCATTAAAACTGATTCACGTGACTGCAAGGCTCTTGTTTTTATTGTAGGTGCTATATACTGTACCTATTTCAAAACATCGACATGAAGACAGTATTCAGTATTCATCTCCCTGAATGTTTTCTCTGCATGTGCACTGTTGTACGTGCTGGTGAACAGCCTAAACTGCAGAGGCATCTTAAACCACAGACATTCTGAAAACAAACAAATCCATCAGAGATGCCTCGCTGGCTCCACAGTCTCCTCTTCCTCCTTATGTAACGTAGGTCCTGTCACAGGGAGTCAGCTTCACGGGCTCAAGCTTCCACAGCAGCAACATGGGTCTTGTTAATACTGACCCAATTTAATGGGTAGGCAACAGGGATGACGACTGGATGGAGGGATGATGTTTGCTTGGCCTGCTGGCTGACTGGCCACTACTGGATGCCTGAGTGTCTGGGTAAAATAAACTCCTGCGTGACTGGTGGACTGGCAGGCTGGTTAAAGTATTTTGGTGGCTTCCTGCTTTCCTAATTCAAGCAATTTTTGTTTGAGACTGGATGCAGGAAACATATAAAGGAACTATTTAGAAATGCTTAAAGCATAATCCTTTGTAGTCACAGACATCAAAATAAAGACACTGTCTTCTCATAATGATCACAACACAAATAGGGTTTCAGGAAAATGCAGCTGACACTTGAGCTGTTTGTTTTTATTGTCATGTTGCAAGTTTCATATGAAATATAATCCTGTATAATATTCTTTAGATTAACTGAGTTATTAAGCTCAATTACTTACTACATTTATTATATTAAACACCTTGTAGGGAAAAGTTAGGGTTATGGAGAAATAACCAGCAGCATAAAGGAAAAAGTAATTTATCACTTCATGATTTTCTTCCTTCACTATAATGGGGGTGACAGACTGATTAAGAAAAATTGCCATGCCACTTTTGGACTGAATGGATTGCTACCTATCTTAAACACAAACGAGTAGCATACAGTGTTGTGTTGCATGTTTCCTGAATGATTTGTGAATGGGATTAAATACCTACTGGCTAATGGACTGAAAGACTCCCTGACTATGGTACTGCCGGTTCAATGGGAGCTTGAATTGCTGGGTTGCTGGGAGATGTCTGACTTGTAGAGTCCCTGGCTGACTGGATAAAGGGTAAATCACCATTTTCCATCATTTGTATCTAAACCTGTATGGCTGGTTTATTGATCAATGATTCAACTGGTTTCTTAGATGCTGGCTGACTGATTTGCAGGCGGGTGCAATGAACAAATGTCTCTCCTCATCAGCGGTGGTGTCAGCACATGTAAGATTTATGACTTAGTCCACCTGGTAATTATGGAGAGTCACTTGTTTAGTGAAACAAGGTGACATGACAGCTGCCACAACACTGGTTGGTGGAGATGGAGAGGGAGCAAGGAGAGGACTGCGGGTGGGAAATTAACAGAGTGGAAAGGACTTAAAGGGAGTAAAGCAGGGGTGAGAAGAGAAAAGGGAAAGGCTGGAGCGGTGAGGAGGGGAGGAGAGTGACAGAGTGAGAACCAGCAAGGGAATAGGTCTGTGTGTGTACATGTGTGTGCATGTGTGTGTAAGAGAGAGAGAGAGAGAGAGAGAGAGAGATGTTGATGATGAGGCACTGAGGAAGTTCTCTCTCTCTTACTCTCTCTTAGCAAATGCATCAACAGATTGTCTTACTGCATCAAAATAGTGTTATTATACTGCTCCTGACATAGCTGCCTTCCTGACATGTCTGCCCACACACACACACACACACACACGAACACACACAGGAATAGTAGCAATTCAACATTTGCACTGAACCCTGGCTCCTCAATGATTCATGCATCTCCACACAAACTGTAAATGGAAAAAACCTTTGCACTATCAAATCTAAATTATGTAAATTTGATATAATTAAATAGTACATTCAATGTCTTCTTTTCAATGTTTCAGATGGGCTCAACTAAACCTAACCAGTGCAAGCAGTGTGCTAAAAGCTCTACGCCCATACAAACTGGCCTTTAACTCTGCTGGGTTTTGTCAGTCTAATTTGGCCAAAGAGTTTTTAATGTTCTGTATCCCTAAAGTGGAGGAACAAAGCCAGTGTGGGATGATGGATTTTACAGACCTTTGTATTATCTCTAAATTTGAGTTGGGAAAGATTAATATACTTTCCTCTTCTGACAAGTGTAAGTATTCTTGAAATATGCTCAGGTGTCTTAAGTAGGAGGGAGTTCAGTGCAATTTCAAGTATTAAATTGATGTGAAGTATAATGCTGAAAAAGTTAAGAGCCCCAAGTTCCTGCAGAATGATGCAGTTCATGCTCAGTCAGTTTATTCCGGTCCACAGCTAATACATAAATTACAACATGACTTTCAGATAATGTTTACAGTGTTGTGGAAAATTGTCAATATTGTTTGGGTCACACTTAAAAGGGGACAGATTTTACACTTCAAAGTTTGTTTACAGGTTTGGAGAAATGCTCCTGCATTTGTGGAAAGAGTTGTATAAAGGCTTCTGTGGCTCCAAAGGGAGCTCAGTGAGGTCTGATAAAAAAAATGCCTCAAGTGATGTCACTTGAGTCAGCATCAGTTGGGGCTGAAGACTTCAAGTTTGAATTAGAGTTTGAAATAAATCTGATGGTTTGTGGAGATAGAAAGAAGGGCTCACCAGACTCCTGTGACCTGATCTCAATCTCTGTTTGAGGCTAACAGCTCGAGGCTTCATTAGGCTCCGCTTGTGTTACACACACAAATCTCCAAATGAACTATCTGCCTTCGAGTAACATTTTGAGTAATGCAGGCACCAGGTTTCGGCAAGAAAGAAGAATGCATGGACTAAAAGAAATGATATCTCTGGTTCTACTGCATCAGCTGTGATCTTTCTGTCTGTCATGAGTTTGTCAATTGTGCATTTTTTTTTTAAACAAATAATGGCTCTGGGTCAGATCTGGCTCAAGTTGCCAATGGGTGATGCAAAAGTGAGGCTTAGGGTTACACTCTGTCACCTGATAGTTGTTCATCAGCAATGGACCTGCCAGAGGTGATTTTAACTGTTGAAACCCATGCTTGTGATTCTGCAGGAGGCACTGTGGCATGGCTCAGAAGCGAACCTAGAGCTCTCTACTCCACTTGCAAAGAATGCAAGGTCTATAATTGACGGCCGAGCTCGAGGTCCGAACTGAGACCATCAAAGAATATTGCTCATTTTCAAAATAAAAACCCCTGCTCATGCCCCTAATCATAGAAACAAAGAAACAAGACAAGAAACAAGAGAAAAGTTTAACTATGTAGCTCCCATACTCATGGTAGGAGCACAAACTTTAAAAAATATTTCCTGCTCCTGTTGGGGTATGATGCCACATGGTGGACAGAACAAAACATTGTTGCAGCCAGAACGTAACGCAGCCCCATTTTTGGTAGAACCTCCAGATTGGTGTTGACAATTAGTCTCTGAACAGCCCACCAAAACTCCAACTTTATTTAGAATCTTTATTTACACACTAAAGCCAAATGAATTTGCTGCTACGTGTTATCTTGTATACATCTTGAGGATGTTGCGATCAGCGCTAAGCATACACACATGCAGTGTAGACATGCATAAACAACATTGTGAAACATGCCTGTGCAGCACTTGGTCTTCATCCCATGGAAATATCTGATTTGGTTTTGAGAGTGATGGTGCAGGCTGTTATAAATAGTTCTCCCTAAAAGCTAAAAAACACTATCTGCTATTGATTAGCTGTCAGCACATGTTAAAGCTCACTGTCGCTGGTCACACAGTTTGCACTGGTAGGCTGAGACACACACACAGAGCAGAGACAGTCATGCAAAATGCATGCATACATAAACTCAGTTTTCCCTTATGATTTCTCTGTTGCTCTTTAACAACAATACTGACTCACATACATAGAGTACACATATGCATACACATATATGTAAATGCCCATTGCATGCAGATGAGAAAATAAAGGCATATGCTCACACAGAAATCACAGACAAACACTCTCTGTCACACATTTGTGCACACACCAGCAAGTCACCATTTGCTATGCATCCCCCTGACTTCATGCATTTGACACTTTTATTCTGAATGCCAGTATGAAACCATTGGTTTATTGACACGTGTTATGGTTTTAACATGCTACACCTTTTGAAGTCTTCATCTTTCTCCAGTAAGATGGCTGCAATCATGCAAATACCTGTAAATCTGAAGTGTTATTATCATAATCATCGGGATGATCTTTAGAAATATGCCAAGTTTATGCTGTTTTCATTGGTTTTGACTTCTGAAAACATTGCATTCCAATTAGACATAGGCAGTATCTGTCTGGCTTACTTTGCCAACATCATTTGTAAACAAAGCAAGTTTTCTTTGATGTCATCTGAAAAGAAAGATCTGACACTGACAAATGACTTGAATGACTGGGAAACACCAAACCAAACCTGGTATATTTTATGTATAAATACTTTTGTGGTGTCCCGGAGAGACTTCAGGATGATTCTTGCTCTGTTGTTTTCTTTCTTGGTAATGGTCTTTGCAGCCGCTTTAAGATGTGAGGAACGTGGTGACAACTGGAAAACAGCTTATGTAATAAAGTTTTTTGCTCAAACATGCTCAGCCCTGCTTTGCCAAATGCTCCTGTGGAGCTGCACAGTGCTGGTACATGATAGTGATTGTACTGGACAGCTTCCAGGTGTTGATGTGTGTGTAGAGTAGGGTGTAGCTGTGTTAGTTGGGTGAGCATTATTGAAGCGGCTCTCACGGTGCAGTGGAATTTAAAGTATGATTTTTTGTGATATTGACAGCATTTTGCCATTGTTTAAATGCCTACAGTGCCCTGTATTTACTTTGATCTGATAAGGATCTCTTGTGGCAGTGTCGCTAAACCCTTAGGCAGTAGGCTGAGCTGTGTGTGCAAATCATGTGACTTTTACACTGGAGATTGTCAATTACTAATGTTTCCTCCCAGCTGTCAGACATTTCTTCATATTGGTTATTTTGGAGCGTACTAACAAACAACTTCTTTCTCTTTTGATTTGGAGGAGGGGTATAAAACTCAAAATAGTCACTGACACGAAACAAAAGCAACAACTTAAGTCTACCTCTGAAGCCTAGAGAAACAAGACTGACTGGACCAGTGACTGTTTGCTGTGGGCACCTCCAAGACGCTGAAACTTGAAAGGTGAACAACAGACTATGTTGTATATGTTGTATAGTGATGCCAAAATCAGCCTATTTAAATTCTCAATGACACCAAGGCTGTTATACTTACTTATCACCTTTAAGTATTAACTTTTGTATTTTGTATATTTAATCGAAACTAATAATTTATTTTTGTATAAAAGTAAGTAAGATATTAGTTTCTATGGGGATGAAAGCACTTGCATGTCTGATGGAAAACAGAGGGTGATTATTTTTCCATCTGTGGTGAGCCACACTAGAATTAAAAGTACTAAGCTAATCAAGACTCATAGTCCTCACAGGCAAATGTGATAAAGCATAACATACCCTGGGGAGCCCACACAATACACAAATAAAGCAAATAGAGTAAATCAAAGCATAAAACAAGATTAAGAATAAAACACATCGGAGCATAAAATATCACAACAAAGTATAAAACATAATAGGAAAATCATAGTAAGTTATAAGAATTAAAGGTATCACATAATCTGTAAATACTGTAGACAATAAAAAGTAACATAATACAGAGTGCTGTAAAGAAAAATGTGCTGTACAATATGTAGTTTTATTATTTCCATGTCTGTGTTAATATTCTAGGAAGGTTAGCATAGCTCTGTACCAAACAAGCATATGATCTTTGTGCCTTGAGGTGAGCTTCAAAGGCAGCTGCATTCTGAAACGGGGTGTACATGCTGCCTGAGTGGCTTAAAAAAGGGTGGACCTTTCCCATAGGTGGAAGTCTTTTCAATCTCTTTAAAAAGTTTGTGTTGATTGTCATATTTTAGGCATAAATATAACTCAGAAGCATCCACAGACTGCAGGCAGCACAGACAATGATGGAAAGTTTTGAGGGGGAGACTAAAAAGTGATAGATACAGCGAGGATAAATTATTTAATTGGTCTTGTTTGTGATTTATAGAAATACAGCTGCCCAAACGGGACTGCAGGTAAAACTTGGCCAGCCATATGTTTGATTTGGCCCACCAGATGTTACCAATAAAAAACAATTAAAAACTGATTAGAAATATAATAATATAAATTGCTGTTGATGGGGTTTTATTTTTTGTGAGGTAAGAATACTCTCCACATAGTTAGGATCTTTAATTTGACTTATTTTTTATAATCTGAGCACAGCAGGCACAGTGACACTTTGTGCAAGCAGTAAGTTAACAGAACTTAGGCTCCAAGTATCTATTGCATCTAAACAACATGAAGGGTGTTTGCTTTTGGCAAGTGGGCCACCTTTAAGTTTTGTCCCTTTTAGGGAAAAAAATTTGGGCACCCCTGGTCTGATCTGTTAAAGAAATGATAAAAAAAAAAGTCCTATTTGTTCTGATGGATTTTGAAAGGTACTGTTTGTGACTGGAGTGATTAATATCTGTAGCTCGTCTCTGTGTATAAATATTAATTGCAGGACAGTCTTCATTATTTGTGTTATTTTCCACATGTCCTCTAGCACATCTGGTGCCCCTATAACTAGAAGAGTTTACACAGGACACCAGGTGGCTCAAAAGCTGGGTGGTTAGAGAGTGATCTGTCAGGAGAATCAGGAACAAATAACACACTTGTATTTTAAGCTGAAGGTCAAGCACACAGTCACAAGCATTTGAGATCACGCCTGGAGCAAAGAGTATTTGGAAATGCTTTTTTTCCGCTCCACTTAGAGACACCAGATGGTTTGGTATCTGTCACATTGGACACATGTGCTCAGGAGCTGAATAAGTGAGCCCCTGCATTTATACTGAATGCATATTAGTGTATGGTTTGTTAAAATTCACTTGCCTCAATTGTAAAAGTGCATCACGAAAAACAACAGCAGAACAGCTGATAGGGATCAATAAAATTTCAGCATTTCTGTAAAACTACATTTTCAGACTCTGTTTGGAACATTGCTGAACAATCAAGAATATTTTCTCTTGACTCTTACTTTCGGATTATCTCAGCATCTCATGCATCCGAGCTGGAGTGTGCTCTTGATTAGCATTTCTTTTGCTGAACCTTTTCACTCAGCCAGGTTTAAGCTGACGCATACAGTACCAAGAAACACAGTGTACTCTCTAGTGTTTCCACTCAGCAGGATTTGGTAGAACAGGTGCCGTGTTACAGGTATGAAACATGATCGTCAGGGTTCTTCAGATAAATCCACAAAAAATAACCTCCTGACTCTGTTGATTTAGTAAAAAAAAAAAGGTCACAATGTGTTAAAAGTGTGCACTCATGGGAAAAACAAATTAATTAAATGTGAAAAACATAGAAGACATCAACTACATAATTCCTTCCAATGCCTTAACAACATTTAATCCGTGCAACCTTAGTGCTGGTTTATTTTTCTGTGTATAATGATACCTGAGCAAAGTCAAAATATGTAAATATATTGTTTGTTATATGTTTATGTTGTTTTTCTCTCTTTCTGCTTTAACATTATGAATAATGTGTTTTTGTCTTTCATGACCTCAAAGATTTTTTCCATGAAAGAGTGTTTTCCTAAGGCTTCACTGACAGAAGTACCTATAGCACTGCAAAATAAAGTGAATTAGCATTACAAAATGAAGAGGGCAGACAGACACAGTTGGCTATCAACCCTTTTTGGGGCAAAGAGATAATGAAATGCTTCTTTGCTCATTTGTTTGTTTGGATCCTCTTTAGCTGAGCCAAGGAGATGGCTTTTTCGCAAACATTAACCTACAAGACATACTGAATATATTACGTGATGCAACATAAAGCAAAGATGTGAGTCACTGTTGTGCACAGAAAGACTAGAAGGCAAATTATATGTGACCAGCTCTTAGAACACCGTTTCTGTATGAGTGTCCCTGGCTGTGGAAATTCATACATCTAAACATGCTTCTGCTCTGTATGTATGTACAATAGTGGTGGAGGAGAATAAATGATTCTGATTATACACTGCGTTCCACATTATTATGCAAATGTAATTTTTCTCTCTTTTTCCTAAATAATCTATAAAAATGATAGTTCTCATAATGTTCAAGTCATCAAGCATTAGAGTATAACTCGACTGTTTTTGAATGAACCTCCAAATCATAACGTTTTTTTTAAAAAAAAAAAAAAATCAAAATCTTAAAATGCACTGTTCCACATTATTACGCACAATAGAGTTTCAAAACATTTTATTGTTGTAAACAACTGAAAATGGTCATTAGTTAAACTGCAAGCATTTGCAGGTTATATTTGCTGAAATCAAAAACTCTTTCAATCAAAAATATCTTAACAGGCCAAATTACATTTTGACATAGGACCCCTTATTGGATAGGAGCTTCACAATTCTTGCATCCATGGAAGTTGTCAGTGTTTGGATGGTTTCTGCTGGAATTTCTTTGCAGGATGTCAGAATAGCCTCCCAGAGATGCTGTTTTGATGTGAATTGCCTCCCACCCTCATAGATCTTTTGCTTCATGATGCTCCAAAGGTTCTCAATAGGGTTGAGATCAGGGGAGGATGGGGGCCACACCATGAGGTTTTCTTGTTTTATGCCCATAGCAGTCAATGATGCACAGGTATTCCTTGCAGCATGGGATGGTGCATCGTCATGCATAAAGATGATCTTGCTACGAAAGGCACGGTTCTTTTTTTTGTACCACGGAAGAAAGTGGTCAGTCAGAAACTCCACATATTTCACAGAGGTCATTTTTACACCTTCTGGGACCTTGAAGGGACCGACCAGCTCTCTCCCCATGATTCCAGCCCAAAACATGACACCACCACCTCCTTGCGGACGTCGCAGCCTTGTCGGGACATGGTGGCCATTCACCAACCATCCACGACTCCATCCATCTGGACCATCCAGGGTTGCACAGCACTCATCAGTGAACAACACTGTTTGGAAATTAGTCTTCATGTACATGCAGGCCCACTGCAGGCGTTTCTGCTTCTGAGCTTTGGTTAAGGGTGGCTGAATGACAGGTTTATGCATAACTGCAACCCTCTTGAGGATCCTACACCTTGATGTTCTTGGCACTCCAGAGACACCAGCAGCTTCGAATACCTGTTTGCTGCTTTGCAGTGGCATTTTAGCAGCTGCTCTCTTAACCCGATGCATTTGTCTGGCAGAAATCTTCCTCATTGTGCCTTTATCTGCTCGAACCCGTGTGTGTTCTGAATCGGCTACAAATCTCTTTATTGTACGATGATCACGGTGAAGTTGTTTTGAAATATCTAAAGTTGTCATACCTTCTCCTAGGCTGCTTGCTGGAAAATGGTGGTCTGCTTAATAATGTGGAACATCCATTCTTAAGTAGTTTTCCCTTTATTTGGACTCACCTGCAAACTAATTGGCGCAGGTGTCTGAGATTGATTGGAGTGATTGGAAGAGCCCTGACACACATTCCCATCCATGTGTTTAAACTGACAGACAAAAAAATGACCTTTATGACCTTTAAACACAATTTGTATAATAATGTGGAACGTGGTGTAAAGTCATGGAGCCTTGGGTCAACCTTGTCACCTAGACATTATGTTTTTATGCCAATATCCAACATCAAATACAATTACATGTAAACATAGTACCAAGTGCATGAAGTCTGTTATCAGCATAATGAGACACATGCCTGACAAGTTGCAAAATGTTCATGCTGAACGAATTTGGAAAAAAATCACTGACGACGTTCATCTGTTTTCCCTAAATCTGCTAAATCTGCACAGTTTTTATGCTTTGGCTTAATCACAATTTAAATGCTTCCATAATTTTTAGCAGCTAAAATATTTATTATTTTACATATTTAGTTTATAGTGTTAGCATGCCACCATTTGCAAATTGACATTGCACCAAAAGCAGTTTTTTCACAAATCAAACGTTATTTACCAGAACTGAATAATTCATCATCTAGGAACCATGAATGGTGAAATATCATGGTAATCCATCTAGATGATGGATTGCTATCTGGAGTTGTTGAACTATCTGACTGAGAACAAAGTGGTCTGGGCCAATATCGCCATCCTTTAAGCAAAAACTGAAACTTTATAATGTTGTGATAATGGTTTCTAGTTCACAATTGCAAATTGACATGTATTAAACTAATTTATATTGCAATATATATTTGAAAGAGCAAGATTAATTTTAGAATTATTTTATTAAATAAAGCAACACAACTACACCTTCACTTCCACTTCATATATTACAGAAAAATATAGAATCACGTCATTGTCGATGTCATTGTGTCAAAATGTGCTTTTTGCCACATACATTATATTGTACCTGCCACATACAGCTGCACATAATTTCTCTGCAGTTATTTCTGTTATGTGTGTTTAGTGACTTTGGTTTCACAACAGCATGCCTGTGTATAGGTGTGAATATACACACACACACACACACACACACACACACACATGCGCGGACATATATGGACATCTGTACTCAATAGTGGCTTTAAACAGAAGCCTAAAGTCAGGTGAGTCTCAGGAAAAGTGTACAGTTCATCACACACCACCTGTTCATGCAGGGTTTTCTAATATTCTGAAGGAACAATATTTCATAGCTTTATGTGACAAATAAGATGCCATAAACTTTTCACCTTTTCATGTTAAGCAGGACCAGGAGTAGACAGAAAGTGTTTTTTTTTTGGGGGGGGGGGTTGATAGACCTTATCATGGTCGTGGAGCTCCTAGTCTCTGATGTGTAATGTCATAATTCTGTCAAGCACACTGACACGTTACAGTGATCTGGTAAACTTGTGAAAACAAGGGGGCAGTGTGCCAAATTTTAATGCATGTTGATGAATGTTGAGGCATGTTGAACTCTGCAAACAGCTATATGGTTAAGTGTTGGTCAATTAAAACTAATATATATTTAAGAAGGTTCGGATATCTTAGCCTGTGGTTCATTTTGCAATGCATAAAGTGTTTTTTTTACCTGCTAACTTACCTCTTAAGTTAAGATAAGGTAAAACAGTTTATCTGCTCTTTTTTCAATATCTGTTTCATACAGCAATTGCAACTATCTGTACTGATCTATTACTGCCGGATAAATTGATGTCACTATGACTATAATCCTTATATCTCTGAAGTATTTGTTGAGAATCATCACACTGATGTCATTTTACATTTAAAGCAGCACACAGACTAGAGTGAAATGTGGGTCTGACTCTGTCCAGATTGGATAGATCTCTATTTGCTTTTATGTCTGCACTCAAATGTTACCTTGCAAACAGAGATATGCACCCCATGATGCACTTGAAAGATTATTTAATTACATTTAGCGAAAATTAATTCTGAGACTTCAGTGCAATAGGCTAGATAAACATTTGGCACAAGATATTTTTGCACTTCAGAAAAAAAGTTGCATAAGAAAAAGCTGTCCCCAAATGTATTAGTTTAGTTACCCATTCATTGCAGTGTATGCTCTCTGCGATAAGTGATTTTGGGCGAGAGGAAAACGTTCAGATAAACCCTGTAGAGATTAGACATCATGACCTTAACCACAGTGACAATGTAGAAAAGCCTGCCCACCCACACATCTATCTTTGCTCTAACAGGCCCACACGGGCCTCTCTAGCGTGGCTTTTGCCGGCTAAAGAGCACAGCCCCATCATTGTACCTCAGGTTGGCCATGCCATCGTTTTAAAAGTTCAAAAACCTCCCAGTTGGGATCCTTTGAAGAAAAAACTCCTCCAGGCTAAGGCTACGCATGAAACAACTAGTTTCCTCAACACGTCATCTGATCTTATCAGAGGTTTGTTGCTGTTCGAAATGGTCACACTCAAGACGAAGTAATAGTTTAAACATTAGAATTATTGCAGTCCTGCTTATATGACTATAGCTCCTGAAAGGCTTTAATAGTTTTGCAGTCATCTGTACAACAAACAGGAAATAGCCCTTGCACCTTTAGCTGTTTTGATGAGAAGTCTCCCTCTGGTGCTAAACCTGTACATAAACTGTGCATATTTTATTTCAGTTTACATTTGCACAAACGTGGATTAAATATTATACAGTGTGTATGAACACTATATTTCAAATCGTGTATCAAGACATGTATCTGTTATTTTTTGTATCATGTGGTCACTTTTTAAGCTCTATTTCTCATCACATCATATAACATAAAATATTTAACTTCCTTATTATATTCAAAAATTGACTATATTGATTATAATTGTGATCTTGGATGAGAACTTGAATGTTAATAACAATTTTCATTATCAAGAGTCACCTCTACCTGAGAAGATGAAATGTACAACAATGAAATAGTTTGTCCACCAGAAAAGACCCAAACTAAATGCAGATTCACATATTTTGAGAAAGAAAAAAACAACAACCATTAACTCAACTCAAAGATTCTGACTGTTCAAAAAAAGTGGAGGACTAACGTGAAATTTGACATTAAAATGGGAATTTGTCATTTTCAATGCAAGATTTTGACTATTACTGAAAACAGTGGGAACCTTGTGAAGCTTAATATAGGGCAAAATATATGCCTGACAATGCAGGAGAACATCTTGTGTCCATGAAGCTACTGCCACATTACATGCACACCCACCTGATTCAAGAGCAACCACGTGATCAGCATTCAACCAATCATATTAATGCTGATCATGTTTTCAGCTTTCTACTCATTTTGCCTTTATTTCAAAAGAAGAGCACACAATTTCTCCTCATGGTGTAACCTCATCCAGGATTAACTCATTAATCGTCAAACTGCTCTTGAAGATCCAGATTACATAGATCAGAACAAACATGATTATCTGGGCCTTAAAACAACATGTTAGCCTGAATTAGTTGAGCCCCGGGCCCTGCTTCTCATGTAGCAGTTCAAAAGCAAGCTAGCTGCAGCAGTCTGACCATGTTATCTAAGGGTTATGCTTGCAGCATGCTTAAAAAATCCTTTCACATATCACCTTTTGGCCTCGACATCAAACCAGGAAAGGAATTTTACTGCCCAGTGTTTGTAGCCGGTTGGTGAAGTCTTCCAAAGGGATTACTCTCCAAGAAGGCCTAGAGTCCACTGCATCACTTCACCAAGCAACTGTAAGTACCTGCTGCTTGTTGATGTAGTTTTGTTTAATGGATAGTAGTTTGTGCTTGTAAAAAAAACGCTGACTCTACAGCTTGTTTGTTTAGCTGGATGCCAATTTCTGCTTGTGTGCTGCTGCATTACTTCCAGTGTGTGCCATACTTTAGTGGTATCAGTTGTAAATGCCTTTCTTGTAGTGGCTGTACTGTTTGTTTTGGTTGGTATCTAGAATGTGCCTGTGGTTCATAATAGGACTGACTTACTTATTCAAACTTTCAGTGACATGAATAATGTAACTTACTTCTCTTTTTTAAGACTCTCTAACTTTATAAATCATTTTTAAAATCAGGCCTACATTTGGTGTTCATTACTCAAAAGTTTTTTTTTAAAACATAAAGAAAATTTAATTAAAATAATTGAATGATTGCTTCCCTTTAATATTTTCACCAACACTAATGATAACATGGCAGTCACAATCTGCATGCAGTTTTCTCGACATGCAGAGAGACAATGGAGAGACTTTACTACTCTTTATATCATGATTACTGTCTTGACTAACATCTATACTTAGCTGCCATCACTGCAAGCATTAAGTTTGATGTATGACTTTTTTACATCCAGAGTCATGCAATCTAGTGATTTTTAACACACTAAGTTAATAATTATCTTTGATGTGTTTTGGCATGCTAGTGCATATCAGGTGGATTGCTTGGATCAGATATATTTATGCATTATTTTGGGTTCCATCACAGCCTCATCTTTGCTCTGCATCCCAGTCTCTGCTGTGCTCAGCTTTGTGTTTGCTTTTTTAGAAATGATGAGGTTAGTCAGTATACCTCAAATATCAACTGTTTGCATATCCTGTATTCGCATATTAATCCCTCTTATCTGTTCATGGGAGTTAAATATAGCTGACTACCAGTGCTTTTGTTTTGATACATGTCAACGCATATAGATGAAGGGCTCAGTCCTTCCTTTATCAGTTTGACAGCAGAGTCACAACCAGCCTACATGACTGAAACATGTCTGCTGTGTTTAAGTCTCACAGAATGAGACAGAAGGTTAAAGATTGAAGATAACGCTGTTTTCCATTAAATATAACAAAAACACAATAAATAAAGCATATCTACTTTTTGCAGATGAAAGTGATCATCACTGAAGTAAACATCAGCAAGTGTGGTTTTATGCAATCAGCCACACAGAACTGCACAGACTTTAAAGTGAAATCACATCAGTTTATCAGTTTAAACCAGCAGCCAAGTTCAATTTTCTTTAGCATTTTTCAAAACAATAAGGCACCCTGTGCTTCATACCTCCACCAGTGCTAAACTACTGTGCAACCTACAAAGCCTTGTCATAGTTTTCGTTTATCATTTATCCGAGTATTTTGTTCTGAGATAACAGCAGAGCAATACAAAGCTGCGAGATCTGTATGATGTATGACTTTTCTATACAAATTTGGATAATGTAACACTAATATATATATATATATATATATAAAAATTGTGTCATATTTGCTTTTCAGGCTATGATTTTTAAAAAAGTGTTAGGTTTGAGGGTTATGTGTTTGGCACTCTGTTGCAAGAAATGGCAAACAAACAATGTCAATCATTTCAGAAGAATGCCATGCTCTTGCTTCAGCTCTGGGCTATAAATCAATACAGTAATGATATCATAATTTAAAGTTCAGACTGTATTGTCAGGGATTTATTTCCTGTTATATTTAGATATCTTAAAATGTTGTCTTCTCCAACTTCCATTCTACTTGTCTTCATATTCACACATATCTAAATTATTTTGTTCAACAGTGAAAGGTCAGTCATGATCTGGGAACTACTTTGATTTAATAACCTCAACTCAAGATCCACTTTTTAACTTTTTCCACAGCTTTCAAACAGTTTGGGTTCATATTAGCTTAGGCCTTAGAAAAGATCAAAAAGTTTATTCCTGACCTTGAAAATGTCACACAACAATCCAACAGTAGATAGACCTTGGTTTAAGTGTATTTTATTTAGAAATGTTTGTAAGTGTCCCCTTTTACGCCAAGAATTATGTCTGTGTTATATGGTTATATTTCTCTCTACACAGAGGTTTTAATTCATTTATATATTGATTGATTTTTCAATAAAACGTCTAACCCTAATGTGGTGGAGGGGTTTAGTCCAGGACTCTACAAGGCTGCATTCATTTTAGCATGCTGCACTAACAAACTGGCCAGTAAGTGTAGATCAGATGTTTGTGTTATCAGCTGCTCTCATACCATATTATGAAATGACCTTTAAAACAATAGTTTCAGTGTTTTCCTGTCCAAATTTCTGTACAGAATGCGTAAGTGATGCACCTGCTCTATACACTCTGTCTGTGTGTTGCTTTATATGCGTGATTCATAACACCCCTCCCTCTTGTCCTACTGGATTCTGGCTCTCTTGTTGCTCTCTTAGTTTCTGGCAGGCAGCCCACCTTTCCTCTGTTCTCAGTCACAGCAGGTCAGACTAGACAGACACTAATATCAGAATTATGCAGAACTGACTTTTGTATGTATTGATTAGAATGATCATGGTTTTTTTTTAAATCCACATTAATATATTTGGTGATACAACATATGATGCACTGAAACACATTACTCATTATTCTGTCCATGACAAAACAACTCAAACTATCCATATGTTTGTGTGTATACCAGGTGTTTGTGCATGCGTATGAGCATCACACTGGGTTAGACATGTACTGTGTGCTCATAGACCTTTTCTCACAGTCACGTTTGTTGGCTGTCATGTGTAATAAGAGCTAGTGACATCGGTCCACAGGCGCAACAAGCTATGAGCTCACTGACAATCCATGTGCGACTGTACTGTGCGCCCGTGTCTGCTGCCTGCGCATATCTGCCATCAACATGTAACATGAAAGAAAATGTCAGATATATATACCACAGCAGCAGCAAGGACATTGTGACACATTTCTGTTTCTGTGGTCACAGTGAGCTGCAAATCTATGGATGCTGTTTAATGGAAAATCCCACTTTACACACTGTCATATTCTGTAGATAAGAGTTTATCTGTCTATCAGGCTCTGTATTGTAATGAATGTTGCCTTTGCGTTGTTCCCACTTGACTTTAACGCATTGCATCCATTGCTGCTGCTTTCATCTGAAATTTCCTAGTCAGTATGCCTTTGGACATTTGTAATGTACTTTAGTACTGGCCTAGCCTGGCTAGCATTTTTTTTTTATTTCACAGACAAACAGCACTTGTCATCAATTAACAAAATGACCACTTTGACCTCATTCCTTTTATCAGTTGCAGTGCACCGCATACTGATGTAACTCAAGATCAGGACAGAACTCGAGATACACTGGTGACTGTGCTGTAAGATCATAGTCCGAGTCTTAAGCAGTGTGCATTAATGTCATGTCATCCATTTACAACAACTTGGAATATGCTTTCATTTTTATCCATTTCAGTCCTGAAATATTTGTTTTTTGTTTTTGTTCTATATTCTGTATTGTCATGTCTGTCTTTCTGTCTGCATTGCTGCACTGTATGTGGCTGTTTTTTAGTTTACTTAGTTTAGGTTTTTTTCTATCCTGTATGTAGCACCATATAGCATCCTGCTAAACTGATGTCTGGAAAAATTCTGGTCTAAATTATAACTTATCTCAAATTCATAGCTCATAATTTTAAAAGCATTATTTTAAGCAAGGAGTTGAAGTTCTGGGTTCACACAAACCCTGACACATACAAAGCATTATGCGTCAGGTTGAGAGAAGAAAGCTTGTGACAGCCTGAGTGCTCCAGGGTGTTTTTATCGAAACATTTATCCTCTAACCTGGATGGGCCACCCATAGTATGACCACTGAGAGAATGGGGCAGATCTAAATGACCTCAGGTTCTCTGAGCCATACCATTATCCCAGTAGCACATTGAGTTTATGTAGGCAAGTGCGTAGAACAGGCACTGGCTAAGGGCAGAGGGGTTACTAAAACATGTGATATGAAGGTGATATGAAGGCAAGAAATACAAATGCATCTTAAGATGAAAGAGCAGAATACAAAACATTTAGGTAGCAGCTTGTCCTTCTAGTCATTGGCTGCAAATGATCAAAACAACATTGCACATGGCTGATCATCTCAGATGTCAGTACCAATAATTCTAGAATAAAATAATGACAGTCCGAAATTAAACTAACATATAACATATCAAAACTTTAAGCTGGCCATGGTAACATCTTAGTTTGTGACTTCAGGACATCTTCGTATTCTTCGCATTGAATGTTTTACTCTCATTCTGGTTTTGGTTTTGTGGTTCAGTCCTCTGCTCAGTCTGCAGGTCACAGTGTCCTTGTGCAAGACACTGAACCAGAGCCATGCAGAGCTCAGCTCCTTGTGTGAGGGAGCTGCAATGCATTTTGTTTTTGCACTGGCAAATGTCAGCCCCTGGATGTCATGCCCAGTCATTAAATTATACTATAATAATATTTTACAGTATTATTGTCATTGTCTTTTAAAGGTAAGACTAATATTTACTGGGCAACGCACCACAAACTGACACAGTGCAGACATTAAACAGAAGTAAAACTACATCATTCTGCTTTTTGAAATCAGAGGCAATGCTAAGCCTGGAGGTGGGTGCTTTGTGTGCAGTCTTTTGTCAGGATGACAGTAACAGTTCCGTTGTGTCAATTTTTTCAGTCAGAGTTGCGCATGCCTAAAATATTTATTGTGTATAGGTGAGTTTTCTCTCCTCCTGCTGTTGTCGGAAATGGTCTCTTCCAGTTTGTGACTGGGCGCTGGATAACCAAACCAGCCACACCAGTAGCTGTAGCTGACAGCTATGTGTCACACACACTGTTTAGTAAGAGCAGCCCATTCAACTGAGGAGAACCGATGGAAGCTTTTATATGCAGGAACGTGAGCCAGGTAGTGAGTATAATAAAGAATGCAATTGGAAACAAACAGATAAATGCACCGGCTTAGTCAGTTTTATCTGATTCTCATAAACCTGAGCTCATCTAGTATTTGTCCAATTAAGTAACCTTTACTATTCATTGATGGTATGTTTCCTCATTGGTCCACAGTAAGCTAGTGTTTTTAGGCAACAAGTATGCTGTCAAATGTCAAAATGGGTGTTTCAGGTTTTATGGTGCATGGAAAAAACAAAGCTGCTGAAAAATTAGAGCTTAGTTACACATTTTTTCCAGCCTGATTATGTTTTGGGTTGTTTTTTTTTTTTAATCTGTACTCTATCTCTAAAAGTTGAGCTCATTGTCCCTTATGGACTTTTTCATCCATCTTCTTTTCTCATTATCTCATGATGCTCCGGTTTAATCAGGCTCCATCACTGCAAGCGTTCCTTACAATGTTCGATTAGTGTAAAATGTTTATCGAGGCCATAATCCTCCTATTAACCCAAACACCCACTTACTTCTACAACCTTTTATTACAGCTACACATTTCCCAAATGACATCCAGTGATGCTGAATCCAAACTAAGGTTTAAATGCCTGCAGCGGGGTTGTGGGGTGATGCCTGCTGTATTGTTTCGCGCACCAATAGGCTGAAATCATTTGGCATACATACATACATACATACGTACATGACAGTTCACATGTGTGTAGATATTTCTCTTTGTCACAGTCATGTGGGAGCAGCATTCAGATGCACAGCTTTTAGTCTAAGTGGGTCATAACCACATTACTTTACAGTAAGTGTGATGTGCACATGCATGCTTACATATAATGCACATGGAACATTTTTAAATTGTTGCCCTTATGTCATCACAAATAATTCAAAATGAAGTCCTAGTGCAATGTAATGGATTTGATGGACTAGCAAATTTCAACAGCTGGTCACATCAGTCCAGTGCTTTGTAAGCAGGCATTTGGTGACTTTTGCATAATATCTTTCTGCATAACACTGCATGACTGGCAGGCTGCACTGCCTCCATGGAGTAATGCTGAATTCAGCATTGTTCGCTCCCCTGATGCTTTTTAAATATGTCAAGTCCATTATGAATTTGTCCCAAGCTGCAAGTGGCTCCCTCTTGTTAGATGACATGACAACATCACAAAAACAGTGCAGGACTAAGAGACTGACAGACTGTGTTTGTTAGTTTCTACGCCAACAAAGCATGCATTAGCTGTAATCATCTCAACACTGGACATTTGAATACTGTTCATCTTTGCAGAATAAAAACACGGACAATAATGTGACTTCAACCTCCATGTAATTTTCTACGTGCTGCTCAGTGAGCCTTTGCATCTTAACACAACCCAATACCACAAGTTGTTTTGCTTATTTAGGTGTTTTTGATTTATTTATTGATTGTGCTCCCTGGCATTATTTGCCTTATTGCCTTATTTCTGTGTAGTACCTCCATTTCTGATGTATGTGTCCATCATGAGAAAATAGTGTGGTGGTAATTTTAATCTATAATTTATGTGTAATATAGAATAATATAAGAGTTTGTCTGGTGTATCAAGAAGAGTGCCCTGTCTGATTGTAGAGTATGTGCTCAGTCCCTGTCTGTCCATTTACCAGTTTTACATCCCCACATCACATGCTTGCTTGACAAGCATGGTCAACAAGAATTTGTGGTATTGCCATGAGATTAACTGTCATGTTTCCAGTTAATTAAGGCCTTGAAATCAAAATGAGTTTCCACTGGCACTGTAGGTACACTGCTGTAAATTTAAATACTTTTAATACTTACAATACATGGAACAAGTTCTCTCTTCATTATACACCCCTTCCATTGAATGTCTTTGAAAGTATTGCAGAGCAGAAGCTTCTGCTTTACCACAGCACATTGGTAAGTTTTATAAAGCTCCCCATGGGATGCTATGTATGTTTATGTGGGTAAATGCAGACTGTGTCTGACCCAATTTGGGAAAAAGTATGATTATTCTCACATTTAAAGTGTCAGGAGCTCAGGGAGCTTTAAGAGCTCAACATATGCGATGCACATTTTGTCTGAACTTTGTCTCTGTTGCTTGTCGCTCTATTCCCTGTGATGTCTACTGTAGTTGAACCAAAGTAAAGACGAACGAAACAGGCTTGGCGGGAAACACTATAAAACTGTTAGATGAAAGCAGAATCTTAAGGCCCCCTAGTCTCATCCCTAGGAGCAGGCATGGAATCCTGATGTGATCCTTCGGTGTAGAGGAGCATCACTGAAAAGGAGAAATTTCAGGATGTTGGATGTTGAGCCAAAGATAAAGTCAATACATCAAACAGAGAAAAAGGTAGCAATGTGGACACTCATGAAAAGTCTACATGTGCAGCTTGCTCCCTGTCGTCATGCAAAACTCATCATGTAAGACAGTCTGCAGCCACATATCCAAGACCAAACTCATTCAGTTCTTTCTCACTCAATGTCCCACAGCTGGTAAAGTAAAGAAAATCACGTTGTGATATCAAATTAAAATAACAACTGAATCGGATACATGCACAACAAATGTTGGCCGTGGCAAATATTAAATCTTTTTGGATTAATTAAAATCTGCAATGATAAGAAATCAGCATTGCTTTTAAACTTGCATCAACTGTCATCTTGAAGTATTATTTAACATCATCTGACTACCTCATATTACATTTAGTGACCAACACTCCAAATTGAGACACTATTCTTATTTTTTTCTCTCCCAGAAAGTAACGCCATGGGGGAAATAAAGGTTTTCGGCTCACTGCAAACCTCCCACTCTTAGGCTGAAATAGAAACACAGTAATCCCCTCTTACCCAAAATAGGCTGCAGTCTGGAGAACCTGAAAAGCACATTTTGCCTTTTTGTAAACACGGACAGATTCGGTAAAAATGTTTCTTCCATCAATCCATCTATCATCCATCCCCACCCGCTTATCCTATTCAGGCTTGTGGAGGGCTGGAGCCAATCCCAGCACACATAGTCCATTTTTAAAATATTGTCATTGTCAGCCACTCAACGCGCATCTAAATATTATGAAGTACAAAAATGGATTTGAAACACATTTGTAGATTGAAAAGCAGGAGTAACACATTGCATAATCACCGTAGTACACACAAGCACACAAATACAGCCTCTGGCTTGCAGGCAAAAAAACATACACACATACACAAAAAACAGCTGATCTCACTTTTATTTCGGTGACTCAGCTTTTTTTAAACTCAAAGCGGTCGGACAATTCTCATATGTACAAATTGGGACTTTAAGCCAAGTACAGCAGCACCACCCCACTGAATCGTTGTAATGGGCTTCCTCATTACACTGAGGTGACTCCGACTGTGTTTGAGCTGTAATAATCACTCTACAGCAATAATTTCCCTTCAACTGCCTGTGGGTCATTAAAACCAGTGTCCACTTAGAGGATTGGGACACCTTGATTAATCAACAGGATAAAGGTGCCTTGCTGACCCCCCCCCCCCTTTTATCTCTCTCTCTTTCTCATTTCTTATTCTTTTACCATTTTGATATTGAGTAACCTCCAACAGGCTTCAGTAATTGGACCCAGTGAGTCTTATGGGGCACCTATAACGAAGAATAAACTCTAATAGCATGTCATAATTTCAATTGGGCCTCCTACAACACTGTGAACTTTCTTTTGGCACTTTGCTAAATCTCTCTCCCGTGGTATTCGTTGGAGGCAGAAGACTCACTTAGTAAACTTGAATATCTTGTGTGCCATTTTCTGGCATTAACTCTAAGTTCTGGCTTTTTTCAGTCACCTCACGCCGCCACTTAGAGCTGCTAGTGTGTAAAATTGCTCACGGTAGTTTAAGCAAGTCATTAGCTTTGCACAGGACACCTCATTAATTCTTCTCCTCTCTAACCCACTCACCTTCACTCTCAATGTTACTGCTGTGCACCGTGCTAGTCTTTTCATCTGAAAGGAACAACATTTTCTTATCCGATGCCACTTGCGCCCTGTCTCCCTCACACCCCTCCTCACTCACACTTAACTCGATCGGGATGTTCCCTCTTTGCCAATCAGTTTTCAGTTTATGTGACAGGATGAAGTTGTTGTACTAACAAGCTGTTCGACAGAATACAAAATCGTGTCCTTTTCTGTTCTGATAAAGAGGACAAGCTGGCAGCTAAGATGTTTGCCAATTTATTGTACAGTAGAGGCAATGTAAGGAAGAGCAGGTAGTACCGTTAATGCCTCAACAATGAGCCAATGTTGTAAAGCCAAAAAAAATGTTGTAATTGAGAATGAGATTTAATGGGATGTTTGCTTCCAGAGCCTTCTAAAACAATGCAAATTCTTTTAGTTTCAGTGGACCACAGGAAGCTGGAATGAAATCATAAGCACTAGGTATTCACTTTTACTAAGTGATGCAAGTTGGGTATCATATATAAGCTGCTGCTTCCATTCTTATGTAACATTTTGCAGTTATTTCATAACATGGCTGTATGTTACATGACATGACTAACAATGGAGCCTTCTCCCAGGGCTTAATACTTCTCCTAGGGCTTTTTTATTCATTTGTTTGGAAATACTGGGAATAGAAACTGGGACAACAGGCTCAAAATGCAGATTAGTAGATTTGATTTGCAGTTATCCATACACCAGTTATCCATCATGGATTTAAAAAAAAAACCTTTCCTGGGTTTCTTCATCTCAGGTACCAAATGTATTTAGACTGATTAAAATTATGCTAAGCAGTCACCGTTTAGTGCATGTTTTTGCTAAGCAGAACAGGATTTTAAACCTTTATAAAGCAGATGATGCTCTGTGAAACCTTTAAGTGTAGAGAAGCTGTAACCCACTTACATGATGGTGCTAAAATGCTAAAGCTACAGAACTGTGAATTTTACATTCAGTTTACCCACCATTTTTAAGCTGTATTTAAAAAAATATTTTTACATCTAGTGCCCTATGAAATTTGTTTTGATTTACCAAAGTGAGTGTTGAACATTTTTTGGTTTTACAGAATTTAGGAATTTAGGAAGTTCTGAATTTAGGAAATTCTATAAAACAGGACAGTTCTGTAAAACAGGGTGTCTAATCATTTGGTGCATGGATAAAATTAAATAAGATTTTTTTTTAAAAATTTTACATATTTCAACCAGTTATGTGTAAAGTAAATTTCCAGTAAATACACGTTTCACATCTGCTGATGTAGTAGCACTTGGACTTGTGTATATGTGTGTGTGTGTGTGTGTGTATGTTTGTGACACCAACTATAACTTACATAGATGCATCGTTTTTTTATTTTCATTTGGCTTAGGCACTGTAAAGAAACCACTCATGATCACGAGAAAAACTAATCTAATTCTAATTCCACAGTCACGTCCATGTTTTCTCAATTGCGGAAATCATTGCCTCACTGTCTGCCAGTGGCACCATCAATAACTGATGCACGGAGTTATCCATATACAGGGTCCTTTAAAGCTGTAATAATTTCTGTTTGACCTCTAGGGGGCAGAAAAAACATCAAAACAAACATACTGTATCTATCTGATGGTAATTGCACTGACTCAATGGTCTGTACCAAAAAAGATCAGGTTTTAAAAGAAATTATTTTTTAACTAATTTAAACTGATACAAAGAGTTGTTTGCTGTGAACAACAGTTCCTACCGTCCTTCATTTTAATTCAAAAATAACATCCCTTAGTGGAAAATAACAGTCTGTCTCCCCAAGTCAGAGATGGAACATGTTTCCTGGCCTTGTGGACCTGGATTAGTTTCCCTTCCACTCAAATTACTTTAGATTTTGGGTGAGAGACAGCAGTTGGTGGAGAACATCTCTTTATCCCCTTTCCAACACACATCCCCCCTCACTGAGCGAGACACTTCATTCCCTGCATGAGATAAAGAACGTGCCCCTCTTCATTTTTGAGGAACAGAAATAACAGTGGGACACCTGCTTACCTGTAGAGATGAAAGGAGCAGGTTTGTAATTAAGACGATCCAGAGGTGTTGCATTTTTTTTTCTTCTTAACAGTCAATCTCTCATGGTGGCATGCATAATTGCTATGACTGATGGTATGTGGGTGGGGAATTGATCTGGGGAGCTGGTGTGATCCCATTATTCTGCTCCACTTCTGTCTGTCCCTTCTGTATCTGTCTCTGCCTCTCTATTTTTATATCTTTTTCTATCGCTGGAGATCTCTGGCTGTGTTTCCCCTGTGCTACATTTTTTTTGCATCCTCTCCTCTGTGCTTATAACATTTACTCAATGTGTTTGGTCCACTCCCTCAGCTTGTGTTACAGCCAGCTGACAGTATTGCAACAGTACACTGTGTTGCATGATCAACAAACATTTTTCCTCAAAAGTTCTTCTTCTGGGAATCTTGAGAGTAGTAACACATTTTACACATTGTAGTGCACATTAGTCAGTTCCCACATTTCAGTACAGTTAATCAGGAATTAGCAACAATACATTTTAAGAAAATGTTTCCATTGTTGCACTTCAGACATTGCTTGAACAATGTACATAAATTTTAGTGTGGTTTTGAAGACGCATACTACAAAGCTGCAAAACCGTTTTAAAAAAATACAAGCATTAAATTAATTAAAAATATACTGAATATGAGTTTGAGTTGGGTTTGGATAAAACCATTTTTTAGTGTTGTGCACTTGTGTTTTTAATGTTTTTATATGCTATGTGTTAAGTTATTATTTTTTATATGTATTATTATATACTGTATATGTCAGTTTCAACAAAGTATAGGTGTGTGGACATTATGCTGGAGTTAGTGAGTTAGCTGGCAACACCTCTGGCCCTGACATGAACAGGCAGTGGTGGGTTAAGCTGGATCGTCGCCTTCATATTTGCAATTAGCATCTGATATTACATATAAATTGGTTTTGAGCCATTCCAGACTCAGCCCAGTTGCTCATTGTTTGTACTTGGTGCAAAAGGGAGAGCTCCATTCTCATGTGCAAATTGAAATCGCTCTCAGTCAGCTTGCATTGTGTGCAAAAGTGAAAAGTAGAATAGAGTTTTACTTTGTTCAGACCCCATATTACTCACTTCAACCCCATGATCCATTTCTTTCTTTCCACCTGACTGCCTCTTTTCCTATCATTGTCTTGACCACCGATATTCTCCATGTCCATTCATCTTCCGCCCACCTTTTTTTTTTTTAAATCTAGTCTTGCTTTTCCATCTACAATCTGTCCTCTAGCATTTGTCCCTTGCCTCATTCATATCTCTCTGTATTGACCTCATAGTGTGTCCCGTCAGTGGTCTTGCACTCTCATAATGCTTTGACCTTCTGTGCCTCCTGCAGGTCAGCCTACGCGTGCATGCCTGCTCTTTGGCTGCCGGATTACTCTGCATGCTGAGTGGGCAAGAGTTAGGGCAGCTGAAGGAGGGCTGCACATATGTCTCGTCTGGCAAACTTTGTCTCTTTCCATCCCTTCTACACAAATGTTTTCATCTACTTCAGCAGGTAGAATCAAAATCAAGGGAGAGGATTATACAATCTGAGCAATTTAAGACACAAAGCTTTTTAAAGGTTCAGGTATGAAGCTGCCATTGTTAAGAGACGGAAGAATACATTCTGTTTGAGCTTTCAAACCGATTCTAATCTGAACATTAGGCTGCATGTAAATGTAGCCAGTGTCTGTTAAACTGCTCTGCAACTGTGTGAGTCATGGTTGCTACTAGCAACAAAACACCAAAGTGAAACCAACTGCTGGTGGCAGAACAGTGAAGAAAGAGAGACACAAAAACAGCTGTTAGAGGGATCTATATAACCTGATGGGACAGCATTCATCATGGTCAAACTATTTATCTTTGAATCTTTTTAGGATAAATCTAGCTGCTGTTAGAGGAAAGTATGCCCACTTTGTTTAGAATTCCTTGGTCTGCATTCATGACGTTTTCCTGACATTGGGTCACAAATATGCTCCCAGCAGTGTAGAGACACTTTAGTAAAGCAGGATGATTGGCAGGAAGGGTGATGTAACTGAGTTTGAAAGGCCAGCTAGTGTATGGGGACACAGGAAGGACAGCAAGAGGGCACTCGCTGCTGTCATGGCAATGCACTAACACACATGTATGAGAACTTGCAGATAGCTTTCTATAAATAAGAATTTCAACAAGTACATCATGTTTATTTAATACATCTATTTTTTTTTCCATGGAGACAACTTCTTTATTTTCTTACTGCTCCTTACTTACTTGTGGGCCATTGAAGTTCGTTTAGTGGTTGAGACTTTAGAAAATGTCCAACTTTTGACAGATTGGAAGGATAGATAGATAGATAGACAGATAGATGACTTTATTCATCCACAAAGGGAAATTAGTTTGTCATAACAGTCCGGTATACGTGAATACAATAAAAATACAATAGCATAAAAATACTGAGGTAGAAGGAAAAAAAAGAAAGAGAAAATACAGAATGGGACAAGGACACTTAAAAAACACAAGATAAGTAAGTAGATGTATGTAGTATGATGGTAATGTTGCTGTTAATAACAGTATATAGTAATATATATATGTATATAACACTGGGGAACAATTTGAAAAAAAATTTCTGTTGAGTTAGATTTTTATGCTGATTAAAACTAAAATTGGCATGCTGATTCCAAAATTGCAGTCAGTTTTTTTCTAGCACGTCAAGTTTTTTCTCCACAGCTTACCCTCCAGATAAGCAAAATTCCACTGATTAGCTGTAGTAAGACTTGCCAGCTGATTACGATTGGACTCATCTACAGCTACGTGGCAACTTGTTTGTGCAGTCACAATTGAGACAGTGCGGTGAGAGGTGTGTGCAGCTCCCAATAGGTCAGTACTATCAATATCTGCAAACAGAAAGCTAGCATAGTAGGAATTAAGAGGATTTGTGCTGGCTTTTCTCTTAACCTTGTACCCATGGGCTTACCGTTGTTCTATTTTGTTTTATGCTGTTTTTTTAGTTTTCAAAGCTTGTAACTATTTCATCTTAGTGTTTTATTTACAAAGGTATATATTTCCTTTGTTCCAGATCATGTCTGCTCCTGCTACTTCTCGTCGTAAATGCCTAAACAACCCTGACTCCTTTTGCTATATTTGTGGTAGTTTCACCATTCCAAGTCAGAGGGCAAACATCAGTGCATTTGTCAAACGTAAATTTTTACCTTAACTACTTGCACACAATTATAATTACAGTAGCCATATCCTTCCATATACTGTTAAATAAACATTGCAGTCATGCCTGTTTCTTTCATATTTCATTGTATGTCAATATTTGAAAATTTTTATAAAACAAGCACATATCTGTTAAGTACAGTATTTTTCATATGTTTTAAGAAAACGGGGATCCTATAGTTCAAAAACTTGACGTGATAGAGAAAAACTGAGAACAGTTTTGGATTCTGCACCCAAAAATTAGTTAAAAACAGCTGTCAGACCTAACTCAACAAAAACTGTGTTCCCCAGTGTAATATAGTGATAGTAGCAGTATGTGATAATAACAATACTAAAATAACAGTATAATAATAACAGTATATAGTACTAATGGTTGCAGCAACGGTTAATAATATGTACGCATGTATAAATATATGTATATGTACACACAAGATATGATATATATATAGTGTAGGTATAGGTATAATAATATATGCACAATAAATAATATACTATGAATATAAATATGTAAATAGAATGTGCAAAGGATACAAATATTGTATAAACGTGATATATAATATCAATACGGTTAATATTAAGACATTAAGTATATGTTCCAGTATTGGAGTGGAGTTCAGAGTGGGATTCAGAGTGCAAAATGTGACAGTTAAATTTAGTCCAGGTGTATAAACGTGGTTCTGACAGAGGTAGATGAGTTGTAAAGTCTGATTGCAGTAGGTAGGAACGATTTCCTGTATCGTTCCCTAGAGCAGCTGGGTTGAATGAGTCTGTTGCTGAAGCTGCTCTTTAGCTTGTCCAGTGTTTTGTGGAGGGGGTGAGAGGGATTGTCCATGATTGCCAGCAGTTTTGCCAGCTTGAGTCCGTAAGGTATTCTTGACCTATTGGAGGTTGCAGCATAAACACACACAAACACACACACAGAAACCATCTTTGGCCATCTTGGCAGACTACTAAAGTCTGATGGGAAAAAGACAGGTTGTAACACTTGGTTCAAGCGATTCATGCTTTTAAAACATTCCCAACAAATAAGTAAATACCAGACAGAGAACAAACTACTCATCAAATCAGCAGTTTTTTGTTCATCACAAGTAAAAACACGTTTTAAAAAATGCTACATCCACTTTTTTTTTTTTAAATGACGTGGATAGGGAACATATACAGCTTTTTTGTCAAATGCGTCACAAGCTAAAAAAAAAAAAAAATGTCATTGACTTTAAAAATAACACCGTCACTTAGAATCAGCTTCAACCCAGCAACCTAGCGACCTTAAAGTAATCTGTACATTATGAAAGACCCTCAGGGAGTGAGAGAGCAGGGAAACTAAATTCTGCATGGTGTAGGAATATGAGTGTTGTGCTCTGAGATGAGCAACATGTTCCCTGGAAAAGAAAAAAAAAAACTGTATTTGACTGGTCGCTTACAGCACAGGGTATTGTTCAGAATTCAAATCAGGACAGAGCAACATTTCATAAATACAAGGTTCCTATTCATTTAATCATCAAAACTCATAAGAAAAATTAAGTTAAATCCTTTTCAGTCCTCTATTCTCATCAAAATATCTTTTTTTAAAACTTACTGTGAGACACTTGTTGTGTTATGTTTAGCTATTCCTCTGTATCCCTTGACATGATGGAGGTGAGGCTCATTAAATTACCTGTGCTGTTACCTGACAGTTTTTCAGTGTTACATTTGCAACTTTTCCTTGAAACAGTGAAAGTAAAACAGAGGCATAATCAGAATTTTCAAGACAATGCTGCCCAGTTTGAAGGAAGAATTCATGAGATTCAGAGTCGAACACTAATTAATTAAAATGACATCTCTCTCCGATGGAGGTCAGATCCTAGGCTCTATGATAATGTGTTGACTGATTGCACTGCAGCTCTTGACAGGAGCTGCCTGCAGTGTCCAAACCTCAAAATTACCTTCCACCGCACCTTTTTTGCCTTCCTCTGATGGAGAACATGACATACACGACCATAATCATCATAGCTTAATTATGATTGCTATTTGAGGATCCAACGAATTGTCAGTGGTGTCATCAGCAGCTGTTTTCAGGGCTTGACCTCTATCATCCACAGATCGACTAGCTAGCTGCAAGACCCTGGTGACAGTGTTCCATTTACTGTGTGGAAAAGGTCAATGCACTCTTCGTCTCCAGCAGGGTTGACCCCAGACAGTAAGCAGCAGCTCCGTACAGCTGCTCTGCAACATAGCCGGTTGTGGATTATTCCAGCTCAGTGGGAAACCACATGTATAAGGTTCCGGTTGGTGTCACAGACATGCATGTATTGGAGGGTTTTTTCCAATCTAGAGAAAGAGAGAGACTTCTGCAGATGGTGTTTTTGGTTGCTTCCTTTGTAGACGTGTGCAGACTATTGCTTCAGAATCTATTCCTCTTGCACCTTTCACAAGTTTAATTTGCATTATGTTTTGTCTCAGTCTGTTGGATGTTGTGATTGACAGGTGTCTGACAGGTCAGTGGTGCTGTGGATATCTCCGTAAGCCTGCACTACCGCAAAAACATGGAAATTTAATATGTTATGGTGACACTTTAATTATAGTGTTCAGACATTTGGGAGTGTGTTGCTGAAGGTGGTTGGGATTTCATCATTATAACTTACATACCTGCCAAAATAGTCACGTAGATGAAAGCAGACACCTCTTTGTTCCGCTGCTCAGCTGTGGTTATCAGATAATTTGTGCTTCATTCATTAGAAGGCTCTCTCACCTTTAGGATGTATTAACGACAGTACCATTTTCATGCCCAGGGGTCTTATGTTTATTGTAATTGATCAGAGTGAAGTGTTTTTCATGTTCAATGTAACTGTCTGCTTTAGGTACGTATTAATTAAGCTCTGTTGACAGTCTCCATTGTGTGTGCACAGGTACACCGGGGGCTTATGGCAGTCAATCCGCACAAAATGTCTTTGAAACACTTAAGGCATTCAGTAACTACAGCCACAGTAAACGATTTGAGTAATTCATGTCCTTTCAAGAAAAGAATAATTGACTTATCCTGATAGAACAGCCCTGAAAAAGTGGAAGCAAACATTCACCTTCTAATTTGTCCTGGTTTGAGAAATACATCTTTAAGTTGGCAGGTTCCCTGTCTGGGCTGCATGCCAGAGTGAGAGCAGGTGACATCAGTCAATGTCAAGATTTAAATCACAGGAAAAGAACAGATGAAAAAGCCCCAGAAAAGTCACAGAAAGTTGAAACAGCAGTGGGAATCACCATCAATAAATCTCTCCCTCTGACACCCTGGTTTTAAATGTTTAATCATTTTCAAAATGTATAGTGTTAGAGCCGATTGAGCCCATCGGTCATCAAAGTGATCCCTTAATATAGTGATCCTTCACCCTCTCATAAGCCATGACTTACTCAATCTTGCCAGAAATATATAGCAAATTTTATTTGCAGGTGTGTATTAAATTCATGCAATAGGTGTTTGAGACTGTGAATTGTATTTCAGTGTTTTAAATGCTGAGAGAACACCACATTTTTTTCCTTATAAGTCAGACAGGATTTGTAAATATATACACCCTAAAATTTAAACATTTAAATACATGCAGATTTTCTATAATAATGATTTTGTTTGTTCAGTGATGAAAGGATACACTGTTCCTCTCCTTATGTATCTAAGGAAAAAAGCAAAACCCAGGTGCACAATACCTCTGAGGAGAGATGCTGTCTTTGTTCTATTCAAAGGCTCTGTGTGTGTGTATGTGTGTATAGACCTACTTTGTTAGCATGAAAGTGTGCTACTGTGCACAGGTGTGGGTTTTCATGGGGATTTATAAGTTGAGTTAAAGTATGAGAAAAGTATACAGGGAATGTCTCCGGATACATATTTATTCGGTTCTCCACAGCACATATTTCTGTGTCATTACATACATAATTAGCTTACTATGTTATTAACAAAAATCTAAGATGGCAGCCTGCTGTAAATTTAAAGGAAACCGAAGCTCAGCTGACCTGGATCATAATGTTTTACACTGACCAGTTGAAGCTGGGGGCCTGTCTTGGAAAGTAAAATGAATAGGTTAGCGAGCTGCCTCTGCAGGGCTGAACTCGCTTTTCCATCGCTCACTGGTGGTGGTGATTCCCTATTAACTTGGAAGGATCACCATGGTAACATCTGCTCCATCACTATCCTTATTTGGAGCAGTTTAAGTTTAGAAATATTTCATCTATGAAATACCAGACAGCTGGTTGATAAGAGATACTATTTAATGGCAGTTATTAATGGATGTTTATTATTACAGTGAAGGGCTATATATGCCTGTTATAAAGCTTTCCACAGTCACTTTGTGACTAGACAATCGTTCAGACTCAATGAAAAGGCACATTATTTTATAATTTCAAAGAGTTTCTGTTAATGACATTGTCAGTGATAAAATGACAGTTTCCTCTAGTAATCCTTCCAAACCCCAGCAGCAGAAACTATATTACAGTTTTCTGTTAATTCTTGGCAAGTGTGCACCCATTGGAATTGTGAGTTTTACATTTAAATATCAATGAAGTAATACAAATGTGATTCACCATTAAGACAATACAGTTTTTTGTAGGTTGTAACAGGATGATTATTTTATATGTAATCTCTGCTGTATGTCTGAATTTTATATTGTAGTCGTGTGCTTACAATAACTGCATAGACTAGATATTTCATCCCATTGAATCATATTAGTTTTTTCCACTGCGCTGACATTCTGCCTTCTGCTTTCTTCTTATCTATTAATAGGTTGGTCTTGGTCTATTGATTTTGAACACTCCCTCTTTGTAGCAACATAAACTCTTCAGTGTTGACATTAAATGTGTAAACAGAGTCAGGTGATGAACAATCTTGTTTTAATTGGGTCAGGTGATAAATACTCCAAAAGCCCAAGACTGTAGATAATCCTAGGTTAAAACGGCCAGGTGAAAAATAATCTGTCTTTAACAGTGGCAGGTGCAAATAATCCCAAAGTCTGGTGATTCATATTTATAGTTTAATGAAGACAGTTTGTAAATAATCCTGGGTTAAAAGAGCCAAATGATGAATAATCCCCAGTTAGTTGAAAACAAAAAGAAAAAAAAAACCAAAGATGTGATGTTTTCTCTCTTCCATAAGGCTTCAGACCTGTATCTGCAAATGTATTGGATATATTAATATTTTATGCTCAAGGTGACCCAGTCTTTTTGCAGGACAGAATTTGTGAGTAGTATTGTGTGGGGGTGTTGCCACATGCGTGTGACTTTGCATTAGGATGTCAGTTGTTGAATGCTGCACCTGTTGCAGTGTTTTTCTCATTTATTCTGTTACCATCTCCGTGCTTGGCGCAGTGTGAAATGATCTATAGAACTGCTGTTATTCAATCATCGCATTTATTCTTGCACTGACCTTTCAAAAGGTGAGTTGGGCTTTATTATGCTGGCACGCGACGTACCTAGAGATCTCCCTAGGTGTTCTACATTATTGGTCATTAAATGCATTCAGACATTTATGCCATTCACATGAAGCGCAACAGAGGTTACATATAACTGCGTGTGTTTATTGTATTGTGCACGTAGGAAATGTGTGCGTGCCACAGTGAGTGGCACGCACACATTTCCTACGTGCACACGTGCAGATGATAGCAGCCTCAGCCTCAGTGCAGATGATAGCAGCCTCAGTATTATGTTGTGAACGAGTGCTCACTTTTCAGCTGACGTGGCGTGTTCTTCCCTTTTTTTTTTTTTCTTTTTTTGTTATTCTGTCCTTGTCTCTGAAAAGGCATTATCACCATCCACTCTATCTCCCCCGCATCATTTCCCTCTATGGGCACCCGTTTAGCTGTCAGTGCTCCCTGGTGGTTTGTGGGACCGGTCCACCTATTCAGAGGTCACACTTACAATCACAGCCTGAGCCAAATAATCAAACAGCCTTGAACAAAAAAACTGAGGTCCTCGCTATGCAATGCTTGGATACATGCATGTAGTAACCCCGGTGTGCTGTTTACACAAACCTTTGGCATGAATAAACCAAACTGGATAGGATGTTCCTCTCCAGCTGAAGTGGCCCATACATAATAGAAGAGTTTTCTTTGCTGTGTTTTCCTGTTGACATCGAATTCATCGAGTCTGCGTTTGCACAGATGGTGAGGATGAAAAGTGAAATCAATTAAGATATGAACCTGCCACAGAATATTAAAGTAAGCCAGAAGGCTCTTCACCAGGTTTTGCCAAACAACACCAATATCAAGTTTACAGCCCAGTTCTGTTTACATGAGATGCTAAAAAACATCAATTTAATGTTTTAAACTCTGCCAGAGCTGCATGGAGGTTTGCCACAGGAGGCAATGTATTAGTTTAGGTGTCCTTGAGGACCTCTGACCCTCCCAGCTAACTGCTTTGACACTGTACGTGCAAAATAGAGTACGTCTCTCACAGTGGGATATGCAGGCAAATTGCCCATTACATGCTGTGTAATATGACTATGTGCACCTAATTCCTTACAAAGTGACTCTGTTTTGGAATAATTGTGTTTTTACATCCCATCTTTCATCTTTTTAAATATTTTTGGCTCTTTGAAAGCCTCAATCAGTTTCAGATAAGCAGCCTTGTTAATCCAAAATTGGTTAAAAAAAAAAAAACCAAAAAAGAAAGAAAATGTTCAAAGCTGTTCATTATAGTCCTGCTTTTTCTCTCTGAAGCTTAGCTTTATCATCATGCTGTGCCACATGGAGGTCAGAGAACTGGTCAGTTTCCCCAGCAGCACCTCTTGATACACTAGGGACTAGCGAGTCAAAGTCTTTTCTGAAGGAAATATAGTGTAAGCAGATGTGTGGCAGCCCAGCTCTTAAAACTAAGGGCCTTGTTCTATAGTGTCACAACATGAACGGACTGATTTTCCCAATCTGGGATAAAATATAAATATTTGTTATCAGAGGACTTCATCATATGCTTGGATTAGGCTGTTGAGTCAGATAAAATATGGCTTTACCTTCCCCCACTTGTAAATATCATAAGTAGGGCAGGCGGCTGTAATATTGCAGTAGAAATAACAGCAGCAAAGGTTTCTGCTGAAATAGATGGCCATCTGAAGAACCCTCTGGCCATGGGAAACAGACATACTGCCTGGTGAAAGTATACCCTCCGAGCTCAGGCCAATCTGTCACCTAGCACATAGTGCCTCCTGTTTTGGCTCCCTATCTGTCTTTTTCTGTCTCTCTCTCTCCTCCCCACTTACTTCTCCATCCTGCCCACTACTGTACGGTCTGCAGGGTCTATTTCTGTTCAGTTCACTGAGATCCAAACAGGTTGGAGAGGCTCTATCTGTGCCCTCCAGTTGTCTGCATCCTGGGGGTCCAGCAGGCAATGTGCACCATAGTCTGCTGCAGGCAGCCCCAGAGGAGTTTTACTGCTTATTTTTGCATTACATGGCATGTTTGTATTTGTCTTCATCAATCTGTCGCCCTGCTTTGGTTGCTAGCTCTCCTCTTTCTCCTGTGAGAGGTATTTGAAAACACATATTTCTAATGCACCAAGTCTGTTTCAATGCTGCTATGTAAAAAAATTCCATTCTTTTTTTTTTTTTACTTATTAACCCTGGCTTTTTTAAAAACTCATATTATGTGTCTTAGGTGTATGTTGTAGATCATAATTTTACTACAACAAGCACTGAGTATGAACAAGAAAGCGCCTCTTTCACTTATATCTCTGGAACAAAGTCTCCCTCCCCAGCTGTTTAAACTTTCTGCAACAAAACTGTTTTAAATTAATCCAGGTGCTGTTAAGGTGATGCACATACTTGTTAGAAAATAGCACTGCCTATGCGAAAAGCAGAAATTGAGTCAATTACTGAGATATACTGTGTCTAAATTTGGAAGCCGGGGCTCTCCTCTTCGAGGCAGAACAGGATGAATGTGAACCGGTGGCTCCCATGGGTAAGAAAACATCTGCCAGCCAAAACAAGGGGTGGGAGGGTTGAGCTTCTCCTCTGGCCACGGAAATACAGTATTTAAGCCTGCAGGTCTGACACAGCTACACTGCTGACACGGCTGCTGTGTTTAGGTGAGTTTCTTTATCCCATTCATACAGAGCAGGTGATGCCATTGCACATCTTCTTGGAACCTGCATCTTAGAACAAGTCACACCTGCAGGCTACAAGATACTGAGTATCCTCATTTAAACTTGTGATATTTGATTCTTCCAACAGTCAAAGTGTGTCTGACAGTTTTTAAATCCTGTCGCCGACAAACGCCAATGTGTCTTGAGGATCCTTTGACTTTGACTGTGTGTGAACAAACACAGTTCAATGGTGACGTTCCAGCTCCAGTTTATATTCCAGGTAGGCTTCAGGTAAAGGTTTCCACTCCACGCAATATTTTACACCTATAATTACATTTTAAAGATCTTTTTAATGGTCTAATAGGCCAGCTAATTTCCAGTGACACAGTTTTATATCAAGTGTCACTTCTTCGCTGTAGTGCCTGCATAAGGTAGCATGGAAAGTGCTTGTTTCACCTCAAAATATTGCAGAGCCTAATATTTTATTTTCTGTTTTGCATACATTGTGAAAATGTGACATGATTAAAAACCTAAGGAGAGCACAGCGAGGGCTGCGAATGTCCTCATTTCCCTCTGTCCTGTCGTATTTTGCGGTCCACTGAATCTGCTACACTCTCAAAGCGTTCATTGGTTTTTATTTTTGGACATTTAGCCGGTCCCTGATAAAGGTGCAAAATTAGCTGCAGTGATAAACAATTTTTGTTGTTCAATTGCTGAACACTGCTGTTCTCTTAGGAAATCAAAATAATGGGAAAAAAAGTCAATGGTGTCTGAGCACAGCATTTTTCCCCCACTGTGATTTAGACATACACATATACATAGATGCCACACAAGCAAAAAGGCAAAACTCAAGCGACAACAACTCCACCACATGACAAATTATATGGTGCATTTTAAACATTAACTACTTACTGCACATATACAGAAAAATCAACTGGACAGATGTTGAGTGGACGGGGATCCTGGGTGGTGTTGCTTTTTTAGCCATGTCACTTAGCAACCATAAATGATCACCATGGCAACCATCCCCAAAAAATATTGCAACACTCACTGTCAGCCATGTGCTAGCAAATATGTAGCAACCACGTTAAACACCCCGTCAAGCACCTATCAACCTTCATGACCTCCCTGCAAAAGTTATCTAACAATGTGATGAAGGCTCCACAGCAACACATTAGAAACCTTATAGCAACATATCCACAAAAATATATTCTTGATAAATATTTAACAGGCAGTAGGCAAACTGTCATCATGACGTTTCCCTTTAGCAAACAATAGAAGCTTTATGGAGAGGTACTGTATATGGCAAAATAAACATGTACTGTTATAGGGAAATGTTCTGGCTGCTTTTATTTTTTTATATTATGTATAAAAAATAGATATTGCAAGATATTATGTGCATATAAATATAATATAACATATAAATATGCACATAACTTTATAAGTTTATTATCTAAAACCTAACTTACCAAACATAGTCTGGTTTTAACAGTGAGCTGCATGTCATTTCTCATTAGTGCTGTGACCACCCGCTCTGACAACAGACTGGGACTTGCCATTAACATGAAATCAATTTTGCTTCCCTAATTCTCCATTAAATCCTGAAGCTTTCATTACATTCTGGGGAGCCAAGTGCCAGCCAGGCACCACCAGAAGGAGTCTGCCTATACATATGGTGAGTCATCTCTTAGTAGTTTAGTTCAGTATTTGCTGGCAGAAATTTCACTTTGATTCTTATTTAATGGTACATTTCTCATGAGTAAAGTGTAAGAAATCGAGTGTGATTTATTCAAATCATATATAATTGCCACCGATAATAAGACGTTCAATAACTTATATAACCATATTCATGCAGACTACATTGAGTGGTCAAATGAGGTGACTAGCAACTGCAATTAAGCAAAACTTCTCTCTGCCTTCACGTCAGTATAAATGTCTTTCCTCTATACACCTTCTTCAAATTGTGATTCCTGTACATTGTAAATTATGAATTATAATCACAGGTTATACTAAGGTATTTGCATGAGTTGATTGACTGAATTTAATTTATGAAACAGCTCTCATAGTATGTCAGAGAAAGGAAAAAAAAAAAGATCACTCATGCAGAGCAAGACACATTTCATTCAGTCAGTGAGTATCAAAGGGCAGCTTTGATAAAGTGAAATGTAGTATAGCACTCTTAAGTATTGCAATTACAGTTATTATCGGGACTCTAATAAGTATAATGAAATAATATGAAGGTGTGTGATTAATTGTGTATCAAGTACAGCCAAGGCATGGTACTTAGCATAATAGTCCTGATTATTATAGCGCTGATGTACTGTAATGATTATAGTAATGTAAGAAGAGTGAAGCTTCTCGTTTAATTTTACCCATAATGTTACATAAGGGGGAAAGCTCAATATTTTAAGTTTGTGTGTTTTTTGTAGTTCAGAATGACACATACTAACTTTTTATATGCCATTGTTTAAAGAAATGGGCTCTTTGTGACACTGAGTCCATTCTCTTTTTTATGGACCGACACAGAAAGCAGCATAGAACGTAAGAGGTGTTCTCCATCAACGGTCCTCAGGTCTGTGCTCCTGTGCTAGTAAAAGCTTGTTCTGACAATGTACAATGAATCCCTGTTTATGAAAGTGACCAGACCCCTGTTACAGTGTACATGCCACAGTTTGCTGCAAGAAAAGACAGTTTATTATCTCCAAATGTGGTATTCTTTATTTCTTACTGCATCATAATATTTGGCCTTTGTCTGACTCACAGCCCGTTTCTCTTCGCTTTGCAACCGCTCGTTTTTGGCGGGGTTGCTGGAAACAAATGGCTGCTTCTCACATGAAAGGTCACAGCTTTGGAAAAAAAAACAAACCAAATATAGGCTTTTAAAATGATGTTGAGCTAGTGAGACCGCAGAGAGCATTAAGTGGCAACACTTTAGATGTTTATAATGAATAGAAACAGAGTTGCATTCACAAGAAAGAATATTTCACTATCCATTTTGTTTAAGGGAGATGGAGAGGGATACGCTATGATATAATGGGGCCGAACAAGAGGGAGTTGCATACCTTTTAAATTTTAGATTCACTTTTTTTGTACTTTTTGTCTCTTTACACCTCTCCTGGAAAAGTCAGCACTGACAATGTGAAAGGAGTCATATCACCTTTTAAGTAGTTTTCCCTGTGCATATACTGGCCAATTTTGGTGTAAAAAGGGTATCTCGACTCTAAAGTAGCATCAATCAGGATATTATGGGCAATAGTCAAAATCTCCCTGTGGAGTCTTTGACCTCTGGTAACACTATGCAGTTGTATTTCATGAGTGTATATGTGATCTGCAAATGGTGCAATGTACTAAAATTATATATAATGCGCCAACAAAGACAGACAGGAGAAAGACTGACAGCTGGTAAAAATGGAAGTAAACAATGCTCGATATAAAATACTTTTTTAAAAAAATGGCTTTTCAAATGTTTGTAGTTCTTTCAAGGTATTTATCAGACCTCAGGTTACACACAAAAGTTACGCTTTTGGGTTCTTCTTCTTCAAAAAACAATCTTAGAGTTAAAACAAGACAAGAACGTAGCCACAGCCATATTTATCATCTTTAATTTGCTTTAGCTTTCACAACCTATCTGACTATCTCCTGTGCCAGTTTGATTCAGTTGTTTAAGCTGCCATAAATCACTTTGGTGGGAAAGCAAAGACCTATCACAGGATTTTATGATGTATATGTCTGATTTTTATCATAAAGACAAACACTAAATTACTATTAAATCTGTCAACTGATCATTGGCACTGTCAAGAAAGCAGGACAAGACCTATAAAGTGATGCAAGATGTGGTAATTATAGTAACAGAGTCTGAGTGTGGGTGAAGAAAGTTTCTGCAAGTTGAATGGATGTTGAACTTTGGGCCGTAGTTAATATATTATAACATTAGCCTGCGCCCGGGATGCTTTTCTTTGCCCTGCTTCTACTTGTCTGTCATTATTTATGATATATCATATCCCATCTTGACCATTAATTGTCATCATCGTTTATGCCTTTAGTGGCTTCTTCGTGACACCAGAGAGAGAAAAAAGGGCTGAGTGATTCTCCCACATGGGTCAATGATGCAGTATGACAGCCAGCAAAACTGTCCAATGAGTGAGTTACCTGTCAGCCTGTATTACTTCATGTTTACTTCTGTTTATTTATAACAAGTCAGTGTGAACACAAAAACCAGAACTAAACAGCAACAATAGATCATTTTCTTTTGTAAAGACCAGTTAAACTAACCTACAGATGTGAAAGCCCTGTTTTGAACAGTCTTGGATAAAAAGTAAAGAAAATCAGAGGAAAATTGAATGTCTGTTCTAAAGTGACTTTAAATCTGTCCAACAACTCTTCTAAATGTAATCTATTGAGCAGCTCCAGCAAAACATTCCAATAGTTGTTAGTTGACTCAGCTGATGTAACTGGAGCAAATGAGAATGACATTCACTCAGTTTTTATCTGCAGGTCTTAGTGTGCAGACAGGCTGATTTTGCGATCACACAGCCTGCTCCTCCAATCATTAAGCTGCCACTGCCATCGAGGAACATCTGTACGTCAATTCAGGAGGACAGATTGAGATTGCATGGATACCTTCCAGCAAAAAACGCCACATTCATGTGATGCATTTTCATCAACAGCTGCTATTTTTAGAAGACACCAAGATTAATCCATCAATCTTGGCTGTGAAGATGCAGAAAATAGGTGCTGGCGTTTAGGGTTTCTACTGTATGTTTATATGCTCAAGTGCAAAAGTGCACAAGATTGTGTGGCACAAGGGAGGGCTGAGAGCAGCTAAACTGCTGCACACCCACAGAGCCAACATTGTTGCTTAATGTAAGAGATTAGCCTAGCAGAGTAAGAAACACAATGGATACATGTTTTCTAAAGTAAGCTTAATTGAAATGACATTGACACAAGAAAATGACATTCGCTCTTTTAATGAAGTGCACGAATTGAAGCTGCTACCAAGTGTTTTGAAAGAATAGAATCTGAACGAGCATGAACATTGAGGTCACATCCAAGTTTATTGATCATCAAGTTGAATGTGTGTAGTTTGGCTCCAAGCTGAGGGGAAACTCAAGACAATGAGCAGTTGTTTAAGTAATGACAGCACCAGAGACCAGTGGCACATTCTCCATTTGTGTTACTCACATGTGCCTCCAGCCTGGGGGATAAACAGGGACCTGTTGCTGGGGAAAAAACAAAAAATCATCCTGTCTTGTAAACACAGAGCAGCACGATCAGCAAGGTGTTTGTGCTAACCCTAGAGATTTTCCAGACAAGTGAAAAACACCCAACAGAAAAAAACCCTTAAACTGAGGCAAACTGGCAACAACAGAAACTGTCACACACATATCGATGGGTGTACATACACACATACTGATGTGTTTCTGCAAGTACTACTGAGGCTGTTTGATGTGAAACCAAAGCTGTACACCTGGGAGCGATGGTACAAATGACATCCATTTTCTATTCTGAGAACAGTGAATAAAAGCCCAGTTCTATTTGGTCAATTTGGGTGAGATCACACCCAATAGATCATTGGCATCTTACCATCACACATCGGATCAGGCATCTTCATCTGTGTTTTACATTTACTCACACAAAGGAGGCCAGCTGAGGAGCTTAAATAGTCACATTCAAAAAATGATTAGTAAAGATTCACTGCATTTTTTTATAGAACAAATCAGCTTCATTGGGAAAAAGGCTTCTTTACTCTCAGATAATGAGGCAATGGAGACCACAGTGATGTTTGTCAAAACTTTTGCCAGCAGCTATTTCAATTAAGTTCATTTGAAGGTTTAAAACAGGGGAAATCCCAATACTGCACCTCTAAACCTAATTAACTAATAAACTGGTAGTATTTGTTTATTTGATCCATATAAATGGATAAAGTGTAAAAACTTAATTTAATCATTTTACATATTCCATCATCATTTGTGCCTGGCCATTTCCCAGGCTCAGGCAGCTCCCGAGTCTCCATTTTTAGCTTACATCTATGACACATCTCTATATCTACATAACAGTCATTAGCATATCATATTCGAATGACTCTCACACACAAAATTAGTTCACACTCCAATCATTTGATCATCCACTAACACACACCTGTCCATTGAACTGATGCTCCCAGAGCGACTGACCAACAAATGATACTGATGATTTATTTTTTTCCTAAGGTTCTGCATGAGTGTTTTTCATTTAATTGCTCGCTGAATGATTAGGAGCACTTCAGAAACAATGTTGCTTCGCAGCTTTTTTACACAGTTCTCACGGCTTGAGGAAAAAGCTCATAAATCCCTTTGATGCTTCCAAGTGATCCACCAACCAGCAAAATGTCTGTTGTTCTGGCTGCACATTTAAAAGAGCGTATTTACTTGGCCAAGTTTTAAACCTTACAGATGGATAATTACTTCCCTGCACTTTAAAACAAAGAGTGCACTGGATGTAGAACTCTGTGGGGCCGCTTTTTTATGATGGAGCACTTCTTATGTCTCCTGTGATTTTATTTATTCTTCTGTTACACTTATTGATTTTTCTCCAGCTGGGCTTGCAGTACATCTTGTAGGAGACAGGGGTGAAAAGTGTGTTGCTCGGTCGGTGACCTGCCCTTGATGCAACCAAACCGTAAACACCATATTTCTACATTGTTTTATATGTACAACATTTTCTTTCCAGTTACTTGGATATTTAGTGGCATGTCAAGGCAGCAAAAAGTACACTAAGAGAAAAGAAACTGAGGTCTTTTATTATTACCTTTAATAGAGTAGCTCTGCCTGACAGCTCCAAACATCTCCCACACACTTTAAATGATTTCTGCCAGTCCTGTAAAGTACTTTGGGGAGACATAAGGGAAAATATACTTTCGAGCCAACAATTTGTTGCTTTTTAACACTCGTTATCATTCAGCCACTGCTCAAGACTGATGCAATGTGTGAAACACGTCTTACACTTGTCACCCTAACACAATCAACTTTATTGGCTAGGATGTAAGCTAACATTTTACTAATAAATTACAAGATGTCCATTGTGGATCATAACTGCCAGTAAACACAGACACAGTAAAACTCCTAATAATAGCCAAATCTCCAGTGAAGGGATTGACAGAAGTGTGCAACACAGGAAACACCGGTAACGTAGGTATAAGCCTTTTAGCTGAAAGGTGGCTAACGGGGTGCACTTCTACTGCTGGTCGCCCTTTCTGAATTTTAGGCAAATTATTTTTGTTGTCAGGCTCAAACACATTTACAAGACCGAGGGATTACTGGATATAGTTTGAAACAATAGTAGATAGAAGAAGAACAATAGAAGAAGAAAGTTTTAACAACATATAACAATGAATGAGATTAAATTCATATAAAAATATGCATTAATAAACACAGCACTGACTCTTTTCAGAATAAAAAAAACCATAATGGCTTAATGATGAGCAAAGTGATATTGACTTTTTTTTTTAGATTTTAATTGCAATATTTCAAAGCCCTCTTGATGGACTCAAGGTCCACATGGAGCCTTTAAGTTTTTAAGTCTTTCATCTCAAAGCTTTATGTCAATTAGCAAAACCATCTCTAACACCAAAGATATAATGAATTAAAATGTCCTCTGTTAGATAATTTAAAATGTTCCACCCTGCTCCTCCTAATTAAGTCATGAGGTATACCCACATTTAGAGACCAAATGTTTCATATTCACTTTCTTAACGAGGCCACACCAAATTATTAAATCATCAATTTCAACCCATAAGTAGATTACTCTATAAGTTTAAATATGAAAGTGTAGTAGGAGCTTTTCTACCTTTTTCTTCAGTAAAAGATGAGTACTTCTTCCACCTCTGCTAAAACTGGTGGAGGATTCTTGCACAGCACAACAATGTGTAAGTGTGTAGATCAGTGCAATAAAGTTTTAGAAGCAGCAGGTGTAACTCACAAACCCCATTTCTTTTGTATCTCCCCTAAGTTTTGATTTTGTGGTGCTGTAGGTCTTTTTCTGTTTGTGCTGCACATATGCAGCATAGGTGCATTGATGTTGTAGTTACATTGCCATTTGATTGTTATGGGTTTTAAATAAATTCAGTGAAATTATTTAAATTGGCATTTAAAATGCTCTATAGTGTATCAAAAGGATAGAGCCCGTGTTATCCTGAGATAGCACTGACTCATCAGGGACCTTCAGTGTGCCTTTGACTTCCTATAATAACAGTGACCATCATTATAAGTCCTGGTAGAGAGGTGACAAATGTGAGTCTCTCAGCTTTATTAAGATTATTAATGAGGCAGTAGTTGAGCCAAGTTACACCTTAATGCTGACATGAAGTAAGTTAAAAAAATAAACTAATGACTGGACTTAATGACACTGGCAAAGTTTTGTGATGAGAGGGCCAAGTAGCTGACCCGATCAGCACTGCTGGGAGCCATAAAGAGAACATGTAGCCTGTCAAGTAGTCATCAGCACTGACTTACTGCAAATTTCAGCCATATCAACTATAAACAATGCACCTCTTCACAGAATAGTTCAGTAAAAAGGCATCCATTTTCATTTATTGTAGCCTACAGTGTGAAATCATCAAAAAAAATACAATGGGAAAAGATCCAGATCTTATGAAAACTTAATTTAACATGTCTGTTACATACTCCACATAAAGGTAGAGGTGTCTAAACAAAATCATTACTGGAGGCTGTTCAGGTATATCTGGGGAGACATTTAATATTGGAGTTTTCCTTTAAATAGACGACTCCATGATGCTAACGCATACACAAACTGTCCCTTTGTTTTGTGTAGGTTGTGGGTTAGGGATGTTTGATTAACAATGAGCTTGAAGGATGCCATGAGAAAAACAAATGCTACTATTTTAGTACATTTCCATGCTCAGTAAATTGGGGAATTCAAGCAACAATTCTCCCCCGTCAAATTGCTTGTGACCTTGGCTGGTGCTGCTCAATACAGTGGGAGGCAGCTTTCACTCTCTGCACAGGACTGCTCTGATTGATATAATACACAGCGGAGCCAAGTAGCCATTTAATTAAACGACTGTTTTCTTTCCAATGGTCTGAGCGACTCTGTGGATCTGTTCAAGAAAGGCTAAAATTTGAAACAGCATCTTTCAATTGTTGGGAAATGATGTAGAAACTGAAAAGCATCATTATTTTCTTCCTTCATTCATTTTTGGTTCAAACCAATGATTCTAACGTTGATAGTAAAAAAGACATCTGTAGTCATGTCATCCCTAAAATATTTTGTTACAGAGGTGGTTTGGTCTGGAGGTGCATTTTCATAATAACAATCACAGTAATATTAATGGAAAACTACAGGTAGTAGCGTGTCTCTATGATCCTCTCTCTCCGCCATGACTATATGTCGCTACTCATCACTTTGAACATGAAGGTAATAGAGCATATATACTATGAGTCTTCACACAAGTCTTCACTTCCCATGATGATACTACTTTAGCATGGAGCATGGATTTATTAATATAGAACACAGTTAGGTTACTGATATTTCAGGGTTATGGTTGGGGACATAGATTCTATCTTGCACAAACGTCAATTAGATAAAAGATCAATGAGTCAGGCAGACTCTACTTTGCCTATACACGCTATCTGCTACAAGGCAATGGAAATGGGAATGGCAGGTTGACAAGGGGGAGAAATTTTGGGCATTTTGCTAACAAGTGGACTGACATCCCCCCTCAAATCACCAGCTGCATAGGGTCAAATTGAAGTTATACTATTCCAGTTGTGTTGTAAAATATAACCATTAAGGCTGCAAATGTCAATTCATCTGCAGATTATTTTCTCAATTAAATGATTAATCATGCCAGTTTATTAAAGGTATTAAGCAAAAATAGAGACACAAAGGGCATGTCTGGCCTTTCCACTTGACAATAAAACTGAACTAATTAATCAGCTGTCAAAACAATTTCTATCGATTTAATCAACTGGTCATATAGCTCTTTTTACAAAGACTAATGTTCTTTTTCATGCATTACTGCTCATCATGGGATACGGTAACAGAATATGTGACCTCTGGATTCCATAGGAAGTATCCTCTCCACAATAAATCAGTTATAAAAAGATGGTAAATCAATATCTGCGTGTGATGAAGAGTTAATGAGTGGATATAGAGCCCAATGCTAACAGGCTGTCGCTGTTGAAATGTCATCAATATTTTCAGCTAATACATCTTCTGACTGGTAATCCGCTCAATGTTCTTTTATTTTACAGGGTAGCTTGTATTGACATTATTATTAATAATAGAGTCTCTAGGGTTCACTGTGTATCACAGGTTTATGCAACATAGGAGAATTGGTCACTGGTCTTTTCCATTAATTAAGAAAAAGCATGGCTGTGGACAGACCTACTTCTATATCTGACCCTATAAAAGAAAGTGGGGATTAATTCCCCAACCCATCAAACCCTTGTGATTTTTTATTATCCTCCACTATGACCGGCTGGAAAGAAGTGAGAGACTCATCGCATTTGTAGTCAGAATAGGATATCAAAGCACCATGCATTGAAATATTTTGTTTGAAGAGGGAGAGCAATTAGAGTTAATTGCTAGTTTGAGGGCAGCCTGTGGATGGCAGATTGCAGAAAGGAGCATCAGCTGGTAATAACCAAGTCATTAGGTATTAGATGACGGGTAGCCAAAAAGCTAAGATAAGGAGAGAAGACCTTGAGATAAAGAATTGGTTCCAAAACATAAAAATGTGGTTGTGTTTACTACAAATACATAACTTGTGATCTTAAAGCTAAAATTGGCTGTATTTGTTTTGTCTAGCCTCCTAATGTTTGTTATTAAGTGCACTGAACATGGCTGCCAGCGCTTCTTCTACATCTTTGGCTTCTTCTCCCTGCATTTTTCAGCTCGGTACCCAGAAAAGAGACATGGAGGCAGAAAAATAAACAAGAAAATAGCAGCTATTTTCAGCTTCAAAACTGCAAACTTGACTAAAAACATCACATTGATTTTTCAAAATGTCCACACACTACATCCTTAAAACATAAAACTGACAGCAAACAAACTCTGATATACAATTAAGCAGGTACTTACAGCTAATGTGAATCCCACTGAGTTTTCTGTCTGACTTATCGACTATTGTGAATCCAGATGGTGAATTCACTTTAGAAGGGCAGGGTAAACTTGGCTTGGCTGTGTGTCACCAGTATAATGGGTTGCTATTAAAAATGACTCCAGTAGTCCATTAAGTCAGAATTGCAGTTTTCATCTCCATTTCAGGACACACAGAAACTGCTTGACATTTTTGTTTTATTTCACCCACCTTTAATTATACAAATATGACACAGAACAAACAAACAAACAAACAAACAAAACTCCAATAGAAAAATTGGAATCAGTGAATTGGGCTGAGTGATGTTATTGCCTTTGCACAGTAACTGTCACAGATTAGAACAGACTTGCGTGTTAGTATCTATAATCAGAGCACATATAAAATCACCAAATAGTGATTAGGTGTCTTCCTATATAAGCAACTTTTGCATCACACAGAAGTGAATGTAGGCTATCGTATTACAGTGATTTGCAGTGAATTGCACATGTGATATTTAGGACCATCAATACACTTAAATGAACAAATAAAAATTATAAAAACCAATGACGTCATGCCAGGTCCTGTGACTCTTTGGCTGGACTCAAGAAATGATCACCTTGGAGGTACCTTTATGGAAATAAATAACACAGGGGGATATATATCACAGCTTCTGTTTCAAGTGGGACACTTCTCTGCAATTAATCTTAACAGAGCAAGGACATGAAATAAACAAAATTGTCTGCAGCTGCAACTAAATCTGTATATGTGTTGGTACAGACTCATTTTGAAAGCCATTATTTATTGCGGTCTTAGGGTTCATTTATGGGGACAGAAATTGATAAGGATGAGTTTGGATGAGAAGGTAACCTGTTCACGTACGCTGCCAAACCAAAGCCCTAATAACTTTAGACGGATAACTGAGACTAATATTATTCCCCATATGTGCCTAAATTAGATTACCACTTCTGAAACCTCCGTGCCGACCTCAGATGTGTCAGTGTCTTGGCTGCAGTGCCTCCCACAATGAGCTGAAATAAAAAGCTCATTCTCTGTGCACCATTTCTACTTCATTAGCTCCGGCCTAATCTATAAACCACAGCTGAGAGGAGGACGCTGTGTCAGCAGCCTCTGTCATGTACCTGCCACAAACGCTGAGATGTGTTCTTGAGGGGCGTGTGTGTGTGTGTGTGTGTGTGTGTGTGTGTGTGTGTGTGTGTGTGTGTGTGTGTGTGTGTGTGTGTGTGTGTGTGGGGTGTGTGTCAGTGCAGAGATTCATGCATTCAATCACACATACTCCCTTTATCTAGGCAATCCAGACTGTGTTGCACATGTTGTCAGTTTGAATGTGTCTGTACATGTGTTTGTGCCTATGTGTGTTTGTGTGTGAGGGAGGAGAGAGAGAGTATGTGTTTACAGTCTGATGGCATAATATGCAAATGAGATGGAGACTGGCATATGGTTTATTCCCGAGATATTCATGAGTGTATGAGTGTACAACAGATTATATTTTTTCTTTACTGGACCGGTCTTGGCTCTCTCTCCCTCCCAGTGTTTCCCACTTGCACTGACATTAACAACTGACTTAATAATAATGCCCTGCACCAACTTCTAAAGTTTTGCCATCTTCTTATATAAAGAACTTAAAGCAGCTATAAGTAGGATTTAATATTTGTACGTAATGTGTCTAAACAATGTGACAAAAATGCAAATGTGAGAGGGGTAACTCATCATGTTGAATCTGCATCTGCACCTTCTCTCTGTTTTACAGTGCTTTATAATGAGTTTCATCCAATTGTTTAGCTGTCCGTCCCACACTGTACTGTTTTGGTTCACTCTTGCTGCTCTAGATTTTTAGGGAAAAAGAGCAGCACCAAACAGCAGAGAGACACAGTTGGTAATTAGCTTGTGGAAACAGTAAAGAATATACTGTGAAACAGACACATATTTCCCTCTGGTGCTAGTAGAGACAAAAAAAAACTGTGAAAAAGAGAGAGTGCAATATTGGACTTAAATTTATCAAGTGGCTGTAAAACCACTCCGAATGAATGATAATGTTGCTCTGTAACTACTGGGTGTTTAAACAAGCAACTGTTTGCTAACAAGTTCACCACATTAACTTCAAAGCAGATGACGTGAATTTTGTGCTCCCAACTTGTTTTGCCCAAGTGGCCAAATAAAAAAAGAAATGTCTTTGCATTACATTGCACCAATGCTGAGCACGCTCAAGCATACAGCCCCCACATATTTCATCTCCAGTTCCTCAAGCAAGAAAAATTGTTTTTGAAGCTCTCTGAAATATCATTCATTCAACTTTTGTTTTGCACCCTGGTCAGTTCCTCATGTTTGATTTGTTTTGTCCTTCAGTAGTTCTGTCATTCCTCTACATGGAAGGGTTTTAGTCATTCTAGAGGGAGAGCAGACAGTCGCGCAGGCAATAAGATGACAGAGAATAATGAGAAGATAGTTTTAAGTAATGATCCTTTTCATTTAATCCTTTTCATCTGAATAAACATCTGCTTGGCCAGTCTGTACTGCCAAAAGCAACGGTGATTCAACATTCAGTAAACCCAGTTGTTGAAAGCTTATTAGTCACTCCGAACAGGCACAAGGAAGAGGAAGTGTGATGTGTGTTATCTTTCTTGTAGCTTTAACAAAGCTTGAATGGAAAAACATAACAAGGGCTCAATATTTCGCGCAAGCAGCAATACCAACCACTGCCAACAGTCAAAAAGTGCCACCTAGAGTCGCTCAAACGTCACGGAGGTAACTGTGCTATCAAGGAAACACACTGATAGCACTGTTTGCTAAATGACGTTAGAAGTGTGGTTTCAACACTGTGGCAATGACTGCTTATGTCATGCATGCACGCAAACAGGCATACACACCACCTCTCTGCAGTGACACAAACACAGACTGTGGCACTGCCACACCAACTTCTGCTTGGTGATTCACACCTTACAAAGCCCCGCATCCGTCTCTGTTTTCCATTTACCTCATAAAGCTGAGGCTTGTTCCCTTCAACCATTTTTCCTCTTTCACACCTCCTGTCTTGCCACTTTCTATTAGCATTCCCTGGTCACGGGGCCGTATGAAAGTGAGGCACACACCTGCCACAGTCAAAGACCTAGGCCTGTCGCCTCTCAACAGCTCAGTTCAGTTGGGCTCTGGCAGGTTGGATAGGTGTTTACTGGGCTAGCTTTCTTTTTGGATTGATGGATAACGGACTGGCTGGCTAATTGACTGTCCATCTTGCCAGCTGGTTATGTACATGCATTGCTGGCTGACTGAATAAAAGCCTTAAGGCCGAATGTCTCCCCTCAGCCTCTCCCTCTTTCATCCTCTCTGTCCCTCTTCCTTTCTCTCCCCATGTCACTCCCTCCTGCCCTCCCCAGCCCGAAACTAAACAGCAGCTGCACCAGGGGTAGGAGTGTCAGAAAGTGCCACAACTGTGTTCCTCTCTGTTTTTAGGCAAGTTCCTAGAATAGAACAGCATTCACAGCGTGTAGAGTGGAAGCTAAACCCCAGAGGCTAGCCAGTTCACTGACATCCTCTGTTCAGGAGCAGTGGTACTTAAGCTAGCTGCCACACACACATATGGGCAACTGGGTGTCCAAACAAAAAGGAATGAAAGTGTGCACGCTTGCGTCCATAATTGAATACAGAGACGCATGCACAGACATAACATGAATATTCACACTCACACACACACACACACACACACACTTGTATGTGTACAAGTAGAGCAACAGATTGTGCCAGATAAGATTTCTCTCTTCTTTATTATTGAAGATAAAATACTCTTCAGGATTACTTATTGATGGCAGCTATTTTAAACTGAAATAGTTGAGATTTGCCTTCAACTATCCTCTTGGTAGAAACTGCGCATCATAAAATGGACGCATGAAAATTCTTTTTGTTGTAAATTTAATTTGAGTTGGGAGAATAAATTAAATGTCTGGTTGGTAGGTACTTGTGTCGATCATGTCTTTCACCCATCACCCATGTCTGTCTATCTAGATGGTACACGTATGACCAAGCAGACACTGGTGGTTCTTAAAAGTCCGTGGACACATCCTTCCACATATGTTCCCTCTGTTTCTTTTAAATAGGTTTCAGCTGGACCTCTTCAATTTCAATTGAGAGAAATCTTAATGGTACAGAATACGGTGATGTCTTTGAAGATATTATCTTCCCATCTTTGTGGCAATAGATGTTGTTACAGATGAAAATTCCCCAAGTGAACAAAACAAAGTGTACAAAGAGAGAGAGTTTCCCTCAATGAACACCTCTGGGATCAAGTGCAACACTGAAGGTGAACCGAGTTTTAAAGACTAGCATCAGTGAGAGCAAATCCCAAATCCCAACATCATGTGTGAAGCCTTCTCAGAAGAGTGAACCAGTTATAGCTGTTTATTAATTTAAGTCCAACCGATACTAGATTGTAGCATTTTGACAACTTCCCCTGGGTGATTCATCTCTTGAGTTCTTATATCAATGTTAATGTAACAGCTTTGAGATAACACATGCAGCTTTCACATATATGATGTAATGTTCGAGTGTCCACAAGCACAGACTTTGGCTCACCTGTATATATGTCCATCCAGGGCCATAAGGAGGACTAATCATGCTGATCAGGAGGATGTAAGCTGTGCATACACCCCAGCATGTGGCTCCTAGGCAGGAAACTAGTATAGCCCACTGAGGTCCCAAATCCCTTTGAACATTAGAAGCTGTATGAAAAAACTAACTTGCAGCCAAATATAATTTGTGAGGTGATTATCATGCAACTATTTTGGCACCTTCTTCTTTCAGCCTGTAATTCTGGATGCTAGTAAGCATTATTGTCTGCTGCATCAAAATGGTTTTGCCAGATGGCATCTTTTTGTTGGGATATCTGTGGTAAGATGTGGTCCTGATTTGTATTGACAATTTTCTCTGGTGTGTTCCCTCGTCCCTTTCCTGTGGCAGTGACAGCACTACACCACATGAAATCTTCAAATAGGTGCAGGCAAAGCAGAAAGCTGCTGGACCACATAAATAAAACTTCACAGACAGCAAAGATTAAAGCACAGAAAACAAGTGGGAAGTCTATTTTAAAGATGACAAATGGATAAACTCTAAAACTGTAAGAAGGGCCTATATCTTCAGAAACCCCGAGGTGCTCTTCAGATGTTAACAGCTCTTGTCATGTTACATTGCCCTTCGAAAGGTCACACACAGCAAATTGCCCTTGCAATGGTACGAAAATGGCCAAACAGGCTTTGCTAGACTGACAAAGCAGGCAGCCACCACCCTCAGGTCATCTTGCCTTTAATGTGACGCAGCAGTGGAGAGTTCTGCTGACTCTTAGGGATGCACGATGTGTAGGATGCTGACTGACAGCCAGACCCCCCTGCTTTAGTTGCTACTCAGAGGCTCCAGTGTGGGAGGTCTTCCCTCCTTCCCGTGAGTCATATACATCCATCCACGCAAAGGCATCTGACCCTATGAGAGGAAATGTGGCTAATGAAATCCCTTAGGTCATGGTGCAAACACAATTGGATTTAAAAACACACAGACACATAGTGTAGTGTGTATTGCGCTTGTGTGAAACTTTGACCCTTCTCTTTGTTATTGATTCTCTTGTAAAAACACATGGTTCAATAACAATGGGATCTTCAAGCACTTATAAAAATGGTAATGCAAACTGTAAATACTCTCTTTGCTCATTGAGAGAGTGCTGTTGTGGTGCAGTCTGGCATAGCATACCTATGCTCCCCTGCTGAAAATGGGAGGTAGACACAGTTTTTGTCTTGCTTGTGAAGGAGGTAAAACATCTAAAACGAGTTGCTAAGAGCTCAGATGTTTTTCTTTCTTTTTTGTTAAATGCTCTGCTATTCAAACTTAATAAAGCAATAATAAAAATTATTATGCTAGTAAATGCCACACTACTGTCTAAGCTGCACAATACAATTTTGATTATCAAAGTCAAAAAGCAGCAATGGCCAACTTTGAGTCATTTATCCTAGTGATCAATGACCCCTGAGGAGATGCCATCCATCAGATCCTTCTCTCCGGGATCAGCCACTGCCTCAGTATTTCAATATTTCTGCTATTTACCTCTTGTCATTGCTCTGTCCAACCCACCCAGTACCACCCCACATCCACCCGCAGCCTATGCCAATATCTTATCGCCAGCGCTAATCTGCCTTTTTATTGCAATAAATGGCTCCAGTCCTTCGCACCGCTACATGCTCAACACTTCTACCCTCTTCCTTGTTTTTTTTAGCAAAGGCAGAAAAGACCCAGTAGCTTAAAAGGTCATCATGAAATAGGTTATCATCACATGTCTTTTTGAGATTCATTATATAGGGGGGCTGGGGTGGCGGTAGGGGGTATTTATTAGCGTCATTCTGTTAGAGCTTCTCTTCAGCATTTACTTCAAATGTTGTTGCACCAGCAGATTTGTGTTCGCTATTAACATCAGAATGGCTCCACCAGGAGTTTTTCTGTAATCTCTAACAAAACGTATAAAAATGTGTGTGAGCGTGGGTGCATTCATGAATGCACAAAGGTTATGGGTTTTGTTGCAACATAAAGGTCCCCATAATTTTGCCTGTTTGCTCTGCTTGTCCTCCATGTTTGTGTTAGCATAGTCATCTACAAAACACATAACCAGCCCTAAATTAGATCCCACAACCCATTTCCAATTTATGAATCTGTCATTTTTCAGCATGATGCCACAACCAGGTTTAAGGGTTATAAAATCCCCTGTTGCTTTGCAGGCTTCATGCAGCCTGCACATGCAGCCAAATCCATACAGGCATGCAGGGACACAGGCATAGATACAGTACAGGCATGCGTGTATAGAAACACTTGCTGGCATGTGGAAAAGTGCTCGTGAAGCTTTTTGTGATAACTTGGCACAATAGCGGCAATCTGGGCAGAAGGTCAGAATTCACAGCTGCAGTGTGCTGGGCTTGTGACATTAGACAATAGAAAGCGTGTACTGCCTGCTGCTTACAAGTCACAGTGGATCAGTAAACGTGGTAAAATGGAAGAGATAAAAATTAATATTTATTGTACACAATAAAACACTAGTGTAGTGTAGTTCAGTGTTCGTAACATGGTTACATCCAGTTGCCTTAACAGCCAAATCTGAGGGTAAATGCTTTGTTTAAAGTTTTTTTTAATAAAGATGAAAGACACGTCTTCACCTTCTTCTACTTTAGAAAAAAAAAATGAAGCCAAGCTATCCCAGATATGGCTGCGACCATCATGGGCTGGTGATTCCATTTGGAGCCAACAAAAGTAAAGACTAGGAAAATATCTGGAAGAAGAGGGGAACAAAATTAACAGCTTCTAGCATCTCCTGGAGATGATTACATTTAAAAATATTCACATAGATTCGATTTAATATAGGTTCAATTAAGGAAAAACGTGTTTCTGAGCTCATATATTAAAAGTTGTATCTGACTCAAATCACAAAGACGTGTCTTCACAGCTGCACATTTCCATACCCATTTTATAACCTTTAATCCAGTTTTCAGATTTTTATGCCATGCCCTCACAGTAAACAGTACATCCTAATCCTGGTACAAAGTAGAACTCTATATAATATTTAAGGATACTACAGTGTATATTTTGGTTAGGACTCCTGATTGAATCTCAAGTACGAGTGATGGTTAAGTTAATGAAAACTCATTCACTGAAATTCTGAGTGATGCAGATTTGGATTTAAATCTAAAACCGTTCTGCTGTGAGAAGATATAAAAGAAACCTTAATGGTTCTTTTTTTATATGCACACATTTGGTTTTAATTATTTGTTTCATTTGGTTTCTTGGTATCACACACTGAAGCACTTATACATAAATTAGAGAATTATAACTGTAAAGCATAATTTTATGTATGAATGGAGGAAGAAAGGGCAGTCTGTGAGTTTTTGTCTTGTATCATGTGACATGCAAGCCCATGTGTGGCGATACACACCTGAACAAGTTCTTTTACACACAACCCTTTAATCCCTTTTCCTCTTGTGTTTCTGTCTGTAAACACACACACACACACACACAGACATACGCGCGCACACACTTGTCACCTGTGTCCCCCCCTACTGACCCCATCCCTTTAGAACTTGTGCAGATCCATGTGCATAATCCTGCCTAATGAGGAAGAGAGAGGGAGAACCACAGCAAGAAATCACATGAAATCATACATGTGAATCTATAAATAACATTTATCCCACAGCTATGTTCTCACACATCATATGGCTTCAACAGCCTGCAAATCACATGGCCTCAAACCTGATTCAAACCAACCTGATGGAACATGAGAGTAGTAATGATTGTATTACAGATAAAATCATAATTTTACTTAAGTATAAGTACCGTTACTTGAAATAAATTCAAACTCCGATACAAATTCAAACCATTAATATGAATAAAAAAGTTAGTCAGTTAAATGGACTCACTGTTTTACAATTTAAAAAAAGGGGGATGAGATGAACTACTACTGACTTTGAAAAAGGATATTTGCAGCCTGTGCCTACAACTGAATATCAGTTGTCAGTGCAGCCTTACTAGAACTATTCACAAAGAAGGGACCAGTATGGCCAGCAATAAATAAAAAGAATGACACAGCAACGAGCAGTATTAGGCCACATAAATGAAATAACCTGCCACTTTAGAATCAGAGTAAAGCATCACTCAGGCAGCCAACACAGAGATGAATCAATAGTATTCACTTGAGCTGCAGCTACAGCCCAAAATCACACACTTTAAAGCAAAAAGAGTGACTGCACTGTTATAGCACACCGTGGAATGCACACATGCACACACACTTACATACAATGATACAAAGGAAAATATAAAAAGTGATTGGAACACACTGGATAATTTGTTGCATTAAATTATGCGAACAGACATTGAGACATTATGTGTCTCCATTAAAATCAAAATAAAAACATAATGTAATCCGTACTTTATATAATCAAGCTCCTGCAGGAGTTCAACTGCACTGGATAAGTGGTTACAGGATTGAGTAATGGAAAGGTGAGAGTCAGTCAATGTGCCACACACCATCCACTTTTACTACATCAGAAAGAAAAGAACACATTATATCTTAAGGTTTAAAATACACAAGTACAGAAAGTTCAGTTCTTCGTTTAGGCCAAAGGGCTCCACTTTGTTAAGAGTGTAAATCCAATACACCTCTGTGCAGAGCAGTGAGTTGATAATGTCACAACCTCTAGCAGCAGCTGATTTTTTTTTTCCCCAGAAGATTAATGGTGCTGCAGAACATGGTTAGCCTGTGAATAACACCAGGCCATAGCATAATCCATGTTTTTTGTGCATATTGCCGTTTTATGTTTAGATGTACAAATCCATAAAGCTCATTCTGTTTGGCCAGTATCAATAAGACCACCAACATGTGTGCTGCTGTAGTTTCTGAAGGAATTTATGATGTTGTTTATACCTGTACTTTGATGTGTAAAGAGCTTGGTGTCTGGTGAGTTAGAACCTTGTGCAGTGTGGCCATAGCAGCCAAGGAACAGTTGAGTTATTGAGGAGTGAGGTGATCATCTAGCTTTCAGATTGTGAAAATGTTTAAACTTTATCAAGAGAGGCAGATATTACTTAAAGATGGCTATTTTTCTGACCCTGCCTGTGACAAGAGAATATTCAGTGGAGAAACTGATCAATGAGGAAGTAGTGATAGCTCTAGTTTCTTAACTAACAGGGTTTCCTATCTGTATGTAAAGCCTTACACAATCCATGTTGTAATACATTGGTTGACATTGTCAACTGGGGAGAAAGGTACAACAACCCTTGCTCTCCAGTTGTAGTACTCATCAACAACAGTTGTACTCATCCGTCCAAACATAATTCTGCTGGTCATGTGCAGTGCAGTCTCCTCAAGATTTAACTTCTTTGCGCTTTCATTCCCAGTGCAAAATATAACCAGTGCAGTTAACATCTCTGGTACCACTGCACTCTTTTCAAAAGCTTTGAATTGAGTGGAGCTCTGCAGTCACAACTGTGACAGGGATTATTGCCAAAATACTGCAGAAAGGCCTCACACACTTGACTGACAGTAGAAATTCCTAAGTGAATGCAGTCACCATGCACGTTCAGTGGTCAACACTTGATGACTGTAATGTATTTCTTCCACCCCTCCATGCCACTTCACATTGGACTCCTGCTATTGGTGTTGTTTTTATCATTAAATTTTATTATTCAGTCTAAGAGTTTGCAATGTGCATAAAGACTGAAGCATCATTATCTGAATAGCAGTTTTAACTGACTTGTTGAATTCTAATTTGTATATTTATTGCGCCCCCCAAAATGTGTTTGCCAAAAGCTAATCAGCTTGTGTTAGCGCTGGGCCCTGTGACTGGGAGCGAGGCACGGGAAGAGAAGATGAGGTGGCAGCACAGTGACAACATAAGTACGTGTGTGAGCCTGTATAAGACAGTGACAGGGAGAGAGAGAGAGAGTGTGTGTGTGTGTTTGTGTGTGTATGTATGTGTGAGGTGGAAAAAGATAGTGAGAAAGAAGACACCGCAATGGCATGGGCGGATAGCTCTTTCTTTGCACTGTAATGTCAGTCTCTGTCTCTGTGACATTAATTTGTGATGTAGAGATGGTGCTATGGTGGTGCCCTGTGTGTGTGTGTGTGTGTGTAAATGTGGTTGCACATATGGCAAACTCAATCTGTGACAACTCAACTCCTCCGTCTTCTCCTATAAAATACTGAAGGTTAAATGGTTGGAGGATGTCAGAGTCACAAAGATGGAGGCTCTCAAATTCAATCTCTCTCTCTTTTACACACACACACACACACACACACACTTAAAGATACTTAAAGATGCAAAAAGTAATCCCTGAGCCACATACTGTACATGCAAACACACTCCATCTATACTTGTATGGAGGCATTCTGCTGTGTAAACAGGTGTCGGAACAATATGGGGGCACATAAATATGCCAGTGTGTTCACTTCTCCCAATGCAGCATCATTTGCATTTTTAAAGACACGCTTATTCTCAAATCAGTATTCACCAAAATAACTCCAGCTAGACACACTCCATATTTCTTAACAGATACGTGCAGCACCGAGAAGAAGGTATCCAGTTTTTTTTCCTTTTTTAAAAAAGACCATTGACAAGTAAAATGTAACTCAGCCTCATTTTGTTCTATTTTAAGAACAGCATCCAAATTAAAGCAGCCTGTTTTGGGATGGCCTCTAGTGGCTTGGTAAGGTTTCATTGATGCAAACGAAGGCTGCTCCTGCCAAACTTTGTTGCTATAGTGACGCCTACTGGAAAAACACGGGGACTTCACGCACATTGCTTTTCATTTCGGTGTCTCCCATTCTGCTTGTCTCTCCATTTGCTATTACATTACTGCACAACCTGTCTACATTACAGTGTGTTCATTTTATCGTTACTATACACATGTCTACCAAAACATTATATCATATTATTGCATAGGGCTGCAAACTATTTTCTCAGTCTAACTAAACCATCAGTTTAGTGTTAATTTTAATTAAAAAAACATACAACTTTCTTATACCAAATGTTACCAAATGCGGATTTTTTCTCAATCAAAACTTCATACCCAGAGGTCTAGATATAGTAAACATATTGAATATAACTAAATATTTTATTACATGTTGAGTATGTTCATAAAAATTATCTATGCTAACTAGTCTCACAAGAAGGATGTAATAACATGTAATAACATACTGACATAGGAGTAAATGTAACATAACACTATACATATTTCAGATGTTTAGTTAATACTAAAGAGCTTAAATTTCACGTGCTCAATCAAATTGTTAACTTTTATTACTTTATTATCGTTCCTCTTGTATATTATATTTCTTTCTTGTAACCTCTGCAGTATTCTCTGTCTTTATGTCTCTGACCTTCATGTATACCTGTATGATTTTGTCTCTGAACAAAGTGAACGAGTCTTGTTGGAGGCAGTCTGAGAACTAATGATGTGATTGCCACTGACTGCATCACTGTAATAGTTGTCAATACAGAGTTTTAACTTAACTTAACTATCGCCCCATTAAGGATGTAAGGCGGACTTTTTTGCGACAAGCTCTGGTCGCGGAGAGGGCTGACAGCCTGTGACCTTGATTCAATCCACATATCAGGTGTCCTCAGAATCCTTCTCAGCTCCTCTGTTTTTCTTTCTAATTTATAGTCAAACAGAGTCCAATGCCTCTAACAGATACACAAGAAGTGCACTGTCACTGTGTATCAGCCCCTTCTCTCCATGTATTTCTAGCACTCCGTTTGAATTGTTGTGACACAGACATCTGGTACACTGGCATAACAGAACAATGTTTTGTTTTTTTTATTTATTCATTTATCTATTTTAATGCCATGACATGACAAACCACGTGTCTCAAACACAATGGATCAACAGTGGTGCTTTAGGAAATGTATATTTTATGGCATTGAATTAAGGAGAGTCAGTGCAACTCTCCAAGGTAGTCCTTCAGGTGACACAATTCAAGGACAGTCATTGAACTGTAAATTATCATATAGTAAATAACATTTCAGTGCATGTGTTTTTAAAGTGTCTTTGGGACACATTTTGTACACATCTCTCTTCTAGTCATGTGTACTTCACTCCCCTAGTGATTACAAACAGCAGGGTTATGTGTCCTCACTCTGAATAGAAAATCTTATCCGCTTTACCACAGCCACTTAAAGTTTTATGTGAGGACATTCATTCAAAACCAATCAAACCTAGAAATCAGTAAAAGTCTCTCAGCTTCCCCTGTGTTATGCCAAGTGCATGAATGATTAGCTGAGAGGCTTCGGTGGTTCCAGATTAGTGAATATCATATCTGCATTAACAGCTTATTCGTGACGTCAAAAGGACCGTTGAAAGCCTAAGTGATATAAATGGCCATTCACCAGCGCTCTTAGAAGCATCTTAGAGGTCTGATTTTACAATAGCTGAAAGATGAATAAGAACATGACTATGAATGAGGAATATTAAATACACTGTTAAAGTGTAGATCCCTCTTGTTTATGATCCTTATTGATGTGTCTCTCTATGTTCTCTGTGTAAACACTTCTGAATAAGTAATTTCACAACATTTCTGAAGTGAGTGCTCATGTATAAAATGAGAGATGTTCTTTGCACTATTCATCAGACTGGCAAATTACCCTGTGTGTGTGTGTGTGTGTGTGTGTGTGTGTGTGTGTGTGTGTGTGTGTGTGTGATTTACCTATATTAGTGCTGAAATCAGAGCCATTTTCTGCCATAGTTTCAATATTTCTCATTTCACAATTAGCTTGAATGCTTCATAGACATAAGCAGGGACTCACACAGAGAGAATGACAAAATGCCTAATCTATAAATGTGTGTCTCATGCCATGTGAAGATTTTACTGTATTTTGGTCATATTTAGATGTGCTATTTAGATTAGACATCAAAAACTGCACTGAAAGCATTCATCTAATAATTGAGACGAGCACATTTGGACCTGCTGCATTCCAGTAAAGTCTGTAGAAATGGAGACTTGACACAGCACTGAGCCTTGTGTGTTCCCACTGACTGCCATCTCCTTGTGACCAGTTAATACCAGCATACATGACAAAATCAATAATCCTTCTTGGGATGATGCACATTGCAATATAGGTGTCTATGATTCATTGTATTTTCTGCTCATGCACTAATCAATTTTAAAGCTTTAATGACTTCATTAATTGTGAAAGACTGTTGCTGTATTTTTACATGCAAACTATTTAGTTGGCAAGTGCTAATTTACATTTAGGTAGATATTGATCATCACAGATGATGAAAATGACAAAATAAAATGAGACAAGAAATAGCTGCAGCGTGTGTTTCTCGCTCTGTGTGTGTGTGTGTGTGTGTGTGTGTGTGTGTGTGTGTGTGTGTGAGTAAGTGAGTGTCTTTGTGAGTGTGTGTCCAGTGTACTCTGTAGAAGCTTTGGCCATCCTCCCCTTCCACTGGTCTGCTCCAGGCAATTTCCCTACATCTGCTACTGTGTGGCTCTTGAGGGATATTTCCAAAGGCCACACACACACACACACACACACACACACACACACACACTAATCAACAATAGAATTCTTGTGTATCGTGTCCTCGTCTGCACATGGAAACTCACAGGGGGGGTTCTCTTTGTTTCTGGGAGGCTCTGCCCAAGGCTTCATTAGTATCTGTAAACAAATTTAAAAGAGAACAAATCATCAGCAGCAGAGAATGCTAATTGCTATTCTGTCTTCTGAAAGACAGAGAAGAAATTATATTAGACTAGAGAGAATATACTATGAACTAGGCATTGCAACATTCAGACCTGTTCAGCTGAGCCGCTGTCCCTAATGTTTACTGATTGCTGACAAAAGCCAATCTGAGCTGTTGTGGCAAAGCATTTACTGGTGGTCATGAGTTGAAGTTACTTGTGTTACTTGTGAACTTGTGTTACTGACACACTTAATTAGTTCAATTGCGGAATATATCTGAAAAAGTTGAGAGGGGCCAGGGATGATCCCACACTGATCAATACATTTTTGGAGCATCTTTCTATTCAAGCATTTCAGCCTCTTTTCATTATTCCTTCTCTGGCTCTAGTGAAGCACTTAAGGCTTATTTTACTGTTTATTTGTGGTTTTCATTGTCTTTGTGTGACATATCAAGGAACAACCACAACTGAAGCCTACTTTTGGAGGTATAGTTTATATTAGGGACTTAAAATGGCTTTTTTTTTTACTTTTTTTTGCTTGAACAGATCATTATGAATGACTTGTTAATCACACCATGTAATGGCTGTAGAATAATGACACCATTAGCGTTTACATTGGTTTGCTTTCCCTTGTGCAATTCTGTCTGCCTCCATGTATCTCCAGGGAAAATCTCCTCCTGCTGTTTATTTCTTGTCTTCATTATAGACTATGAATTAATGAATGGACTCGTGCTTTCTCTCCCCTGTTTCTGCTACTCCCCACTCCACCCCAACACCAACCTCTGCTGTAATTACTTGTTTGCACAGAATATTGACAAATTTCATCTCTTCACTGAACATGCCTTTTTCTTCCCTCTTATAGCCAAAGAGGTATTATTGTCTGTTAATAGAAGTTTGGAAACAAATGCAATTTGTCCTTTGTTGTTGGTTGTTAGACTCTTCACCACAGTAGCGTCAACAATAATACTACATGAATATGCGAGAAGGGAAAAGTCATCTGTAATAGGAAGTTGCACACTTCTGCTAAGTGCATTAAGTTAGAGACCCACTTGGACTCTCCCAGTCAAAAAAAGCTTAATGTCACTGGGAGCAACACACTGAAACTTACATTTGAGTCACCGTCTTGTGTATTATTGTAGGTATCATTTTTTATGAGTGAGAAATCAACAACAAGAACACAGAAAAAAAGTGGAGGAAGTGTTTTTAATATGCTCAATTTGTGCAAAAAACAAGCACAACAGGAAACTGCATCTCTGCCATGGCTTAGCACATCAGGAGATACCCATGAATGCAATGATTGTATATCTATGGTTTAGACCGTAAGGTCGTTCAAGTCACAGACAAGAGCACCCACCACCCAGGTGGAGATACACAAATCATAGGCCCCCTATTAAAAACAATATAGAAATATATTACAAATGTTAACATATTTAAGCTTTGCTGTGTTGATTTTGCCTCTTAGTGCCTGCCATTTAGCTTAAATTAAGCATATTAAAATATTTTTGGACAGTTTAATTCATTGACCAATCACTGACCTTGCGTTTTGTTTCCCAGTCACTAAAATCAGCCAATTTGACTTGACAGGGACAAAGAGCAAGAACACCGTTTTTTCCCATGATGCTATATTACAAACAGCCACTAGAGGAGGTTGGAGACAAGTGCATGACTTGCAGAAGCAGATGGGCCCAGTCACATTTTGTCTACAAGTAACATACAAAACCACAAACATGCCCAATCACTGTCAGATGAACAGCAGCCAGCAGTGACAAAAACAGATCCCCGGTGCAAGTGACATCCCTCCAACTGAAAAGACTGAGGATTTATTGAATTCTCCATCTCTGAAATACAATACCCCTCCAGTAAGTAGCACAAACCTGATGTTTCACAAGAGACTCTGAGCCACTCCTGCCAATCTGCACTTCATTAGACTGATTGCTTCCCTGTGTAAGCTACTTGCTTTGCCTGCCTGCCTGCCTGCCTGGCCTCTCCGCCTTGTTCTGATTAAAGGGGAACCTCATAAATGCACTGCTGCCTATAAACGATTTCCTCGTAACATCAAAGTCACACGGAAGTTGTAAGCTGCTCTTTATAATTGTAACAAAGCACAAGCACCTTTGAGCAGGCCCACACCCCACCAAACTCACCCTACGGCTCTGCAGGTCTGGTGAAATCTAGCTAATTCAAGCTTTGGTCAACAGTGGTCATTAATATTAAGTCTAATGAGGCAGGAAGAACATGATACCGATAAGCAGCAGTAATAAATGAGTGAGACAAAGCCCTAACTGTGTAAACAAGCAAATATTAAATAAATGAACATTAACGCCTACAGCACAAGCAAACTGGAGGGCTCTTGGGGATTATTCCCAGTTAAATAAACAGTAAATGTTGCTGCAGACTTAAACATATAAAGGTTTGTCAAAAGGTAAAAATTACAGACCATAGTTTTATGTTGTTTGTGCCTAATTGTTAACCCACCCATCTATTATAGAGATAAATGCTGTTGTGAGTTCTCACGCTACTGTCAAGACACTTAAATACTTCAGTAATGGTCATAAATACAGAGATAATGTTTGCCAGAGAGACAACACACTGTATTTCTGTACAAACAAACATCATTATAAAAGTGTATCTATGCTTGGAAAAAAAACAGTAAAACAAAGAAAGTTTGACCAGTGTGGTAAATGACAGCTCAGTAATAACGGGAACTATCTGTGAAGTTGGATAATTTATAGGTACCATTTATGGTTTGTCAAGCATTGCCTTGAATCTGACCGCTTTCTGGTGGGAAACACAGACACAGGATTAAACCGCACAAACACACACATGCATAAAGAGCAGCTGGAAAGAACGAAAAACACACAACAGCTGTTTTCAACGCTAAATGCAGTAAAATGAATATTTTGAGAGATGCGCATGTTTGCATATTGCTACTTTATTCTGTTTTTTACACATAAAATTAAGTCATAAGTCATTTTTGGTCATTTGAATGACAAAACATTTGTGAAAAAAATATATGTACGTATATAAACTGCATAGCATGATGGAGGCCCTTTCAACGGGCCGTTCAAGAAGAACAATATAAATACACTTCTGGTCAGAACTTTAGTACCATATTCTCTTAAATATAAAAACATAAGGCATTCATACATTTCCAGCATTATGATATTGTGAAGAGAATAAATATATCTAAGCTCTATAAGTGTGTGGCATGGACATGGGGTTGTGATGAAAATGTTTTTTGCTGTTGTTTTTGTTAAAAAAAAAAAAAAAGAAATATAGTTATATATAAGTTTACATGGTGGTTAATTATTTGGGGGTTTAACCTTTTTGTCTAAAGAGCACATAAACCTGGATTAGTCAGTTTAGAAATTTAGCTGTGTTTGAGAGCAGAGCAGAGACAGATCCTTCTGCTGAATGGAAATTAAAATAATGCTGCGCTGATATATTTTATTTGGCCTGAGTTGCTTTCATACAAGTGTACAAAGTTTCTTGATATTAAGGTCAAACACAAGGCACTGAAGCAAATGAAGAGAAAGGCTTAGGTGAAACATTGTACTACTGTATTATTGTGCCCAGTGCAAGTCCTCGCCCAGCTCAATTATTGTAAAAGTAAACAAGTATAAGCGGCTGGACAGTAACGCCCCTCCTCATATAGACAAGTCATGTAAACAGGCAGTCCAAAAGGGCATCTAAGTTGTTCATTTAATTGTTATTTTTATCCTTGCAGTGAGAAAAAATAGATTTTGATTTTGACTTGAAGTGCTAAGAAAGTTCAAACACTCCTTGTGCAGTAGATATATTATATAGATTTTTTAAATGTCAGTCACATGTCTTCTGTGTCCATTTTGGGAGAATCCCTGGAAACACGTCACCAAAGTCAGTGGTATTTCCATTTTTATGATAAATGGTACATACTGTAGCCCAGAGGAGCAGCATACAGTCCTAAAGGTGAAATGGGCAGTATGGGTCTGTGGTGTTGGTGATAGGCAGAGTACGTCTGTCCATACAGTGACATTGCGCCCAGTGACAGTGGTAACGTAAAGCCAGGGTGTAAACCTCCATTGGCGGCGGCCGCCACTGCCGCAGTCTTGGCATCAGCAGCCATCTTCAGTTTCTCCAGCTCGGCCTCCTGGAGCCTCTTGGCTTTTGCCCGCCGATTCTGGAACCAGATCTTCACCTGGGTCTCTGTCAGGGTCAAGGAGGAGGAGAACTCAGCCCGCTCAGCAATGGACAGGTACTGCTTCTGCCTGAACTTCCTCTCAAGGGCCAGGAGCTGAGATGTGGTGAAGGGAGTGCGGGGCTTTCTGTTGGTCTTGTGTTTCCTCAACGGACAGGCAGGACTAACATGACCTGAAAGGTGAAACAATAAAGATTTATGAGGACCAGGTTAATTGGAAATTGGGAAAACTTGGAAATTATTATCCCAGTTTGGGATGAATAAAGGTTATCTATCTATCTATCTATCTATCTATCTATTCATTTGAACTGACTGTGAATTTTAATACCCTCTTTGGAGGATGAACATTAATTAGCTGAGTACAGTTACCAGTAAACAAAAAGGTCAAAAGAATTAAAAATAAATTTAATATTAAGACAAACCTTTATCTTACAAACTGTATTTAATGAATATGTCACATATTTTGATGTGTTAGAAAACCTTCCTCACACAGTAGCCGCCAAATGAACTTAGTACCAAAGAGAATTGGAGTAATTGGCTCGTGACGTTCTTTAAACATTTGCACAGCCTCCTGTCTTTGTCTGCTTTATGACTTTGTTAAAATCAGCTCTGCCCAACGGGAGACAGCGCTGCTTCATGTTCAGCGGCAAAGCTTGCTGTAAACAAAAGGAAAAGTTTACCTGTTCTATCCAAACTGTCAAATGTCAGCTAGTTGCTCAAACCTAAAGGCAACTTTTACATCTTTGAATATTGAAAAATCCATTAAATCAAGACAACTTCACACTTCAGCGTGTGGTAGAAACTTACGAGGCTGCGTGGAAAACGCGCTGTTGGTGACCCAGGGTGCGCAGTCCTCGGACTCCGACGCCTCGGATTTTACCGGCGATGAGGGCGCAGCCGTTAAGCTCTTCTGGCTCCCCCCGGGAAGACTGCACGCGTCCCGGCACAGATACAGAGAGGTTAGACCTATAGGTGACACGGTGACCGAACCTGCCTCCGGTTTACAGCAGGTGGACTCTCCGCCCCGGCTGCCCGTCTTCCTCCCGGACATGAGCGCCTCCACGCTGAACGGATGGTGCCGACGCACTGCGTCCGGAGACGTCTTCTCCTCTTCCGCCGTCCCTACAGCCAAATCTGCACGGTTACTGTCCTCCTCGGACGAACTGCACCCCAAGTCCTTAAAAGTCTCCTGAGATGCCATCTCTGCTAAACAAAAAAAAAAAACAAGTTAACTCCAGGCGGAACAGTCAGACAGGGCAGCCAGGTGGGAGCCGCTCCAGCGAGCGCAATGTTGTGGAGCTGTCAAGTAGGATGTGGGAGTATGTACATGCATCACGTTGACACGGCTCAACTTTGACCAATCACCGTCGCCCGGAATGTTTACGAGTGAGCTACTGCTGCCTTCAGGGACAGTCAGGAAAACCTGCTCCGTTGTTTTGTTTTTAGAGAAAGTTGTGCAATAGAAGACTTTAAAAAATGTAACATTATTATTGTTTTAGTATTATTACATATAACAAGTGGAAAACCACCTTATCGTGCTTCAGATGATTTTTTTACGTGGAGTACTTTAAAGTCGTCCAGGCGGTACGTAAGTAGTCTACGTGGTCACAACTGTCCATTGAGGTGAAAATAAATAAATAAATCCATGTTTATATTCATCTTTACTTAATTCAATTCAAAACTAAAGGAGAGAATAATATAAGATGCCTATATTGATCAGACGTTTCACTATTCCCCCTAACAGATATTTGGTTTTGTGTTATGATAAAGGGAAACTTTCTTAATTGGTGTCAGATAAAGATTTGCAGGTACCTGTTGTTCAGTGAAAATCAGGATCTCTTTGAAAACTTGGCTGTGCAGGTTCACCCTAATGTTTCCTCTTTGGTTTAATTAGGGAATCAAAAAATGAATCACAGTATTATCACATGTTAATCTTCGATAATGGATTAGCTCTAACTCTAACCTCATGAGACTGCATGTGTAAACACGGGCCCCATGCGGATAATTATGGAGAATTATACCCGGGATGAAACACTAATCCCCTTTCTTCTTTATCTCTCTCTCTGATTTGTTTGCCGTTCCCTTTATTGGGACTTTCCATTGTAACTCACAATGTCGTGGTGTGCTATGTCAGACCGGCATTTAAAGAAGGGTATCACAGTCAAATTACAGAGTAAATTACTTTGCTAAATTACAGATTCAGTTTGTAAAATCCTTGGCTCGGTCCAGCTGGTGTCTGAGGAGCGACTGGACACAAACTAGATGACACATCCACATGTCCGCAGCCGACTCATTCATCTTCTTCTTGTCCTGTGATTCAATCCCATTCTCTGCGCACATTAGACATGAAGTAACTCATTGTGATCCACATCAAGTAACTCATTGTGATTTCTTTCCATGGACAATTTCATGTTTTGTCAGATGAAAGTGCCTCGATTCCTGATGGAGGACTTTACACTTGTTCCACCAGTTTATCTGAAGAAACAGTCCTTTGATGACAGTTGGAATATTATTGAGCTCAAAGACTGTTGCACTTATCTTGAGATTTTTTCCCATGGTCATGCTTGTTTAAGTACTTTCTGTTGCCCTGATTACTCGTATTTAACACCCAGTCCATTGCTAATAGGAGCCGTTCTGTCGCTGAATGACAATTAATTGCTATTTCACATCACAAGGTCTCGTCCAGACTCATAATCTGCTCATGTCCACAGTAAGTGGTAGAAGCAATGAAAGCATAGGTTTGTATCCTCAATGCATAGCCTACAGCTGAGCACAACTATTACAGGCTCCCACTCCCAAAAGATTAAGTAGCTTGTCAGATTGTTTCCCTCAAAACTCACCAATAGCAGAAAGGAATTATCTCATCTAATAATGTCAGTGTGAGAAACAGAGACGTTTACATTTCAATATAGCCATTCTGCAAAAAGGATGATTAGTTTTCCTACATCCCTGAGGATACATTTATATACAGTAAATGCTCAGTGTTTTTTCCTGCATTTTTACGTGTAGCCAGCAGGCCTCAGTCGCTGTAGTCTGTGTCAGCCTGTGGAGTAGAGCTCAGTTCCCAGGAGGCTGCCACTGCTGCCTTATTAAAGTGGGGTTATTTCACAGACAATCAGAGGTTTGTGAAGGCGCCAGTGAGCGGCCAGATGAAAGGGCCGACTCCTCGGGGGAGAAACTGTTGCCTTTTTTTTTTTTTTTTTTGCAGCCCTGTTCAAGATCCCCACCTCCATCCTTCTCCACACCCTCCACCTCTCTCTTTCTCTCTGGCTGTGCCCACACGCCCTGCAGGCACCTCGTCAGTCATTATTCACAGAACTCGTTCTTGGCTGAGTGTCAGCGGCGTGTTTCCTCTTTTCCTCCCTTCAGTCTTTTTTTCTTGCACCCTTTTACTCTCGCTGTGTTTAGTTTAGTCATGTATCTTTATCTTTTATCTGTTACACTTTTCTTATTTTCTGTCTTTACTTCCACATGACACTCACACACACACACTCAGCATGTGTGCTAATTTATTCTTTAATGCTGTTACAAAAGGAAAACTGCTAATCAAAGCTATTCCAATCAGAGTACCTGCTAGCACATATTTCGTCTTTCGTCAAGATGTGTGGCAGCTTACATCTATAAACAATGTTGGACCCAACATTGTGTTATATATCCAAGGATTATTTTTTTTTTGCAAGAGGAGAACAAGGAGGAATAAAGGAAGGAAGGAAGGAGGAGGAGGGTGGTTAAATGAGAGGGGGGAGCTCTCCTGGGTGTAGCAAAATTACCCACACATCCCACTTCCTTTTTTCCATAATATCATTTAAGCCTGATAATAGCGAAAGCAATTTGTCTGAGCATGTTGGTGTCTGTACATGTGTATGTGTATGTACTGTGCGGATGGCCATGCAGCGTGTGTGTGTGAGACGGCAGAAGCCTCTGGTTGTGTGGGTCGGGCACACCTCAGAGCATTGTAATTACAGCAGAGACTTTGAAGTGGTGGAATGTTTTGGTTGGGATAATCAGCAGGCTGTGCGGCACTCACACACTATTTACATTCCCATTAAAACACTCATTCACACCATCATACCAGCAGATTTTACTATCTCTACTTCGTACAGTGTTGGGTAAGAATCATGTCAATTGTTAAAACATGATGAGTTACACCTCAGAAATTAGCATCTCTGCAGTGGTGTTGCTGTGTACACATTTATGTGATCACATACAGTACAAGTTGGCAGTTCCTCTTGAAGATTTCTGCTTTTCCGTCTTCCAATTCTGAGATCTACCTGAGTTTAAGAATTAGAAGCTGCCAGAAATGACCAAAAACAAAGATGAGCTTACCCTAAATCATCCACTTTGCACATATTGAACAATGGATTCGTTTTTCTCTTTTTAAAGGATATTTCAAACACTTTTTTGCCTTTTATAAAGTAGTAGACAGTAAAGATATGACTGGAAATGACAGCGCTTACTTGGACTTGAACCAGGGATGTTGTTTCTGGAATGTCAGTATTCTCACAACCACCAGGATACCGTCCTATTCACATTAAAATGCTCAACAAAAAAAACTTTTTTTCATGTCCTGTATCCAGCCTTAGCATTAGCATTAGCACTGGTATCTCTTCTAACCAGGGAGTAAATTTGAAAATGTTAACCACCACTGTACCACCCCCTGTCAGATGTGGTTGATAAGTATTGTGATATTAATAAAAACATCTTTCCAATATCAATATAAAGTAAACATGTGAACAAACAAATATAGGATAATTAAATAGTTACTGTCACTGTTTCACTATTCTACATTGTGGTCCACTGTTAGTCACACAAAACATGACATGAGTGCACACATTTGTGGAATGGTAATGCAACACAGTTTTACTGATATTGGACAAAATGATATGAACACCTCAGCCCTGCTTTGTACAATATCTCTCTTACTTCCACAGATCCAGGCATTCATGCATATTCATGCACAAGCTGAATAATACTGTTTGCAGAGTTATGTCACCTTCTTCACAAAAGACAAGTAACTTGTTAAACCAGTGGGACATGTTGTAAATAACCAACTGACACCTGCACACAATATAATCACATTGCTTTCACACATGGATCCAAATGATCTTAGTGTCATCCACCCCACCTCTCTCTCTCTCTCTCTCTCTCTCTCTCTCTCTCTCTCTCTCTCTCTCTCTCTCTCTCTCTCTCTCTCTCTCTCTCTCTCTCTCTCTCTCTCTCTCTCTCTCTCTCTCTCTCTCTCTCTCAGTTTCCCAAGCTCTCAGAGCCTCCGCCTGTAATGCACCTAAATGACTACCTTGAATGCTACAATGGCGCCAGGGCCAATTAGCTGTTAACACTGGAGACAGATCTATTCAGAAGCCAGAGAATGAGGCCTCCTGTAACGTGAAAGATTGATGCCCACTTTGCTAATGACAAGAGAAGGAGGCAATCTGTTGCTTGACTCAGCCCTGGGCTATGTTACAGGATAGTCAGCTGATTGCTATGAGCCTGCAGGGGAGGGCTCCTGAGAAAACTGGAGATACAGTGTAAGTCACTGCAGGGGTTGGACACCAACATACATACAGATACATATGCATTCCATATCATGCAACTAGCATTATGCAATCTGATAATAAATAATAAGTCAAACATGAGAGATTGTAACCCTAAACCTATTCTTTATGACATGAATGTTTTGGGGTTTTTTTTTACTTTAACTGGTTTTTAACAAGGTGTTGATTCAATTATATGATTATTTTGGAGCCTCTAGTTTGTGGTGCTGTTAAATTATGTTGCATAGAACCAAACACAGGCACAAAGGGCTTTTTGCAAATGTGAACTTTTTCACATATGACCAGACTCTGATGTGAGTTTCTCTTTTCATCCAACAAAATACAGCAAAGAGTATATAATAATAGCCAGATTTTCCATACATACAGTAAACCTGTTTCTCAGTGATGTGATCAAATTGAGATCAAAGGTGGAAAATCTCAACTTATATCAAATCTTTGCAGTGTAATTTCTTCACAAAATATCAGTTTTAAAAAACACTTCCCAGTGTTGTTGTTCATCTGAGGAGAGAAACAAAGGAAAATAAATGACAAGTTAAAGTGAAAATACAAGTATACTGTGAAATAGATACATGCAGTATTTGTCAGATGACATATTGTAAAACTATTAAAGAAAACCACACTGCAAACTTAAATAAAAACTCATTCAGTCCAGTTCACTTTAATGACACACAGTCAAGTTTATAACAGGTTGTATAAGATAATGCAGTTCCAATAACAACATCACGCAGCCACAGTGATTAATAACCGATGACACAGTAACAACACATGTCATATATCACCTTTTTCTATAAAACGATTTTCACACAGCACACACACACAAACATGTAGAGAGGTCTGTTTCGTGCCAAAAGGGATGTGTCAGCTCCACAATATGTAACAAACTGTTCCTTTGAAGGTGATAATTGCTTGGGTTATCGCCAACTGCAATTATATTTTTGGAAACGTTCTTTGCTCTTTGATGAAGTTTTGAACACCACATAGCCTGTGTACCTCTCCACTGAAGTAGGTTCACAGCCTCACCTCGCCATAACCCATCATTATCAGGTCCTCCTTTCAATTCATGACTAAAATATTATAGCCTTGAAGGGTTTTGGAAAGTTGGGCGCATTCAAACTCCATGACCTCTTAACCTTCCTTGTACCCCATAAAACTGGTGCAAAAGGGAGTGCATTCTTTCTCTATGGTTGCTCTTATAACACAAGCTGTACTTTATGCACATGTGTCTTGAGTACACAGAGGACCAGCCACTGAAGTTTTAGTAAAACTGTGTTCTTCAGTTGCAGATGTAGGGGAATTCAAATGAAGTGTTCAGCTGACTTTGCATTCAGGCATTTGGAAATTAACCATGGACTGCCATCAGGATCAGAGAGGAGGAGCATCATCAGACTTCTGTGACTCAGTGTGCATCACAGACCTCATGACTTCAGTTTCCGTGTCAAACTCTCTGCCTCCGCAAAAAGTGAGAGACTAGCCAGGAGCCATCTGTTCCTTGCAAAACAATGTAGATTCCCTTTGACACACTATATCTTAATCCGTTCTGACAGGTAGAATTTATGATGAGGCCGTCGTGTAAATCACAAGGAGGCTTGTTATTATGGGGAGTCACTGAAATGGTATAATTGTTTTTAAGTGGTGCTAGAAGGGCAAGTGTACATGTATGTATGTGTGTGTGTGTGTGTGTGTGTGTGTGTGTATATATATATATACACACACACACACGCGTGTGCGTATTTGAGTGTGTGCATGTGTGTTGCATGTGATCGTGTGAACATGCAACACACACGCGTGTGCGTATTTGAGTGTGTGCATGTGTGTTGCATGTGATCGTGTGAACATGCACAATATTCGGTATCCAGAGATTGGGGAAATCCACCTTCCACACAACAAACAACTCAAACCACAAAAACAAATCTCCTTAAAAGAATTTTTTGTCTCATTACAGCAAATAACATTTCATGGTAGAAAAAACCACAACTTTCCCAGCTATTATGGCTGCGTTACACGCACCCTTCGGGTTATATGAGAGTGAAATGTGCTTACACACAGGAACAGAGGCGAGACAAATATAGTTTATCTCTACAACAACAAAAAGGATTTTTTTCATCTGGCAATATTAAAAAAATGCACAATATTAGTGTTACACATACATTCAAAACCATATAAATTTTGTTCTAACCCTTTGGTTTATGTCACAGCTTGAAGTGAGGTGTTAACCCTAAAATGTGTGTCACCACATCAACAACCTGACAAGCACAGTTTTAAGACCTTCTTCATTACAGTTTACATGGTGAGTTAGGTGCCTTGTGTAATTTTTACAAATGTAGATTTAACACAAAACAACAAAAATGATAAATTGTAAATAAAGACTAAAGTGTGTAACTGAGCCTTGAAAACTTCAGATGTTTCCCTCATTATGACCGTTTAAAATCCCATCACGGGACTTTATTTCTTGTTTTTGTTTTTCTTCCTCTTCTGTAATTTACCGTATGACATTAAAAGTCCGCTTGTCTTTACCAAGATTCAAGTTTCCGTCTCAGTGTGTTTGAGTTTAACTACCTTGTCCAGTGAGAGCTTCTTTTATAGAGTCATAAAGAACAGAGCACTTAACTGGATAAACAAATCAGCCACTCTGCCAAAACAAGGAAAAGGGAACATCAAAGCTGGTCGTAATCGTTTTAAAGGTCAGCCGTTGGGAGGCGGATAGGCTGACTCATTGGCTAGTTTGGCTGGTTGGTTTACTGTGTAAGATGGCTCGTTGGCTGGCTGAATATCCTCTGGGAGGATTGGCTGACTGAGCAGCTGATTGTTTGAATCTCTGGGAGGCTCGCTGATACTAGAGTGCAACTCAGGCTGAATATTTCTGTCCGGACAGGACTCGTCTGAATCTCAGAGGGTTGTAACCAAGCCCGATCTGAGCCTGTCCCAAGATAGGGGCCATTAACGCAGCACTGAGATTAGCCTTCGACGCAAAATTGTTGTTACCATAGTTACAATTTGCTAGTTTAATATGAATCCTCATCTGTGGACACTTTGTAAATGACCGTCATAAGCATTGTTTAATACAGACTATAGGTAGACTCTATGCAATACTATCACTATATTTTAACCAAAAAGAATTTGAAGCACCAAATCAAGAAGGTTAAAAGGACAAAGTACAGCCAACTTGACCCAAACATTATTTCGCAATGTTTGAAGCCCACCATGTCAGGTCCCATCGGCTCAGTACATTTATCCAAACATTAGTTGTTGGCTGAAGGACTGCAGAAACATGAACTAAGGAACAAAGCGCGGCCTAACACCACTGTGGATCAGGACTCTCTTCATCAAGTCCTTCCTCTGCGTGTGTTTGTGTGTGTTTGTGTGTGTGTGTGTGTGTGTGTGTGTGTGTGTGTGTGTGTGTGTGTGTGTGTGTGATGCGGCATATGCGAGAGACACTCTGCTGTTTAATGAGTTAAGACGCCACTCACAGTTGGACCATGGAGGTCAGAGGTAGGATGTGACGGAGAGTCCAGAGCTCACAGCAGCACTGATCTTTGCTCCGACCCTGCAGAGTGAGAACTGCCACTGGGGTCCTTTGCAGTGACCCTTTTTCGCCTACAGGGTCAAAGGTTACAAACCTCTGCAATGCTCCCTTTTGAAATGGAGCAACAGGAGCTTGTTGCTGGACTGATTGGCAGGATGGCAATTACCGAAATGCTTGTCCAATTTATGTGCCTCCCCTCACAGCCAAAACACATGAGGAGAACAGAAACTCAACGGCAAGTGTTGTGAATAATAATGTTGCAGAATTTTGACAAAAGTTTATCTTAAATATGACACTTCAATGGCTTTCAGAGAGAGTAGTGGCCGGAGACTTTGATCATATCTGAACACTTTCATAAGTCATTTGAGATAACAGTGCCCCTTTGCATCGTTATATTCTGGACTAATACACACAACATTGTTTTTGATATAATGTCTTTTTTCATTGATTTTATTTATAGTTTTAACAATTATAAATCAGTAAGTTATTCTGCTACAATTGCTGCAAACGTCTATATTTACATTAAATATTTATTATGTCAATATGAATTTAAAATAACAAAAAATATAATTTCCTGCTGTAACATGTTTTTTTCATGCTAAGGTATATTATACAATCTACATTGCTCTTTGACTTAGGACTGTCAGAACTAGCTTCATCATCATCTTATCCTAACCTAACCTATAACCTATAACCTGTAGATATTGGGTTTTAGTATGGTGACATAATATGTTTCAGCTTGCTGCTGTGGAAGGCACTGTTGTGATTGTTTGTTTTTGGATTTAACATGTTTGATCTGACATTGACTGGCCCAAGATGACACTGAACAGATGAGTAATCCCTATAGTCTGAAAATGAGCAGGGAAGATGTTGGGAACTTTGAGATCAAGACTCTCGACATTTCTAGAATGATCAGTTGGAATAAATGACTCTACAGAAACGCACTTATCTTTTCATAAAATCAGGTGGAAGTCAAGATAAACAAAGCTTCAAATGACTATGTGCATGTAAAAAACTGTTTTGATTCATTGCCACCACTCTCATGAGTTTCCAGTTGCAGAAGGCATGTTATCACAGCAAAAGAATCTAAAATCCAATTTCAAGGCTGTACCTGTCCGTCACAAATGACAGAAAAAGCTAGCATCCAGCTGGTGAAAACTCTGGATTATTTAGCACCTAACGAACTGGATATTTCCTCAGGAGATGACACAGAGCTAAAACAAGAGTGAATACTGGGCTCATATTCACCATGTGGCCAGAATTCAAGACAAATGCAATGTTTCCACTGGTTCCAAGGATTATAAAACAGGGGGTTGGTACCTTAACAACCTGATTTAGGATTACACATAATTTCATAATTATGATATGACATTCTCTCTCTTGCTCTCCTGTCTCCTCCTGTGCCCCTTCCAAGCCTTTCAAGTTGGGCTGTCTGCTGATCTGTTGGTAATTGTTGACCATAGTACACGCCAGGAAGTTGAATGATCAACTCCAGATGATGAGACAAGAGCGAGGAGAGACCAAGCAAAACAGACACAGGCGAATGGAAATAGAGAGCTGGGGATCCTGCAGGACACCTATCGAGCCGTTTATACAGTAAATGTGACCCGTAGTCCATCAACTCCGAGATGCTCGTGGCAGAATCAACATTGGATTAAAATAAGATGAACATCATTGTGTGTTTTAATTGCACATTATTGCACTGGTGTTTGTTTTGCTCTACAATTTATTCCTTACCTAATTGAATAGCAATTACTCATGAGTCAATAGTACTTGAGTAGCACTTAAACCCTATTTGCTTGCAATTTCCCCTGTGGCTGTGTTCTTGTACAATGACTGCATCTGCCAGCTTGACCCAGAGTTTGGAGAAGTGAGTGACATTGTTTGCCTTTGGAGTAATGGCTGTCATTATAGTGAATTACTACTCTACCCAAACACCCAAACATTCTCTAAAACCACCCCACAGCGCCGTGTCTCTATCTTACTTTCTGCTGCTGGTGCCTTGTTACAATCAATTAAGCTGATTACAAGCACTATCTTCACCACTTCAAAGGAGGGCCATTACAGCGGGTCAGACTAACTGTCTCTTTACTGCGCTGCCCTGTTGTTTGTTTCGGAGCAAGAAACCTTAGATATGTTATGCTTTAACATTTAAGGTGCTGAAATCTGTTAATAAAGACTGGAAACAAAACAATGTCTCCATGCTAATTAAAGGATAAATGACAAGTAATGATCTGAAGACAATTGGTGTAGTCTGTCCTCTTTCAAGTAAAAGGTTGACTCCTTGTCGGGTCACACGACAGGTCAAATAATAAATGGAGGGACACAGAGAGAAGGAGCGAGACAGCAAGTCTAGACAGCGTATTTAGAGACCCTCCCTGATTTTGCTTTGTTCTCCACCATGTCTACAGGTAATTGCCTCAACAAACTGCCCTGTCAAGTCTGAGGCAAGTGAGAGGTTAAATAGATGAAAAAGTAAACAAAGCAAAAGAATTAATGAAATCATGTGTGTGTGCACATTTGAGTGTTGAGAAAAACCCTTTTCCTAAATATACACGCAGCAGTGTGTTCCCATGCATGTTAGCACCATAAAACTAAAGGGCAAATAGGTGGAAGTATTTACACACAACAAAAACAAATATGAGGGATGTCTGGGTAGACGTCTCATTATAGTATTTGTATCATGTGATACTACTGTACACTGTATTACTTCAAGTCACCAAACAAGGGCAAACCGATGCATTAATGGTGGTAAATAGGAAATGAAATCCAAAGGCAAATCTAGCCAAAGCTCGAATTTAAATATGTGCTAAACAGCCTGTAGCACGCTTTAGCTGTAATACATGAATAGAAGATATTTTATATCAATCCTATATTTTCATGTGATACATTGGTATGGGTATGGGTGTTTTATAATGAGACTGAATTGCCACTTAATTTATTTTATTATTAAAATTACTAATTTTTCAGTCATTTCATATTCATGTTTCTATTTCTTGAAAACTGTATTCATGTATTCATTGCATATTGCTTGAAAAAGTAATTCCATCATTTTACCGATTACTCAGTAGTGAAGGTAATGTTTAACATTACTTTTTTTTCTTTGTTATTCAGCTCAACTCTCTCAAAGTTGTCTTTGACCAGAGTCCTCTCCCCCTTCATGTTATGTAATTTGTATTTAACATGTGTAAGGACCAGCGTGTCCTCTCTCAAGCAGGACGTTCATCACACCTCTATCTCCAGGACTAAGCAAACACATTCTAGATGAAGCTCTCTGATCTGATCACACATTGACTAAACCATATCAGCCCTCCGTCTAACGGTCAGCAAACAAACTGATGCTTAAAGTCAAAGTAATTGAGTTTCACTGGGAAGATAGCTTAGTAACTATAGTGTATTTACTAAATTGCAAATTGTTTTGTTCACTAACACTACTTGTTACTCAAAAAGTAATCACATTACTGCAAGAGATCAGTGAGAAATGCATTACTGCCCAACACTGCATGTGACTGACATATCCATCATGTCAATTTAATTTTCAATCAACATATAACGAGCAGCGATGCTGCAATTGAGTGGTCATCAATTTTAGGTTTAGTCATTGCTGTCATTTATGGGTCTTATTCTGGCAAAGGAAGAGGATGTTATCTAGTCTGAAAAGCTCTGACTGATTCTGACTTGGAGAACAAGCACAACACGAGCATATTTTAGTCCTTGAATCCCTGAAAAAATACTTAAATGTTGGCAGTGATTCAAAGGTTAATGATAATGTGCAGCATTGGAGTTTCATAGATAATTAATTAGCTTAAGCGTTCCCTTGGCTAAAATGCACTGAAATAAGTATTTAAATGTTCCACACTACTTAGATAATTGCATTGCAACTGGATGAGTCACATACAATTACCATATTACTGTGGCCAGGCAGTGCTCATTGCAGGTGTAGCATTGGTGACCAATGTGTCTTGAGCCATCATGTACATAAATGAATTTATGACTGTGCATCATAACTCTCTGTATTTTATTTAAACACTATTTAGAGAAAACACACTGCAAATATATATTATATTTTACTGAGGAAGGATTTAGCTACAAATAAAAGGGCTTCAAATGTTACTTGTGTATTGGATCTTTTATGAAGCCTTATAGATTCGCCCCTGAAAATCATATTAGCATATGCATCTGTCATGGCTGCATGTTCAAAGTCTTACCAGTGTGACGAGAGATCTGGAAAAAACCTTTAATAAAATGTTTGGCGCTGGTTGAGGCTTTATCTTAATTGTATGGAAAACAGCCATGCACAGCCTCATCCTGTAAAGATGGATTGATAGTGATGTGCTGGAAATGTTCGATAAGTCAAGTGATCATCAAGACGTCCTAACTTGGGGTTGTACAGTGTGAGTGTGTGTAGTTCATTCAAACAGTATCTGTACCAAAGATCTCGTATATATTTAATTTAATGTTATATAAATATATATATATAAATATATATATATATATGATATATATCAACACTCTTTCCTATATATATGTGCGTGTGTGTGTGTGTGTTATAATAATAACTCCTGGAAAAAGCTGGAAAAATGATTTTTTGGCGTCTCTAATTATATCTTTACATCATATTTTCACACTTTAACAAAACACAGACACAAATACTTGTTTGGAAAATAGCATGTGCTCTTTATCACATGTAAAGTCATTGGTTAAACACAGAGCGATGCTTATCTATTATCAGTTTTTGCTGTTCCGATTATAGAGGGCTTTCACCTAACCTAACATTTCCTCTGGCAGGTACAAGTTCCTCTCTTGTGCATTAAATATATGTTGGCGCCATGAGGGCTTGAGATGCAGCAAAGTCCTAACATCATAAAAATAACCAGATGAGATTTCCTTCTGTATCTGTAATGTAGAGAACATCTAACCACACTTAACACAAAAGTGCTTGTTGCCTTTTCATTATCATGAAACCGTGGCATTAGTCTGAAGCACGCATGAAAGGGGGAAAAACATTTTGATGGCTTAAGACATAATCCATTATCACAGGATTGTTTTCTTCACAATGCTTTTGAAACAAAGTCTCACAGACACAAATCTTCTCGCTCACTGACGGAGGATAATTTGCTGCACAAGGCGCCAAATGTCGTGTCTGGGCCTCAGCCCTCGTTGTTAAATTTGCACATATTCTTTCATTCGCCTTCAAGCAAATATTGATCACATCTCTCATTAAACATCAAGCCCATAAATCAGCTGAGTTAATTAAAATCACTCCAGCTACCGATGATGAACAGGACTGATTGTTTCTATCTTTGATCTGTATCAGTTGAAAAATTTGGAATTTGTATCATGTCGTTGGGAAATACTCACTTGTGATTGGCTGCTGGGGAGGCAAAGCTTTACTTGTCAGGGACGTCAGTGCCTACAGTAGAATATATCATAGCTTCCAGTAACCTGGAGGTTCAACAACCTGACCAGACATTGTTAGCTTAATCCTTATGTTTAAGGCCAAAGAGAAAATAAATGGATATTGTTTCAGCAGCAGCTGAGGCAGCCTTGAGCAAGCCATTTCATCTATGTGTATGTGTGACACTTTGGTGTGTAGCTCTGCTTAAACAGCAAATATTTTATGGATTTTTCCCCAAAAAAACAAAACAAAACAAAAAAAATACCACTTGTTTTGACTGCAGAAAAAACAAAATTTTAAATCTTGGCCAAACTGTCTGAAGTGGAGTCACTCCCTCATTTTAGTGTTTCTCCCTCTCATTTGCTTTGCCACCCTAAACCTCACCCCTGCTCTTTCGCGCACACGCGCACATGCACACACACGCACACCCACTCAGCAATATTGCTTTGTCAGACGACATTTAGAAGATTAACCTCGAACTTGCCAAAGGGCATCCCAACTCCCCTCCACCCTCAGCCACTTCCCCCGCCTCTCTCAATGTTTCCCTCCCTGCAGTTCCCTCTCTGCAAATACTTGCGCAACAAGTGGCGCCGCTGCAGAGCCCCCTGGGTATTAGAGGGTTGAGTGGCGTCCCAGAGAGCCGTAATTACAACACCACTCAGGTGATTTAAAAGTCCGGGAACATGCTGACCCATGCATGGCACCAAAAGTCCCACATTACACTGACACCTACCCATGTACTGTGTCTCAGGACACATTATTTATTCTCCCAACAAATTTTTTATTAAGTGCAACCATAAAGAAATCATTTTCCTTGTTTTGCCAGGAGTGAAATGAACTTTGTCACAGCCAACATTTTTTCAATACTTCTCCTGACCCTAATAAGTAAATTATTTTTTTAAATCTACTGATACTTGAGAAAATAATCAACTACAGTCAGTTCCTCAACCCTCGCCTGTTTGGCTCCTTGCAAGAGGAAAGCTTTGTGATCATGTTTTACAACTTTATTTTTATCACCACTTCTGTTTAGTGGACATTATTAGAAAAGGAATAATAATCATATACAAAAGCTGATCACAGGAATTTGGACATGACAGGCTATAATTCAAGAAAAAGGTTTGATAATTGGGTTTGGTCGATTCTCCACCCCCTGCAGACATTGTGGTGACAAGGGGGAATGTTTCTCCTTTAACAAGGTCAGGCCTAATACTGGTTAATAGGAAGGGGATGTTCCTCTGCCCCGGTACTCCCCAGGTCTCACCTTGTTCTAGTTCTCTCTGTTATCTTCTCCCTCTCCTTTGCTTTAACAAGGTGTTGTGACAGAGTGGTCACAGTTGATGTATTAGAAACTCATTGGCTTGTGTCTGCCCAGGACTGAAAGTTTCCACCCCACAAGAATCATTAAAGTTGCATCGAATGTCTGCCGCTCTGCATTTGCCGAGAAGTTTTCAGGAATGCACCAACACAAAAGAGATGCTTGCAAACATTGGTTTAGGATTTTACTCTACACAGGAAGAAGAAGACTTTGTATATTTGACAGGGAAGCACATGAACTGCCCTCTTGGGCCTTAAAATAATGAGTGTCATGGGAAAACATGCATGTGCAAAATGTTGATGAAAGCAATGAATCCTTTCATCTGTCTTTAAATCTTTGTCTCGCAGCGTTGGTGGTGTTGCAGCTCCGGGGACCTACAAGTTAAAAAAATAGGGAGAAAGGGGGGAAAAGCTTGAAAGACAGGCATTACGGCAGAGAGAGATTATAAATAGCTTCCTTTCACTCAGGGTTTTCTCAGCGTTGGCAAATGAGGTATTAAAGTTTCCTATCTTCCTGTTAAGATTTTGTTTCTGACAGCACTGGTTAAAGAAATTGTGCCTTTTCAGTTGTAATCCCTGCAATTAAGGCTGTAGGTGCGGCTCCATTACCTCAGCAGGATTAGTAATGACCCAGGAGAGAATATAATTGCTTCTTAATTTGAAGTTGTGAAGTGCATGAAATACCTGAGGCTCAGCCTGCCGTCTCAGCAGCGGTTAGTTCATGGATTAGCTGCTTTTCTTCCCCTCTCTCTTTCCCTCTTGTTTCCAAACTGGGAGCTTCTTGTGTTTTATAATGCTGCTTGCACTTGTCACTTGTTCTTAACAAGGGGATCTTTATAAGAGATCTGTTACCCTTAAGAGGGCTCCAAAAAGGTAGAATGCTAAGTTATAAAAACAGGAACAAAAGATGATGATATGTTCAGATGGCTGAAAGATCCCTAAAGGAAGGTCTTTTCCTTTTTGCCTTTTCTGTAGTTCATCCCTTCTTAAGGCTATAAAAAAAACCTAGTACATAAAAGTTGCAGTATATGTACAAGTAAATATCATGTAACTCTTTGACATAATAGAAGTTTATGATACGATTTTCTATTGTTGTATATGTAATAATTACCGATGGATGATGGATAGATATTTTCTAAAGCATTTCTGTAATAGAGTAATATATGTAAAATGATGTACACCACATTTTACACATTATATTATTTATAATAACACCAACAACAATAAATTATTTACTTATTATACTGTAAGTATAATATATAATATAGTATAACTAAAGTATATTATACTGTTTTTACTGTAGCTGTATTACTAAAGCAAGTTAAACTGTACAATATATATATGTAGCTTATGATGATATAGTTTTAGATTAATGTTTCATTTTATATATTCCTTAAATCATCATCAAGGAATAAACAGACAATCAAGAGAACTAATGCTGTTAAACATGTTGAAACTTCAGGAGCTAAGAAGGAGCCTATGAGGAAAATGAACATTTCACTCCATTTGTAAAAATGACACTGTTGTCACACTGGCCAGCAGGTGAGACTGTAACACCCCTCATTATTCAGGCCTGACATCTGTCCAAGCTGACTAATACCATATAATTACAAGGCCTTTGAGCAGCCATAATGGTCTTTTTAAGTCCTCTCTTTTGTCCTCAGTGAGACATTTCCCAAGTGTCCATTAGTGACAATACAGCACTCGTAACTGACACTTCACTGCTCAGCACCAACGGATCATTATTTACCTACAGGACTCTGACGTGATTGTCACAGGATAGAGTTTTTTTAAAAGATGATATCAACATAAGTAAACAACGTTATTCCCGTAGTTGATTCAATTCTGTTGGATGTAAATTACATGGGTTTACATAATGACAAATAACATGATCTCAGCCACAGAAAATGAATAATCAGTGTTATCAGGTCTGGCATGATGATTCAGACACTGTGTTCATTCTTTTATAACAACAAATCATTTTTCAACAGACTGATCTTTGTTGCCAATGCGCTGTCAAACCTCGTTTTTATTTTATTTCTGTCTAAGTTATTTACTGTCTGCAATTACCTCTCTGTGTAGTAGTTTTTACTGTTAGTGCTGGAGTCATTCCTTGAAGCAGCTGGATTGATGAGATCAAATGAAGTGAGATTTCTCCATGTTGCCCAGTTTATGTGCCTGTGGCTTAACAACAATCACTCGATCCAATTGGCATCCTATGAGAAACTACAGACAGCTATGGGCGTAGTTGAAGTGTGACAGTGAATTTGAAAACATTCTGTGTTGAATGAGCAAGAGCAGCCAGAGAAGTTTAACCCTGCTGGTAGTGAGTACTACATCACATTGTATGTTCATCTAATTGAATTCAACCTGCAATGATAGACATTTTTTAAGTGCCTGCTCTTTTCCAAACAGTCTCCAAGGACTTCCTGGATGTTTCTGTGAAGCAAACAGAAGGATTCACAGAAATCACATGACTGTAACCCTGTTGCTTTTTGTTCTCTCATAGAGATCAAAGTCACTGTTTACAATCACTGACACTATACCAGAGCTGTTTTAAGTTACTGCTAATGCAACATTTCTACCCACTGCTGGTTCAAATTAAAAGCATTTAACACAGGACACCTTACATTGTGTTTAATATTGTTTAACAGTTTCGCTTTAACAGCTCACTTTTGAATATCTCAGGTAGTAATGACCAATCTCTCTATTTAAACAGCACACATTTATGGCTTTATAGTAACCAATAACTGCTGCTCTGAGAAAACAGCTGGCCGATGAGTGTCTGCAGCATTAAACTGCACTCAATGTTTCCACCACAGCTGTCACCAAATCATCCAGGACTCTCAAAGATCACTAACACTATTTTTTTGTTTATTTCTGGTTAGTGTATTGTATGAATGTAATTTTAGTAATGTCAATTCTTTTATTCTTATAGATCATAAGTTATAAAGTTATATTTTTCATGGAGAGCTTTATAGCTGTCATTAAATGCAGGTCTTGTAGACAACCTTTATTCAGTACTTATTACTGCCAAAATTGAGATTCTCTTCAACACCAACGGTGATGGTCAGCACTTTCCATGTCATACATATTTTTTGGTACCCATAAAGTGAACATCCTCGACACCACGTAGTCATCAAAAACTTCTGTTGAGACCATGTCGCAAGTTGTCAATCTGAGAGATGGATCTAGTTTCACTTCTCAGGCACATACACAAGTAAAGAGAAACGTCTGCATCAAAAAACCAATGGAATAAATTTCCCAGGCCTCATCATCTGACCTGTATTGTTAGTGAGAGAATGAGGCACCGGTTTTCTGATCGAAGGAGTGCTAGAAAAAGAAAAGAGGCTGACAAGCAACAGGATGTCAATTACACGGCAGCAATGAAATCCACACTTCATGTTGGCTTAAAGCTGTCAACTGTCAATAGAGAGGAATGCCAGACAGGCCGTGGTGGAGCCTGCTGTGGAGAGCAGGAGGCTGTGTGTGCGTGAGTGTGTGTGTGTGTGTGTGTGTGTGTGTGCGTGTGTGCATGCATATAAACACTTTGCAACTGTAATTGGAAACATTCATTCATCCATGCAAGTGTGCTGTACAAACAATTATGACACACAGACAACTTAAAGGAAAAAGAAGTTGGGTCCACATTTGCAAAAAAAAACTGATGCAGTTATCACTTTAGCTCCTTTCTGCTTTGGTGTTACCTGTGTTTAGAATTATTGATAACTGACGGGCATTTATTTGTGCTTGCCAGAGTTTAGACATAAATATTAGCAGGGAGTGTGTGAGGTGAGGTGTAACAGTCTGTCTCTGTTGCATTGATTTCCTTGTCTCCTATAAAATGGACCTCTAAGTTAACAACACTTAAGGTCTAAATCTAATCTAGCTGCTCTGTGAGACTCACACAATGAGGTAAACAGAAAATTATTGAATGGGCAGATATGAGACATGGTATGGCCATGTTCTTACATAAATGAAGCATTTGTCATCTTAGACTCAGCTTGTCAGGCTCAGCTCTACAGAACTTTCACCTGCCTGTGCTGTAATTTGCAGACCCCAGGTTTACTTAGGCTCAGCTGTGCTTTAAAGAAAAAGATCATTTTAGCATGGGCAGACATTTAACATGCTAGCATGCAATGCAAGAAACTTGCATTTGTGTGCAAAATGCTACAAAAACTATAAACACTTAACCACAAACATGAAAACTCAATTTTTCTTGTACAAAGGAGCTACTTTATTTATGATAGCCGTTTTATTCTGCCTTATGCTTGTTGAATATACAATCATAACTTCAAGGAGGTTGGATTAGATGTTAAGAACAAAAATGAAAGAGGCCAAAAAAGATGCTAATGTTTGCAGCTGTTGATTCCCATTTTCAAATATTTACACGAGTTGATTATGCTTAATAGCAGAAGAAAAATACTGTGGATCCATGGTGACTGCTTCTCCTCTTCACAATCAGACACCCTGTCCTACCAGAGCAATTTTATTAGTCTTTAAATGGAGAGCTGCTTTGATTAATGGCAGAGCCCCCTGCTTTCCACATACTCTAATTAACAAACCTCAGTAGGTTTTAAGACACACTTGGACTCCTGACGCCTAAAACCAGCACAAAAGGAGGAACAAATTAGCATAACTATAAACTGACAATGAATTAAAAAAATATAACAAATCTATTTAGATGATCAAAATATATACTTTCTTCATGTGTTTTACTTTCAGTGAACTTTACAAGTCTGTATAACCTTTTGTTGAAATATCCTGAAACCAGACCCCTGAATGTGTAGAGCAAGCAGACACACACACACACACACACACACAGAACAAAATTTAGTGGGGAAATAACTCAAGCATGATGGGAAGCAGCTATTGACCCTGCATGCGTGTGTGTATGAGCCCTCTCGTGTGTGTTTCCACTAAATTAAGAACTTATTAGGACTTAAAAACCTTATCCTATTTCACGCAGGGAACCTCTGGGGGAAACGAGCATTACTCTTCAAAGCCTGCGGTTTGGCTCTTTTTATGTTCTAACACTTAATATTTTATGTCGTTGTGATGGTTGGAGCATTTAGAGAGGTCAAAGTCAAAGTTAAATGTTAGCTCTGCATACATGGGTCCTCACCAGTAGCTAATTATATGTGTTATGGATTTGATAGAGCTAACAAACAAGAAATAAATGACTTCCAATGAGACATGCTGGAAAATATTTTGATGTCTTCATCTCACCCAAATACATGTTTTGTTTGGAAATGCATAAGCAACATTTCTACTCTTTTTCTGCAGTTGTTTGCTTTGGAATTAAGTCTTAAATTGCATAAATTTGCACATTTAGATGAATGAGACTCAATTTTCCAGACAGTAAACATCCTATAAAAGTAATTAGAACTCAAGATTAAAAGTGTCAAATTTGTACTCAATTTATTTTAATGACACTAAGTCCTCAAGGCGGTGTTGATGCTTTTTTATTTATTTATTTACCAAATTACTGAACAACTAATACTCTGCAGAATACCATTAAACACATAATACACATAAACAAGCTTATTCCACTGTGTATTTTAAAAGCATAAAATCAGTGCAACATCATGGAGTTTTTCTAAGACAACAAACAAAGTGCCCAACGAGGGCCCCAAACCTTCCATCCCCATTACAGTAAATAGATCTTCACATAAACAAGCACAGAGGGGAAATGTAGCGCTGTTACAGGGTGGTGTGAAGCCACAGAGCCACCACAGTTGAAAAAAAGGCCCCTCGTGACTTCAGGTCTCTCACAAAAAAACAACCACAGTCATGATTAAAAAGAGTTTTAGTAGTTCAAGTCAATGCCGGTACTAAAAGTGTTTACACACACGCCTTAATTGAGAATCAGACCTTTCGTAGACTGTGGTTAGAAAGTCATTTGACTACAAAGATTGCAGTCAAATAAATATACATCTCAAGACAATTACACATGAAAGTAATGCATGTAAAGTAAAAATAGGAAGAAAGAAAGATGGATGAATTGGTCTATCGATGAAAGCCACACTGACCAAAACAGATAATAATGTATGAATCATCCTGTTTTGCTCTCTTGTCACATCATGTTTTATTCAATGGAGTCTTTTATTATGAGCAAACCTCTGTGGAAACGTCTCTCCGCCTCGTTCTGCCTGTCATCGTCTTGCATTAGCTTTCTGAGCTAAATGCACCGAGGGAGAGTATCAGATTTCTTCTTCAGAGGCGAGACAGAGATGGATTGTGAATCAAAAAGACAGGGATGGATCGCTCCTCATGTTCCTCTTCACAGCTGCTGCCAACAGCGGGACAGTTTGGTCTCATTGTGTCATTTAGAGTCTCTGACACAACAAGGAAACTTTACCTGTATCCATTATGATGGATTTACTCATAAATGTTGCGGCTCAGTTTCAAACAGGAGAACCTGTTTTGTGATTTTGTAAGGCTGTCACTTAACCTGCTCACTACTCCCATTAAAGCAGTCTCTAGAGAATGTGCGTGCATGTGTGTGTTTGTGTGTGGTGAGGTTACAGGAAAGAAAACCGACTGTTTTCTACATATTCTCAATTGTGTCTCCCAGTGTTGTTTGTTTTCTCTCTTCAGACACAAACAGTGTAGGCTCTTCCCTCAAATTGTGTAAAATCAACAGTTTATTATTGTGGCTTGACATCTGTCAGTTAGCTCACTCTCTTGATGTCTGAGCAAAGAAGTGGGAAGTGCAGAAAAAACTGTTTCAATATTTTATGTTGTGGAGCGCGTACATGTACTGTACAATCTGAAGTGATTTGTTCAGTTTCTGCTCCAGCAGGACTTTTATTTGTCCTCATGTGACGTCAAAGAGCTCAACAAATATCTATTTATGTTTTCCAAATGACCAGCAGCTTGTACAAGACTTTTACAAGACAGTCCTCAGGCCAGTTTGAGTTATAAATTATATTTTTAGGACCTTTTTTATTATTCATGAATTACCTCTTTATGTTGAAGTGATCATCCCATGAGAAACATCAGGGAATATCATTGAATAACAAATGAATAGATAAATTACTAAAACTATGAACTGATTTGTAGTAAAATATATCACTTTTCTATAATGTAACATCCTCTGGTCTTAAGCCAGTCCATCCTTGTTGTTACTATAATGTCAGTTTTGACAAGGTTTCAGTTGCTTTTACCCGGCTTTCAACTGCATCTCCCTGTCTTCCTCAACAATGAAGATGGCTTAGTTGTTATCATATGATCTAAGTATGGAACTTTGGTCACATGATGATGGGTGGTCGAACATGGGCCAAGCCTGGCTGTCGGCCATGATGTCCTCATTGATCCCTCTCCTTGATGATCAGTTCTAGTCTGGTGTTCACGGACATCTGACCTTTTCTGTTTTCTGGTTTTCACCTAGTGTCATTCCAGATTAAGTGACACCTCTGTTCCAGCCTGGAAGTGGACCTTGAGTTTCTTTTCAACGTCAAGTCTGAAAGCAGTGTATACAGTCCTTTTAATGTTAAGTTGACTTGGCAATTTCTTCCTTATTACATAATCTTCCCGGTAACTGCAGATGTACCTCCTGGACTGTGTACCTCTGAGTGGCAGACATTGATCTATTTTATCTTTTTCTTTATTCATTTGTTCATCAAATTCTTGGTATTGTACAGTAAGGACAAGTTAGTTGTGGAAGGGCTCCCCCTTGTGACAAGATTGGATTATCACAACACCATGTTAGATGAGTGTTTGCATTGTTACAGCGTCTGAGCTAAGTTGAAAAAAAATATATATATATATGAAAAGGTCCATGATGCCTCACATTTTCTCAGTAATGATGCACACCTTGGCCTACAGAAGGTGGCTGAGGATCATTGAAATAAGGGAGAATAATTCAGGGTGGATAGCAGTAGACAGCATAAAATGTGCACCACTGGTTCTTGGTGAAAGTGGACATCTGCAGTAACACATAGACTTAATGTTGTGATGAGCCAAACACAAAGCCTTCAAGCTGAATATACACAAATCATATATTGAATGGTGTTTTCATGGTTTACAGACTCTGTATGTGTTTAGATGAGTTTGGTTGTTTCTGCTTCATTGCATGCCACTCGGGGAGTACGTGCAGTACGTGGACAAGTTATCTGCAATCTCTGGCTTTCTTCACCTTAGCATCATCATTCCTGTCAGAAAAATCCTCTGGGGTCGACAAGGGTTGAGTGTAATTCAGTAATCACAATATGATTAAATTTAATTTCACATTATGTTTGCCTTATCATAGTAATTAAGGCCTGTGTAGCACATGAGACAAACTAAACTGGTGTGTCTTTGGAGGACTGTGTTTCACATGCAGGTGTCTTTTATTATTAAGCCTTTAAAGATCTTCCCAGATTCCTTGTGATTGTCAGGCATACACATATAACACAGAGTCATTATCAGATACTACTCTCAATGCATAATTTTGTAAAAATGAAATGATTCAAAAATGTTGTCAAAGGTTCCTGGAAAAAAAAATGTAATAATCCTTTTGACAGTGTGATATTTCATTCCTACTTTAATCTCTAGCACATAAATATAATAATTATTCCTAGAGCATTGTGCTGTGAGTTCTGCCCATAGAACTCTGTTATTTCCTTTTATCCCAGAGACAAACTCAATGTCTATGGTATTTTTTTCATTAAAATATATCTTTCCAGGAATATTTGAAGAGTTAACAGTTACATAGAAGTTTCTTTCTAGGAATTTAGTCAGAAAAAAAAGCTATTAAACAAAATGTTACCATAATTTCTGCTCCAATAAATTTCTAATATAATACTGCACACAGACAAGCACAACATTGTAATATCTGAGCCTGAGAACTGTGGACCGTTCCATCTTATAAAAACACAGATGATCATGTTATGGCACATAGCCTGGGGCAAGGCACAAAACTCCTCCTCACATGAGGGGCAGGCATACCCAGTCCAATCCAGTATTACACCCCTGCATTTTAGTTCTTAACTAAAGCCTTATTTAGAAATGAAGGCTTATCTGGTAAACTGTTAAGGAACAAAAGAAAATACAAATGCGGTTCATGTCACTGACAAGAAGGTAAATAACACAAACACCCGCTAGTCTACGCATTGCAGTTTAACAGCAACACAAACTGCAGCCATCAGAAATTGTCAACACCTAAAACAAAGCATTGAGGTAGTGTTTATTTATTTCTTTATTCATTCATTTATGTATTTAATTATTGTTGCACTTGTATTAGAGTATTAGTTTTATCACAGTGTACCTAATAAACAGGTAACAAACACGAAAAACTGTATGAACTAAAAATTTTTTTAACCAACTATTTCTGGACCAGCAGTTTCCATCTGTAGAGGCTTGTTGCTAGCATGGTTAAAAAGAAAGACAGATACAATGTAGATGGTGATTTGTTAAAGTAGTTGATTTGACTATGGTTGTGTGTCTGTTCAAAAGCTGTATCATAAAATACTAAATTATTTCAAATATTGGTTGAATGATTCAGTAAAACAATACACACCCACACACACACACACACACACACAGATGTCAGTGTGTAGACATAAGCAGCCACGTCTATGATGTTAAAGAGTTCATCCTCTTTAGTCAGAGATGTCTGACGACTGCTGCAGAGAATCTAAATGTGAAATGAATGAATGAATGAATGAATGAATATGTGAGTCTTTGAGTCCTTCACATCATGAAAATAAAATGAGATTTCAGCCCTAAAATGCTTTATTTCTAAAAAGCCAGCAGATGTCACTGTGCTTCCTCTGAAGTTCATGAGCGACGGAGAAGCTCCCACTGACACCATTTACAATCACAGAGACTTTATTCATTAAAAAACACAGCTAGAATGACGAATTCCTCAAACAATTCTTGATTTTCTGTTTCTCTGTGCGAACACGGTGTCTCAGTTATTTTTAAACTTGAAGAAAACAAAAACTCAACTCGAAAGTCGTTGGGAGCAGACATATTACATTCACTTTGTATTTGCACAGAAAATGTACTTGTACTTGTTTCAGCATCAAGTAAATAGTAACAACAACAACAACAACAACAACAAGTTTGGCTCAGTATCATTGACATTATCAATGGATTGCTTCCAAAGAGGGGTAGAGCTCTTTGCATTTATTTCATTTATATGAACAGGATTCATGCTCGAATACAAACACAGCTGAAGATTTCCATGTTGCAGAAGGAAGTCCTCTGTGTTTACTTAATGCTGAGGGAAATCAGAAGTGAAATTAAAGAAAAGCTTCGATGCCTTCTTTATGAGGGATTAAAGAAGAGGGATGTCTGACCGAATGTGTTAGTCAAATGGTGTTTTGTCAAAGCAGAGTTGTTGCTTTCTGGTTCTCTGACTCCAGTTTGGTGTATCAGCTGCTGTGTTGCAGAGGTTGTCAACCACTGCACCAGAGTCGGGAGCCTGTACAGTCCAGTGGTTATTCATACCCTGACCACGTACTTCAGAGTTTACTCCTTCTCTGGTTGCAGGACCTGTGTGTGTGTGTGTGTGTGTGTGTGTGTGTGTGTGTGTTACCTCATTGATAATTGCTGCAGATACAGGTCACGCACCTACTCACCCACACGCACATGCATAAGAGGACATGCAGCCTTGTGCATGTACATACACAGCAGTAAGTACGTACCAACGTGGGTGCAAGATGATTAATTACTGAACACAATTCACTCTCCCCTGCTGGAATAGTGTCCACAGCAAACACACGCGTGCACACACATATACTTCTTTCTCCGTAAGAATGCTTGTCTCTTAGAGAAAAGGAAAAAAAGGTGAAATGGAGTAAAATAATAGAACGAAATGGTGAATTTAAGTGTTATTGGAGTGACGCTTGAGAACAAAGCATTTATTGATTTTATTCTCTCTTCATAGCTTTGCTGATTGCCTCTACAAGTATTCAGTGGAGACCCTGAACAAGTGATCCATTGAGCAGGACCTCAGTGAATAAATTGGAGAGCATCTTAAGTGTAATTTAAAATGATGTGCTTTTCATGGTTAAAATTATGAATTGTAAACCCATTGAATTGTAAACCCTGTTATTATTAATCCTTTGCAGTCTTTTTCTGATTTTTCCGATTCACAGAGACGCATGTTCTATTATATTTCGTCGGGACTGTCATTTATCTCCTCAGCACCAAACAAGTAATTGTAATTGTGTTTTTAACAGTGATATTACACATCTGTCCTGATGCATCTGCAAAGTCATTCAACTCATATTAGCAGGAACATATTAGCATTTAAATAGAGTAGCAATGTCCTTTCTGTTCTAGTAAATGCATATCAACAGAACTGCAGTGCGTACAGAAACAGTTCTGAGTATCATTAAAGTCCTCTCCTGTTTAATGATACCTCTGTACATTTTCCTGATGAAACTGCAGTATGTGTAAGGTTTGCCTTATTGTGCACATCTTTTACATGCTGAACAGACCAATTCAGCTTTGAGGGAAATTGATATGTGCAGTGAAGTGTGCATGTCCAACACCACTAATTCACAGCATAGGGAGTTGCCAAGTTGCTTGTGCTTGCTTATCAGGAAGTTGTGATGCACACAAGTGCATGTCAAACTGTCAGCTGCCATTTGGAGATATGCTTTCATCATACACACCACAGATGTTTCTCAACTAATTTGATAACTTCCAGCTAATTGGCAGCTTGTTAAATGTGCTGCTGTGGTATTTTCTCACCCTTTGGATCATCGGCAACACAAATTTATGCAATTTAAGTCATCAGGAAAACTTCATTCTCAACGTTTGTTCTTAATTGGTCCTCAAATTGATGAATGTTTCATAATCAAATAAGGCCAATAATTTACTATGCAGGAATGCACCAGCCTTTTTCACTGCATTATGTACAGTGGCCGACGAAGCAGATGCGCTGCTATACCCCAAACCAATTCAATTAGGAATAATGTGCAAGAACAATGGCAATTTAAAAGCACATATGAAAATGTGAAAGACATACTGCAAATGAAATTAAAATGCTGCATGGAGACAAAACAAATACACTGAACATGCTGCAAGCACAGAACTAATGCAAATCATAACCATACAAACCGTGAAAACAAATTTAACCAAAGCATGCTGCAAATGCAGTGCAGACAACACAGGCTTTCCTGGGTCTCTGAATTGGAGCATTGAGTGTAACAGTTTCATTATCAGCCAACAAGAGGACATGGCACCTGTCACCCATTGGTTTGTCTACTACCATTTTCGAGGCTTGAGTTTGGTATTTTTTGCAGTTTGCCGTTCTGTTTTAGAGCTGGAGGTGCCATATTTGGACAAGAGAAGTCACAGTCTATGCTCACTGCATAGTAACGTATTGAGTCTGTTATGTAGAGAGTAGTGAATGACTAAACAAGGGAGTCATTTCAGACACATTTGTACTGTGTCATATCAAATGGGCCAAACACAAAACCAATAAGTGAAGCTGATTCAAGTGTGAGACTTATAAAGTGATTTCACTTCACAAGTTGCTGGATGATGTTTCTTGTCAGAATTTTTCACTGAGCTCCAGCTTGCTAAAGCATTTCTGTCTCCCCTGTGTGAGGGTCATTCAGTTTGTTTGTCATTCCCTTCCTGTCTACTCACTGAGCTCCATTTGGGAGAAGAGCTTGCACTATGGCAGGAGTCACACCTTAGCATAATGTGGAAAACACTTGTTGGGAAAAAAAGGACATCCAGTAAAGTGGTGCTGAACAAATACATAAGACCAACACAAGTGGACATGGTTGTGTAAAATGTATATAATTTGCCAGGCACACAGAGATTATTGTTATTTATATCATAGCTGTATGATGTTATCTGTGCTTGAAGTGGATATAGGGAGAGGCTGACGTCAAGGGTCTCATTAGAAATGTGCATATATAAAGCACTAAAAGGTTATGTTTGTAAAATAAAGGAAAAGCAAAAATAAAGTGAAATAACAACAATAATTTCCTTGCTGAATTCCAACTAGCTATGTGCAGAAAGTCATGTTTAATTACCCTTTATCACCAACCTTCATGAATACTGAAATGGATATTATTTTGATCTTATGCAGGTGAGAAAATGGCAGAATGTAAAGCCGATATGAAGAACAGAAACTTCCCAGACTGTGAAAATGAAGTGCTTGTTGGATGGTCAAGGTTGGAGGTATCGATTGGTGGAAATAACCCACTATAAAAAAATGTTTTGAGTGACACGTGTCACAGCAGCAGTTTATGTTGTCAGCTCGGACAGACTCACAATAAAAAGAATAACTGTCTAGCATAACAGATGACACCAAGAACTGTATTCCTGCAAGTGTCAAAGGCAGATCAGGGAATTTTTTAATATCAGCGACATGTCAAGAAGAGAAAATGACATGTCTTGATGATATGTCTTCAGTTAGTCTTGTATTTAGAAATAAGATACTACAGTGTATGAGGCAATTAGATACAGAATATTATTATACACATAGTTTTTGTCACCATTTATTTTAAAATGTTATTTCTTTTGAAGCAGGTTAAGATAAAGCAATACATTACTCATTGCTTGTTGTAGTGACTCATATCTCACAAAGAAATCATAAAAATCTGTATTTTAACCGGAGGAAAAACCTGTTTAATCCACAGGGGAACAGTGTATTAAAATTGTGCACTGACATGCTGGATGTCAGATATATCAGAGACATCAGTAAAGCATTAAGACGGATGCAGTTTTGTAAGTTAAAGAAACGTGACTGGATGGCAGACGTTTGAGCGCCTTCTAGTTATTTTTCCTGTCAAACTGTTTAACCTGAGATTGATGAGATTTCAGAGCGTTTCTGACAACACGCTCTTCCTCCTTTTTGAGAAATGCATTTCAACCTTTTCTTTGTTTTTCTCTCATGTCTTTGCATTGATGTCTCTCCTTTGTGCTCCTTTTTCACTAATTCCATGCGTGTAGTGGAACATTGACAGATGAGGCAGCGGGGCATGGCAAGTGACAAATGTGATTATCTATAAATAACGTGTGAGGTTTGTAATGTGTGGCTCATTACAAAGGAGATCACTAATGCCACTGTTTCCTGTGGAGCTTGTTACCTTTTCTACAGAACATCCACGTAAAAGAGGAAATGCTGCATTTTCTCTGTAGTAAACCCGTTTGATGTATAATATGAATTTTGCTGTCAATGTACTGAACTGAATAATTGGAGTGCCCTGAAAGCCTGAACTTACCCTTAGTGCTTCTCATTCCCAGGTTGTCAAATAACGACATTTTGTCATGCCCCTCGGCATCTCATACTGACGCACTTTAGAGTCATAATAGGGTGCTCAGAGCAAGTGAGGTGACATAGTTTAAAGAAAGACAAAGACACAGGGAGGAGCTCTGATGGGGCCCAAACACAGGACTGTTACCTGGGAGAGACCAAAAGTTGACCTATTTTAACATGCATAATGTAAATAACACCTATTGTAACCTAGACAGTGATCTTTTTCCAAATCTAACCATGTAGGTTTTGTGCATGACAGTTAGCGTACCTGACTGCTGCACCCAGCAGGGTCTGCTCAAAGTTTCTGCCTATTAAAATGTTTTTCTATGCCACTGTCGACAGGTGCATGGTGGGAATTATTGGGTTCATGTTGATAATTTAAGGAATACAATCTAGACTTGCTCTATATAAAAATGCCCTGATATAACATCTGTTAAGATTGGGGGCTATGATTGAACTGAATAGCAGATAACCATGTGTTAGAATGGTTCTCTGGCAGATGAACTGTATGATACGTAAGGGGAGTGACAGAATGGTCTTTAATGACATAGGAATGAGAACAAGTTGGGTGTCTCCACCTCTGTTGCCTGGTAAGACCTCTTCTCGGTTGTGCATAGATGTGTACAGACTGATTAATTATCAGCTCCTCACTCTTCTCTTGGTTTTGTCACACCTTTTCAAAGTGGGACAATTGCACTGTTTAATGGCATTGCATAAATTCCTGCATAGCTCCACTCAACTTCTGCATGGCTTGAGGTCTGATTCATTGAAAGCACCTGTGTGGGTGCATGGGTACTTTAAAGGTACAGTTCTCTTACAAGGCACTAGATGATTTACCTACCCAGCATGAGGCAGAATAAATGGAAGCCGTTTTAATGTCTCTGTCACAGTGAGATTATTTTAGTTTAGCTTAATTACTGAAATGTCTATGAGATTAGTAGCTGCTCTGATCAAAGAAGCTTCCCCCACTTCCCCTCTTTGCACACTTAAAAGCTCTCTGAATCCATTAATCTGTACATCCCTTTCCGTCTCCAGCTTTCATTCGCAGACTCAATCCCTGCCTTCCAGACTTACCGCCACAGATACAGAGATGTTCTGCCCGACATCCTCAGCTCTCCGTCAGCCTCGAGGCAGCACTTTACCGACTCAGGCGAATAGAGCCTGAGAGGCCAGACGTAGCGTTATGAAACAACAGATTGCAACATCAGAGGTAGAGAGTCAAGAAATCATCCCAGTACAAACATTATCATTTAAAAAACATTTTTTTGGAATCGATTCATTATGTGAATTTTTTTTGCAGCTGTTTTTAGATATGAGGATGGTGGGTTTATGTTAACAAAATTAATTGCGGAGTGGTTACAAGTTTAACCACTAATTTCACAAATACAAGCTCACAAATACAGCAGCACCAATGTAAATATAAAGACAAGGGCCAAATGTTTGGCATGAATATCACTCCAGTCAAACTGAGTGCTCCAAATGAACCCAGTCAGCCATCAAAATGTCTGTGTGTCTTCACTTTCTAAAATATTTGTCTTGCATTGATTTGCTCCAGCTCAGGGCAATTCTGAGGAGGGTGACACCAACAACTGGCTTGTGGGAGGCTGTGGGAAGATAGAATCAACATGTTGATTAGATTAGATTTTCTTATTGTACATTAACTTGTGGAGACATGCTGTGCTTCACTGATTATTACAAAAAGAAAAATATTAAATCCAAATTTGCACTGATTTTTTTGACTCTTAGGAGTTATTTTTGAGTGGTGTTTCTTTTCACCTGGTGAATGTAAATGAAAAAAATAATTAAATTAAAATAATCAAAATTATGTTGATCAGGTACTTGGTAACTTTTCTATTTGATGCTTGAAGCCAGTTTAAAAAGCAAAATACTATGTTGAGAGATGCTAAAACTCTAATAAAGCTGAAGGAAACTGCAGTCATTCTCTACATGTAAACTAAAAGGGCTACTTGTGGGTGTAAATTAACAGTCTACATATTAATGAGTGCAGCTTTGGGATCAGTTTGAATTAAATATTGCCTTTTACCATCAACAGTCAAATCAAAGTCAGCCATTTAATCAAAGCACCACGCATAAGTATTGATTGACAATCCAAACTGAGAGGGAATGTGCAAAATGACACACTAACAGCATTTGCTACATTATATGCTATCTGTCACTGTAACCGCCATGATGCGTTCTATAGGAGGTTCCTCACAGCATTGTGATCCAATTTCTGTGATTGGTAAATGACTCACAAGTGAGGCACAGTTTTCAACACGTAGCAAACTATTTCCATTTTCTTTCTTGTCGTTACCGTGGTGATTACAATATGAACTGGATGCCTGGGATTTTGTTTCTTTTTTTTTTTTTACTCGTCATTCCTTTGCCCTCTCCTCCTTTCTTACTGTTTCCTCTTTCCGTCTATCTTTTGGGATTAAAGGCAGGGTATCAGGCCCTCTCCTCTTTTCCAAAGCCAGTCAGTTGCAGACCCAAGCAGTGAGGGGGATTATCCCTCTATTTCTATTAGTCACACACTCATAAGCCATGTATCACTCTGAAGCTTTGTGTCAGCAACTCCACACCCAGAGTGGAGAGACTTCTCATTATTGGCGGATTGAGAGGTTTTAGCTTACACAGAGAGTACCATATTCTGAAAGTCAAGTCGTGTTTGAAGCAAAGCAAATGCATTTCACAGATTACGACATGGTGTGATATGTTTTAACTTTCACTGCTGCTATGACTCTTTAATTGGCATATTAGTTAAACTTAGGGAAATGTGGAAATATTAAGAATGTTTTTAATTATATACATTTGTCAAGAAATGTTGGAAAGGTTTTTATAATATATATATTATACTATTGTTTGTGTTTGGGAGTGCGTAGCAATATTAGGGCTACTCATTTTATCAGTGTAACAATGATCATAGCTCGCTTTGTTGCAGTTATTTAGGGAAGGTGTCACTTAGCACAGTGACAAGTTGATGTATACATTCGGCAAGACCGACAAGGTTCTCAAATGATTTTGATAATTGCTGCCTCGAGCAGCCTACTTACAATTACAACCAACCCAAGAGACACCAAACACCCTTTTTCTTCTGCAGACATCACCGCTCATGCCGTTGCACATTGTCCCCTCATTACTCTGTGAGGAAAAGAGGCAGCTTGGCTTTCAGAGAGACTGCATCTCCACTTGCTCTCCACCACACTCCTATGTGGAGAAGACAGATGGTTTCAATGTGCTGACCTTGAGTGATGACCATGACCACTTCCTTCCCTGGACCCTTCTTTTTCCCTCCTTTCGTTTCAACTCTGCTCTCTTCAGCAGCTCATTCACTTCTAACTACACTCCCTCTATCCTTCTCCTCCTCTTTGGACTGATGAAATTGTAAATGACACGAAAAATAAAACAGAGTTTGGCATTAAATTTTGTCTATAAAGGGGAAAATTCAAGAAACTTTTTTCCTGTTCTTGTTGTCAACATTTCTTACATATTTGGTTGAGGCTTAGCTCAAGTATTCTGAGATGAAGTCACCAAAGACTGTTGTTACTGGTCTCAACCTGATGAATGTCAAGTCTGCATCATTGGTGAAGGTTTTTAATTCTGTCAGGAAATTGACACACTGATGATGATGATGAGGTGGAGCATAAAAGGGCTTAATAATTATTGTTGTGATTAATGTGGGTTTTGTTGTTGTCACCGTTGTTGTTGTTGTTGATGATGATGATGATGATGATGATTCTACAAATAAAGATGTTTTTTCCCTGTAAAGAAATGCAGACTTTCTGCACATGCCGTGCTATGCCACATGTGCATTGTACATCTGTAATTACCCTCAGTGGTCCATTGTTTCTGCAGTTACTGCTATTGGAGGAAGTTGTCTCTCTCCATGGTGCTGAAATACCTCTACGTGGTCATGTTGAATAAGCATAGTATACCTTAGCAACAGCAAGTATCAAGAACCATAGCAACTACCTTGCACACCATAACAACCACATGACTACTCAGCATTATGTTGTTATTCCAAAACAACTTACAAAGGTGAACATAACTCTACGTTCCACCATCTGAATACCTCTTAACTAAAAGTAGAGCCTGACTGAATGTATGTGTACGCACAAATATAACATGACTTTTTTTTACATATGCTGGAGAAAAATGCTTGTGGTAATGTATTAGTTTCACTACAAACTAATTTGAAGAATCATTAACTAAAATGCATAATTAAATAAATTTTAAAAAGCAGCTTTTTGCACTATCCAGTTTTCCATATCAGTTGCCATATCAGAAATTTGTAAATTCTCAGTAAGTGGTGCAAAAGTTTAATAATGTGTTTATACAAAGCTTCAAAAATACAGTGTGGTTGTGACGTGGATTTGTTAGTTTGGACTCATTTTGTCAGAAAACAGATAATTACATATTTGAACAAATCAATAATCCCCAGCAAGTTCATCATTCAACAACATACATCATTGAAGTAAAACTTTTCAATTATTAGGTATATAACACAGTAGGTGTGTAGAAAGGTGTACATGCAATGTTGAGTGTATTTCAATAATAATAACAATAGTAGGGAATGACAATTTTTTATTATTCGTTTACATTTATTGTAGTAATATTGCTTCTGTTGGTGCTATCACAAAATGTTCGCACAACAAACACTGCACAGTTAACAAAAATATTGATACTAGTACTACATTAAGAAATGGCAAGCTACAACAAATATAATCTCATGCACACATAAAGAGATAAGATGGAGCGACATAAGTGAATCTGTGCATCTCTGTGACTTTGACATACACCCTTTGAAAAATACTTCCCTTGCAATTGGCAACAACTACACCCTGGGGAAGTGTGTGTGTGTGTGTGTGTGTGTGTGTGTGTGTGTGTGTGTGTGTGTGTGTGTGTGTGTGTTAGTGCTCAGGAATGAAACTTAATTCTCATCATGTCACTTGTAAAAGTAGAAAGAACAAAAACTGTGTGATACATTTTAATGCACATTCATCTTCAGGCACAGGAAACTGTTGATGACAGAGTCTCTGTGCATTCAAATGTGAAAGAAGCTCCAAAGGCTGATGCAGAGGATAGTTTGATATGATGTAGTATACAGAAAGTCAATGTACCATGAAAAATCCTTTGGACAATGCTGCAGGGAGGAATAAACATTTTATGGATCTTTCTTAGGTTTTTCCAAAGGCATATAAGACTGAAGTCAATCTTCATTTCAGTGAAGGACAAATTTCAGTTCCATGTTCATCTTTTTGAGCCTGTGTACCCTTTTAATCTTTCTATTTTGAGCAAGTAATGAGTACCATTTCACTCAGCCAGTTCAATCTCTGCTATTCATTTGTTGTTTTCTCATCATTTTAACTTTTGAAAGCCAAATATGAAGATAGTTTTTAACCAGGAGCTGCATTTTCTTTGTAGCATGTCTCCTAACTAAGTAAACAACAAATCAAATTAGTGAGACTGTTTATAGAGTCACAAATACTAATTGGTGCTCTCCTGGGGCAAAACTTCCTGTTTGTTTTATGTTGCTTTCTGTGGTCTTTCTCATTTACAGTGATATGACCTGATTTTTGCCCAAACACAGGAAACCTTCAGGTCTAATTCATTAAAATAAAGTAAAAGTGCAATACGTGTAAAAAGAATTTCAGTGACCTATTTTCCCTCAAAGACCCTTGACACAGAGACAGGCTCAGTCATACAAAACAAACAAGAAGTCTAAATTCACACATTTGTTATGTTTGTTTTTCACTCTCTCTAACTGAATTTAATATATTAACTTATATTAAATTTAAACAATGAATGAACTAAATTAATGAGTGCAAAAAAAATAAAAATAAACCAATCAAGTCATGTAAGGACAGCTCTGAATGAAGGCTCTAGCTTTTAGTTTCAGTTTCATCAGAGAGTCATGGAAGGAAGATGCCAGTGACACACCAACATCGACTCTCTGAGAGAGCAGATGATGCAGCTCGCCTCATTTCCGATTCCCCTCGCATCTTTCTTTAATTAAAGAGATCAATATTATTTCCTGTGCTCCCGTGAGTATGCAGGAGATTTTAATTTTGGACATTCTGCCACTTCATGTCAATGTCAATCCCTTTCTCACTAATAGACTAGATTTAGATGGAGTAATCAACCTCAGTGTAGAATCTATCTATCTATCTATCTATCTATCTATCTATCTATCTATCCATCTATCCATCTATCCATCTATCCATCTATCCATCTATCCATCCATCCATCCATCCATCCATCCATCCTCAAGACAAAACCACACCACATCAAAACCAATCAACTTGATGCTGTAAAACTGGCTGCATATTTCTGCTGTGCACCCTGGAGCCTTTCAAACTCACCCAGACTTGACTGCAGGCAACATTACGGGTCAATTTATTGTGAATTACACTGTTCGCTCACAGTTCTCATTACGGATGATTCACAGTGCAATTATCTTGGCCTTTTTTCAAACGCATGCTAAATAATGACTAGCGGCAAGAAAGGTGCTCATAAGAGCGCCAAATCAGTAACAGTTACTGTTTTAACAGGCAGGGTGTATGCGCACAGGTCTTGGCGTGTGGACATGACAGCTCATGTTTGATTCATCGGAGTCTGTTTATTTATTTAATTTTATTTTACCACTTTAAACTGAGGCTCATATGAATGCCACACTAAAGCATGTCATCCCTCCTGGATCACTAACATAATGGCTACATCTACATCTGAGGAATAATAGGAATCTGGCTCAACTGTAAGTGATTTGAATATGTTTCTCATTTTCTTTATTCAGTCTGACCACATCCAGTCTTCTCTATGAATATATATTGAAAACTTAACACTTATGGAATTTTCTTTTTTGTGCAGAGGAATCTGTTGCGTGGGTCAGGCTGAATCTGCCCTAGTGTGATAGGCAGGAGGGAGGTATCAAACACACAGCAAAACAGAGTGAGAAAGAAAGAAACCTGTTGTCTGTTTCTCTCTCGCTCTCACTTTCCCTCTCTCTCAATGTCTGTGTGTGTGTGTGTGTGTTTGTGAGAGAGAGAGAGAGAGAGAGAGAGAGAGAAAGAGAACATATTTTTGCTTGTGTGTGTATGTGTGTGTGTGTGCTAGCTGAGATTACGACCAAGTGGATGACACATGTGAAATAGAGGTCTCCTCTTCATCTGAAACATGGAAGGGAAGTCTTCACCTTCAATGCACAAGCTTTAACACTTCTGGAAGTGAAATCTTTAAATATAGTGTGTGTGTGTGTGTGTGTGTGTGTGTGTGTGTGTGTGAGTTTGTTTCTGGCTCAGGAGCAAAGCAGGTCTACTCGTTTGAATTCCCTGGGAGTCAGTGATCTTCAGAGAATCGGTGGATGGCTCTTATCAGATGGCTCAGCAGCATTTCAGTTATTTTACATTTACTTGCATAAATATACTGTGACTCAATTGGAATAAATTGGTTATTTCACTTATTGTGACTTATTGTGCATGTCACTGTGCAGTGATTGGGACTTGGTCACATTGTCTTTGTGTGAGCATGTGCAACCATATATGTGGTTTCATTCTGTACAACTATAGCATGTATCACTCAATATAGGTTATATTTTTTAAAAGTATCTTGTGTGCACTTAGGTGAAAATACTTTCTGGTGTAGACAAAGATCCACCGATGATATATCATTTAGGAGGTACACTGCAGGGGGGACATAGTACATCAGCCCTCTCAAAAAATCTGATATTGTGCTGCACACCTGAATCCAAAATGCCTCACAGTCCCCCACCTCCCCCACCAACAGTGCACACTGTGAAGAATTCTGATCACCGACCCTGGCAGAGTCACAGGGCTGAGCGTGGACACCCCAGAGGCGTCGGCGGGGGGGTGGATGATTCATTTATCTTGGATAAAGCCTCCCACCCTCTCTTAGATGAGCTGATGCAGCTACATGTACAAAGGAGTGCTTCAAGTGTTCATTTGTACTGACTGCCATCCGGCTGCACAAAGCTTTCTGCCACAGTCAATATCTCTATCTACTCCTCCGCTGGCTTTCCCTGTTTTCACTGTAGTGACATTAAATGTGTATGTTAGCAGTATACTGGATATCTTTAGGTATATCTCAGGTGATGGCCCTACCTGGTGCCACCATGTTTGAAAAACACTTTAAACATGACCTCTCGGGTGCTCCTCTGGTAGATAAAGCATTATCAAGTGCCCTCGGCATTAGACCAAGGTGCACAAATACATGATAAAGTGCCCTCATGAGTGTCCTTCCAGAGGAGGAAATGTGGTGCAGTGCACTAATGGGTGCCCTTAAAATGGAGAAAACGTGATGCAGTGTTGATAGGCTGTACTACGTGCTAGAAAATGGTTGGGAACAGTTTTACCACGAATGCATCTTGACTTTCTGTGCACTGGTGCCTTCACATACACAGTCCACCACTATTTCTATGTTGCCTTCAGATGGACATCTGTCAGTCTTAATCTTTACAACAGTACATCTGTATAATATTATCTCATACTTGTAAGTTAATCTGTCTGTAATTTCAAAAGCGACACACTTTTTTTTATCCAACAAGTAAATTTGATCTTTAAGTTACAATCAATACTTAAAAATCATCAAATCTCCATATTTCCTCTGAGAATACGGAGATTGAAAACGCACATACAAAACAAAAGCTATCAATGAACACTATATATTTGCTGCAATATACTCAGTATGTCCTTAAACTTTGTCCCTTTCTGCTCTGTTATCAATATTTTGTCCCAGAGATTCCCCAAGAGTCATTAAAGTTTCATCCACTTATCTCATCTTGTCTTTCTGATTAGGATAAAATGCAGGCAAAGGGTAAATTCAGATTCAGTCCACATCGGCTGATAAAAATCAAAGGACAAGACTAGATCTGGATGTTTTCCTCTGTTCAGAAATAGAACACGGGGTTGCACCATAGTCCTTCCTTTGATTGTTTTTTTTTATTATTCATTCTTGTTTGTTTGCAGTTTGGCTCTCCTTCCCTTCAGCATGGAGACAGAAAAATCAAGATAAGCTCTTCTGTTTTTAAACATCTGGCTGCAGTATGTGCTAATTACTGAGCGAACAACTGAATTACTGAGAAACAGACAGACTTGGAGGACATGAAGAGGAAAGAGAGGAAAGCACAGGGAGTGAAAAGAAGAAGGTGGGTGTCCAGGAAGGTGTTTATTATGTGGCTACAGTATGAAACAGCAGGAATGTTAAAGGCAATTTTAAGCTGTTGTCCGTGTTCAATAGCAGCCTTTGTTTGGCAGCTTGTAATTATCACACCCACACGTTTTACAAATGAAACAGAGGCACTGGGTGTCTCTGAGGGGACTTAGAGATCCAGTGAAATACTGCATATACCGTGACATGTTTTTTTCTGAAATCACACAAGCTTCATAAAAACACACTAATGGGATTATCTGTCAGATTGGTGCATGCTTGTATCAGTTCGCTGCGTTCTTATAAGGTGCTGGTCCCACCTCGGCACCACCCTGCCTCCTGCCTCCATAACCACATTTTTGTTTTCTAGCTTCACTGACAAACACAGGTCAAGCCTTCAACCCAGATCTAAGTTGCATTACATGCTCTCAAATACCAGCGGGTCACAGAGTGTCACGCTATCTCTGCAGTCATGTGTTACGATAGCTCATATGTTTGTATATTATCAGTTGCCAGTTTGCAAGGTACACCCAGCAACCATCCTAGCTCTGCAAGCTAGTTTAGCAGCCTGGAATACAATATACCTTCATTAAAATTTATTTTCACTCCCCATATTTATATATTTAGGCACTTATTTATTATATATGTTATACCTTGTCTTTTTTTTGATTTTGCTGTCTCTCATCTCTCTTTTAGGAAAGTACTCTTGCAAGAGTGCTTGGTTGAAACCATAGTAACATGAAGGGTTTCTGTTTTCCTCTGTCTGTAAATGACAGAGATCAGAGATGATGACAGCAAAACAAGCCAGTTAAATACATTTGCAGAAGTACAATTATTTGGTCACAGATCTCAATGCATTGTTTTAAACGTAGTCAAGCGCTTGCTGACTATGTGCTAATACCGCACCCAAGAAGCGACTAAAAGAGGGCAACACCTTGTCCTTTATAACTTCAAAGGAAAAACTGGTCTTGTGACTAAATTTAAAACTAGCTGCAGGTAACAGCTTGTGTAGCTGATAAACTGACAACTGATCATTCAGTATGCACTGTTTGTAATTAGATTTTGCCCTTAGCATGACCATGAAGCTGTGATGATCAGAGGGAGTGCTTGCACTGTGTCTCTGTGGTTGGTGGGACAAAGGTAGAAAGAAAGCTGGTACATCATTTGGGCAAGGAGCAGCTGAGTCAGGGGCAACTCATGGTTCAGGGATTATAATTGGCTTCAAATAGTCTAATGCACAAATTGCTTTTAGGAAAGCAGAAGCTAGCTAGCGCAAGAACACACTCAAAAAAAAAAAAAACAAAAGCCGCATGAGCTGCCGGCCTGTTGTGGCTGTGTAAATAACCCAAACAAGCAAAAATATCAGAATCTTGAATAATAAGTTCCCGCAGTGGACAATAAAACCGTGATCCGTGAGATGTGTGTGTGTGTGTGTGTGTGTGTCTGCATGCAGCTGTGGCTGGGGATGAGCATTGAACATCTAGGGCGAGTCCTCTACAGTTAATATTACTCTCAGCAGTGACAGCAGGATGACTCACACTGCAGGCGTTAGTCCAGAATGTATTGTTGAAGAGGTTTATTAGCATCCTAACTGGAAGTCTGTCTCAGCTAACTGAATACATTTTGTGGACAATAGCTCCTAATCACAATCACAGTGTATTTGTATTTGTTCTCACTAATTCTCTCAGACCTTTGCCCTCTTTCTCTCTCTGTACATGGCAACAACACACAGTTTTATTTTATTTTATTCAGTATTTCTGCTTAATTTGGCAGAGACAGCTGGAGGAAGACAAGAAAAGGCAAGAGAGAGCGATAGAATGACATGCAGCAAAGGGTCCAGGCTGGAATCCCTGCCCAAGCTGGAGGCCCAGATAAAGTGTTTTCAATACACAACATTAAATAGGAATTTGCTCACTATTTTGAGTAGAACCACAAAAATACAAAGTCATGTTTGGGCACTCTTACACAGCATTATTATTTCCTTATAATACATAACAGAGATTGCTGACTGTCACTACTAAAGCTCTGCTTCTGCTCTCAGAGGTGTTTTTTTCCCCCTGATGATGGCATATTGTCGCTTTAAAGCTGTAGCTTGAAAACCTGAAATGCTGCAGCACCTTATCAAATGCAGAGCTATCATTGGCAGGGTTTCACAGAGAACAGAGATTTCACAGAGAACTATAAGAAAGGACTGAAAAAAAATCTAAACTGCTAAGAGAAGCTGTGCCAAAGAGGATGTGATGACCGGAGCCAATAATTATGATTTCCTATTATCAGACGTTTTCAGTGTGCTCATGTAAGCATGTGTGTGTGTCTGCGTGTGTATGTGGGAGCGCAAGGGAAGGACAGTTCTTATTATAAGATCCAGACTAGAGGCCAGAAGGTTTTCATCACTTCACCCTAATTATGCCATTTACAACTGCAGCTTTAGATAATTATGCTGATTTCATCTATTCAAAGAGAACCACTGATTCCTTCGTTTAATGACCTTGGATGTCTTTATGAGATTAGAGGTAACTCATTGACTCGCCATAGAGAAGCAGTGGAGAAGAAATATTCAAACGTTCACTATCTTCACAGATCTTAATGGGATCAACAGTTAAGCTCTGTCAGTGCATTAACATATTTATATTTGCTTGGTTAATTTTTATTTAATTAAATTTAACAACTCAACTGTTCAGCTAACCAGCTACGAGTTTGCTGTTTTGAAACCAAAAGCATTAGCATGAGTTGACACATCACTGATGAAGGACTCATAAGTTTTAGAGCGTTTTAACTCGGGACTATGTGGTGACATCTAATAAATACTACTTTTACAAGCTCACAACAATGCTAATATGGTGATGTAATGCTAAAATATATGTATATATGTAATGTATATGTAAATATGTTTAACATGGTCACATAATGACATGCTAACTGCAGCTGACTTTAAAATCCTAGTTTTGCAGGAATTATTTGGATTTACACAGAGTGCAAATTAAAAATCTGAACTTGTTATTCACCAAAATTTATCCTGAGGGAGACATGAATGTGTAAATTTAATGTTTATCCCTCTAATAGTTGTGATATTGAGACATTTACCTTAAAACAACAAATATCTATCCCATGGTGGCACTTGGGGAAAAGTGAGGGGATGACCAGATTCATCAGGCTGTTAGAACCACACATATCTACACAAAACTAAGAGCTTCTTGCTTGTGTTGCAGCCTATATTGGACAACACAGTGGCAGTGACTCTGCTGAGCTCCGTCGGCTCGATGTTCAGTGGAAAAAGTTGGGAAGGGTTTGGGTGGCAGATTTTATAGCCAGCTGCCTCTGTCTGTTTTACAGTATTCTCTGCTTATTATACATAATTTTAGTTGGTTCAAGTAAAATACATCAAGAGCCTGTCAGTCGCCTGATCTGAATCAGTGTTTGCCTCCTTTGCTGATATTACACTGTAGTTGTAATATGCTTTGTTTAGTAGAAATATGTTTTCACCATGTGGGCTCAGCTACCCTGAGATTTTAATCAATTTATCCATGTTTCCCTCAACCTTCCTATCAATTTGCATAAAAGTATTTTCTGCTATCACTTTTATTTTGCTATATGAAAGTGAAAACACAGAAACAACATGATTGGTTAAAAAAATGAATTTAAACATCTACAGTCTGCAAACTAAATATATAAGAAATGCATATCCCCTGCAGCATGGTAATCTGTTGATCCAATTTATGTATTGGTTTATTAAACACAGCAAGTGCACATTAATGCAGCAAGTGCTGTGAACACAGCATAATGAAAGATTACCTGTCATGCCATTTACTGCCATCTGTACCAGGCAACAGGGCAACTAGAGCAAGAGAGCTATGGCAGGCTGTGGCAGTCATGGCTATAAGCTGACATATGTCAATTCTGATAAACAGTCATTTTAATAATTGTGTAATATTATTTCAAAAAGTTTAATAATTAGAAGGAATAAATGATGTCCAGTTTTGCTAAAAGCCAACCAGTGGTGCAGCAGGACACTAACTGTCCAGTGGAATTAATATTACTACTATTATTAATTATTAACAGGAGATGGAAAGCATAAATCATATTAATCACGTATAATCATTTTGTATGCGTTATTTTCTCATGTCCTTAAGATGCCCAGAGGCAGAGTGAAGTTTATAATGGTTCGTTTATGTAGAGAATCAGATAATCCTCCCAAACATTCCTCACATAGAAAGAACAGGAGACAGGAGTCTGTCTGTTTATAGAAAGCGTTTTTTAAAAATGTATTTTATAATTCCTTTATGACACAGCCCCCTAAACAGACAGTAATATAAGAAGTGAGGCTCCAAGACAGAGGGATGATTGGCATGAAGGTAATTAATCCGGTTAGAATGACCTCAGGTTGTCAAAAACTGAACTCTGCCTGTACAAGCAGCAGCTAGAACAAAGGGTTCACCTTGACATGTGTGAATTTGCCACATTATCATCACAGAGGTGGAGATTGGGCAAGGGAAGGAAGAAGAAGTCAGTGCTTGCAGGCTTGGCAGAAATATGAATTTCCTGATTGATGAATTGAGGCAGAAAGCACAAATGAATTATAAAACAGATTTTCTTAGCACAGCATGAAATAAAATACAAAGTTTTAAAAGAAACTGAGATTGGATTCAATTTCAAATTGCATTTTAGACAGCAACAAAAAGAAAAAGTGAAAAGTATTTTGCAAATACATATTTTTAACAATTTAAATCAATATGAAAATTTTAAAATGCAGTTCCTGATAGCAGCGGGTACATCTGTCTGTGGCTGTGATGCAGCAGACTGAAATCTTGAATCCTTGATCATGTTCAAGGTTACTCTCAAATACAATTGGATTATAACTCAGATTAAATTCATGGAGGACAACAAAATACTGTGACAAAGATAGACAGAAGGGATGAGGGATGTAAAAAGCTGTACAGAAGGTGCAATATCCCCAAAACGGTGGCACTGCACCGGGGTAGGGGTTTAGCAAACTGTCAATTGTGCTTAAAAGATTTTATATTAAAATTAAACAGATCTGATGCATCAAATAAACCGCTCTTCCCACTCTGAGTACATTACTTCTGCAAAATATGAGAATTTCACTTTTCAAACTGAATCTCAGTACATTCACTGGGCAGTGGTTCAGTGTCCTTGAGCAGTTCAGTTGGTTCAAGACATGTTATTAATAAAAAAGTTCCAGCAGATGTACAGAGAAACCTGTGTATGCATATTAAATGCATATTTCCACTAGCTCACACACACACACAAGGTTGTTTCCACCTGGATGTGAGTGTTGTGTTTACTGATCAACACGGCCTGTTGCTGTTAGACTGGCTTTAAAACTGATGTATCATTCTGGCTTAAGACATGAATCTCAACGTTTTTTGCAATGCAGCTTAGATAATAACTTTTGTAATATCAGGCATTGTACTAAACTTCTTTAAGCTTTGAAAAGTATTTCATCCCTGCATTAACGTTGGTCTCATGAATTGACACCAGACAACATCAATAGATGTTTTTCTATGTGTCTTTGTGTTTTTTTAAAGCCTGACTCTCTAACTTTTGTGGGATTAAAGTTCACATATAGTTAATTTAAAAACAATTTACATTTGAGTCTTTATGTGGACCTGCTGTTAACATTTGATATCACACTTATTAGGTCTCATTTTCTGTTTTTATATTTCAAGATAAATTGGGTGGAAATCCACATCAAACATATTGTTGACATCAAACACTAATTTTGCTGTCTGTTTGATGTAATTTCTTTGACAGATTTTGGTGCTTAATGAAAGACTCATTTGTATTTTCTCCACCATAAATACCTCACTTTCTATTAACAGAAGCATTTTCTGAGCTGTATTTATTGAAAAGAGTTGATGTTGTTGTTGTTAAAGATGAGCCTCATTTGTTTTCCATTTGGATTTTAGGCCTACATGCAGCCATGTGTTTCCTCAAATGTTTTTTTTTCTCTAACCATCTGTAAATATCAGTTGTTGTGGTGATCAGCTGTGCACTTAGTCACTGCCATTACAGTGCGATCAGCAGCAGATTTCAGGGAGGTCATAGCTACAATATAACAGGATGCCTGTCAGCTCCACCTCGAGCTACAAGCTGCTCAAGGTGGACTGCTTATTCAGATGAATGACACGAGTCGGGGATGGAAATTGTTCAGCTGAGGTGGCCAAAGGCAAAATGTTTCAAAATTTAACTTGAAATGTTAAGTCTCAGCCTGGAATCATGGTTCCCACATGCACAATTTTCTCTATGCAGGAAGTGAGTGATGCAGTGCAATGACCTTCTCCCTCAGAGACAAGTCTAAATCATGCTTTCTTGTCTTATATGGCTTCTCCCAGAGGATTTCTGGCACTGTTGTAGATGAGTCAGACACTTTACAAACACCAGAGAAGAGATCCTACAGCATAGTAGTGTTATTGGCTCTTCACAATGCATTTATCTTTTGTTCCTCATCTCTTCCAGCATTCTTGTTACCTGCACTTCTAGCACTTTCCCTAATCAAACAGCTCTCCAAACGCCTCTCTGTCTGCCGTGCACCGCTTCCTCCTCAGAGACTATTTTCTTTCTCCTTGTATTAGTATATGTGTGTTTGTATTAGCCTCAGTATATGGTTTTCAGTTCAGTTTCTCTGATTCCACTCATCTTTCAGAAACTGGCTTTCATATGATAATTCAGAAGGCATTATTCAGTACTATTGTTCAAGGTGTTTTGATGTATGGAAAGAAGCACACAGAGCAGCTGTGACAGTGAGGATGAAACATGAACAGCAGAAGCCTGAACTAAACATGCAGTGACAGGAAAATTGAAATAATAGGCACATGTATGGAGATGGGCAAAATGCATTTCACTGTATGTTAAAGAGTGTCTGCTGAGCAGCCTGTTCCACACTACACACTACTCTGCACTTTGAATTTCATACCTTATGATTGCACAGTGCTGCACCCTGTGGGACTCAGTGGAGGTAGGTAATTTGGAGGTAATTTATCTCATAACAACCCCTACAGATACAGAACTCAACATTTTATATAGTTTTACAAATAAGTCATGAAAAATCCTTATTTTCCACATTGACAGATAAAGTCTCTGTGAGTCGATGGAGTATAAAGAGATTTTCAAATGGCAGAAAACCTCCCTCTCCAGCACTTTTCAATGTTTTTCTTTCACAAGTTAGATACAGATGTAGCTCAATAAGTCATTTAATTAATGTATTGTCATTATGTTTCTGTTTCATGTACAAGTAGTGGAACTATCGCCGTCAACTTATGGTTTAATGTGTAGATGTGTGTTTATGCAACGCTGTCCACGTATGAATGTGTGTAGATCTTGAATCTGAAATATAACAGATAAATTGTTAATAAAGCCTAGAAATATTATAAGCACCAGACTACAGTTAAATGTGTCTCATTGCCAAAATAACAAAGGCTGTATTTCCATTTGCTAACCATCCACCACAAACCATCGCCTCAAACCCAGCTCCTCAGATATTTCATTCCCACATTCAGTTTGGTTGTTCAAGGGAGATTAGGTTTATCAGCAGAGCAATTACCATTTCTGAAAAGAGCCTGTGGTCGTCTTTAAACATACGGATGAAGTGAGAGAGAATTCTTCTGATACCATATTTCCGTCTCTGAATTTTACTCCAACAGAGCGGTAAACAGATTAGGGGGATTTTAAAAAGCTCTCCTTCGCTCCCCGGTGCACATACACAGACTGACATAATAATCATAGGCTAATGTATTGTCTGGAAATGTGCCTGAATGTGTCATTCATTTTTGTGGTGATTAACTGTGAATTCCTGAAAGGCACAATGTGGGTGCTGGATGGTGAGGCACAATGAGTGAGTATTAGGTATAAAGAAAAAAAAATGGGAGAAAAGTTAGCCTATGTAATGTATAGGCTGAATAAATTATTCTGTGTCAATGTAGAAATCCCTTACAGGAAAATATACAGTGTGTCAACTCATATGAATCAGTGACTTTTGGTACAAAGTAAAATTACATGTTATGAAAAAGGCTTGTGTTTTTATTCTTCTTAAACTGTATTCACTAGCACAACCTTTCTCACACAGTCTCACCCAGTGAAATGATCAGGACATCAGGTCTATTTTTCAGCTGTAAAGGCCTGTGGGTTAGTCTGTTTTAGGCTGTTGCAAAAGTTCTCCTGGCCTCTAGGGACAGCGTTAAGTGAAAGAGCATTACTTTCGACCTGACAGAAAGAAAAATACCAATACGCGTAAGGCAAAATAAAGGCCAAAAGAATAACATCATCTGCAAACAAGAGAAGTGCCACCTTTAAATCGACAATTCAGATGAGCTTCAGTCCCTGTAAATCCTGTATGGGAATGTCACAAAAAGAAGACACAGGAGACCTTTACTGAAGGCCGAGTCCCACTAAATACAGTTCAGGTCTGTAAGGGACAAATTATGACTCACCATATCCCTTTCTCCTTCAGCACCTCAGATAAAAGATCTCAGGTCAGTTCAGTTCACGTCTATGCTCCAGTGCATCTGGTCCCACAATAACACTGCTTGTCTGCTGAATGTGTGTCTGACGTCATTGCATCACTGAAGAATGGGATCAACCATGTAGGGCCAATAGTATCCAAAGCCTCAAGCATTTCAGGGCAAATGTACCTACTTGTTTTAAGTCGATATAATGTACGATAGAGCACTTTTAAAAGCAGATCCCCCTTCTCCTGTGACCATACAGCAAGGTCAAGCAGTCTCTAGATATAGAGCTGACTTGAACCTGAAAGGCAGATGCTGTAACTTCACCTCCTTTCTTTTTTCCCTTGTGCTTTTTTTACTTCAGTTGAACTTTGAGGTTCGTTCAACTTATTTGTATTCCTTCATCATCACCACCTGTGGTTTTTGAATTTTACACTTCAAGGACCCATCTAGACTTTCTGGTTCCAAGACACACTTGGGGGAAATGTGTTGAAATAATTCTTGGGTAAAAGAGCAGCTGGATTTTTTTTTTTTTTTAAACAAGAACTCAAAATGACAAACAGCAACAGCTGTTTAGCAGCACTGATGAGGTTTGTTTTCTTTCTACAAACACAAGCTGACAAGCCTGGAGGTAGGTCGTTTACTGTATATTTTGAGTTTGTATTTGAGTCAATACAAGGTCATTAAGTAAGCACAATGTATTTAATAAATAACTTAAATGAAATGCTAATAATCAGATCTCAGGGCTTACAATAAATTGTTCAAACTCCATTTAATTAAGGATGTAAATAATGATCCATGGATTATCACCAATGAGCACTTGGGGAGCTAAATCACACTTTTTGCTGATATTTCTGAGGATTAGCTGAAGATTGGCAGGGATTTAAAAACACTGTGTCATGAGCACAGCTGAAGATTTGTGACCTCTCTGGCCACTCTGTGCCAAGAAAAGTGTGAGGACAGAACATTTCCAACACGCAAAATAACTGTTATACATAGTCTAATTGTGCCATTAACACCAAATGTAGTATGTGCTCTGTCAAATCACAAAATAACAAGAGTAAAGCACTGATGCAATGCACAGTGACCAGATGAGTCATTTTATCCTGAGAAATTATTGCTTTTGTCTGGAGCAGATGGGCACAGTTGTGACAGGAAGCATTATTTATTCACGCTTATTTACTGTGTCTAAGAGAGCTACTACACCATTTATTTGTTATAGCTGTTTTTCAGCTGTGTATTTCAGTTTGAGTGTTTAACACCTCAGAGTGATGTAAGGATGATTGTTTGACAAATTGATGCAACTGACTCCAAGAGCAAAAAATATAATCAGAATAGAAAATGTAACGAATGAATGAATAAATGAATGAATAGACGGTTATTTCTCTAGAATTCCTCCCTCTGCGTCGGACGTGACAGCGGACGACTATTTGCTGAGCAGTTTCTTCTTGAATGCACCCATCCAGTTGAAAATCTGCCAACTATGTCAGCCTCAGGATGTCAGGCAGACACCAGAGTCGTGTGTGTGTGTGTGTGTGTGTGTGTGTGTGTGTGTGTGTGTGTGTGTTGAAACAGGACAAACCCAGAGTAGCTGAGTTTATGGATGCATGTTTGCAGTCATACTGGACTGCTGGGAAAAATACACACATGTATAAATCGGGTGGAAAGTAGAGACCTCTTCACAGTCTCTTCACGCTCCTCTGGTGGAGAAGTGTAAACAGCTCATGTCCTTTGCCTTCTTGACATTTTCCAAAGAATGAGACGAGATTTACTCTTGTGGCAGGAGATGTGATATGAAGTATTAGTTTCTAAAAATGTCTTGACCTCTGTGAGATTGTCTGTGCTCGATTTTGTGACATTTCAAGTAAAGTAACAAGACCTCACACTTGTGACGGAGTTAACGGTTTTGCATCCAAGCCTGACTGTACAGAGCACTGTGGGCACTTTATCTTCATCTATCTTTGTTTACAAGATCCATCTTTGTTTTAACCCAGAACAATGGGAATTATTTGTGTTTTTTGTTGTTTTTTTTAAACAATGTTTAGGCTGTCCCCAGACCTGTATGAGTAGCAGCAATCAGGCACTTAATTTACTGTGCTGTCCCTCACCTGTCCTCTCCCTAAACCTCCACGAGTCTCCAGAGCCCAGTTAGAGGTGTCGCCACCCTCTGGGAAGTTGCTGGTTATGGCAGGAGTGAAGAGCTGAATACTCTGTATATATAAGATGATACAAACAATAAACAAATGAAACAGTATATAAGTAGAAATGCATGTTTAGACCAAGATATTTCCATGTAACTGTTTGATTGATTGAAAAATGGTTAGAAAATAATGATGTGGAGAGTGAAGAGCGCATGGTCATTGATTTTTCTTGGCTATTTCCTGAGGCGTCAGACGCTTCAGCTGAGGATTGCGTTTGTTTAAGTTTTCCCTTGGATGCACCCATCCAGCCAGTCACGTCAGCCTCGGGACTGTGAGACAGACAACAGTACTTTGTGTGTGTGTGTGAGAGAGAGAGGAGGCAGCCAGACACAGAGGTTCCCGTGCTCCTTGTGTGTGTTCTGCGTGCAAATCAGAACATATCTGTATCCACTGCATGTTACTGTGGCTGTCAGAGTAAGATCTTGATTCGATGGAGCAAACCTGTCATGCAGGGGGGATGATGGATCGGTCGAGAGAGAGAGAGAGAGAGAGAGAGAGAGAGATGCTCCTCTGTGGATGTCATGTGGATCTCATGTAACCTGCTGGTTAATTCAAAAATCTCACTTATATACAGTAGATCTTACTGTACCATCACATATGGTTGATGATTTAATGTAAACACCCCATGCACAACTTGAAAATAGTGTAGAATTGACTGCCAATTCATACTAGTAACACTTTCCTGGTATGTAATGTCGCCATATGGGACACCGTCCACAGCTACAGAAGATGTGCTAACTTTTTGGTAATCATTTACACCAGTGAACTGCAGGTTTTCCAACTGAAATGACTCTGAAGTGCTTGTGTGCTGTGTAGGCCTATTCAACTGAGTAAATTTAGACTTAACCAATTAAGCAAATGGACCAAAAAAGAAAGAAAGGTGCAGTTTTCCTCAAGGCAGATGTGACTAAATGCCACAAATGATTTTATATATTTAGAAGCACTCAAACAGAAGCAGTATCAGAGATGCCAACTTTGTTTAATGTGCATTGTAGCCTCCTAAAATGCTTTATTAAACTGGTGTTTTAGATCTGGGAGTTTCAGTCCGAAAGTACATTGTATGGAAACCTTTCACACAGACAAAACAAAAACATTTTAAAAGTCTGGTATTCAAATTGGCTTTCATTCATCACATCAGTTGAGCCCTAGGATGTGGTGGTAATAAAATAAAGCTAGAAGTCATATGTGTCACTATTATGAGGTCAGTCAGCCATGAGGCCTATGTGAAAATATATATTTTTGTAAATGGTTTTCTTCTGAATGTAAACGTTAAAATCATTTGTCTCAAAGCTGATCAAAATCCACAACGTAAGGTAACAACACGCTAACATGCAAACAAAGGAAGAGATTACATTGAAATTTGTTGTTATAATCATTTATTATTCAGCCAGAGCTACCCCATATCCAAAAAAGTACCCTTATGTATGCCCCTATGCTGCTGCCCCACTGCATACAGCTGCTGCTCTTTTAATTTTTTTCCTCTCTGCTCCTCAGACAGCCTGAGTCCACCTCTGGAATAAGATATAGTATGCTAATTTGTCATTGTACATCCCAGAGGTGAGTTTTTAGTTTGAGGCAGTGACCAGAATATCTGCAGTAGCAACTCCAAGTTGTTGAGTTGCATTGTGGGTAATATAGGCACCAGGTTTTGACAAAGATGATGAAAGTGTGATGTGAAAGGACACAATTGTGACTTTTTTTAACTTAACATTAGAGAGTAACAGTAGTGGCGCAATGCTAAAAATGCCTGAACATAAACATTCCCATGCACATATCAACACATCTGCATTCAAGTGACCACAGAGACTGATGTCCTCTTTCACACCTGCTTGCCAGTTAGCTTTATGTGCAGGAATAAAACTTTTCCTCATCTACAAATATCCAGATCGACTCTTTTCTTCTTTGCTTTGGCTTAAACTAGAACACCTTCTTACTTTATAATCATCTCTCTTCCTCCTTGGCAAATCTAAGTGCTTCTATGACTCACCTTAACGCAACCAAATTGCCTCTGGCATCTTATGTCCACTGAATTCAGTCCTGTTTTCTGCAGTGGGTGGAGAAATGATTAGTGCAAAGTATGGCTGCTGCCTTTTTCCAATACAGAATCCACAATATGTCTGTTTCAAACAGACTAGAGGAGTGCATAAGTTTGTTATTGATGTTCAGCAGCAAAGCACTTGGGAAAACATACCACACCTGGCTATTTCTCTCAGTCTCTCTTTCTCTTTGATTGGGTTTCATTGCCAGGTGACGCTGTGATGAGACAGATATGCTGGTGAATGAAGGCCCAATTACAGGATAATTAGAGTGGGAAGTCAAGGGAGAAGAGGAGAATAGAGGACAGAGAATAGGTTAGGAAAGTTGTGAATATTAACTTAGATTGAAACCGCCCTATCTGACTTTTAATGAGCACCAGGTCATGAACTGAGCAAGAGTCAGGATTTAGTCACTTGAAGACTATTATAGTCTCATGAAAACAGCTTTGTTGAGACCAGTGTCAACAAAGATGCATTACCTGATAGTGACAGGGCAAAGACTGGGATTTTTGATCAACTGTGATTGTTGAGTGAACCAATAAACCATGTCATAATAAATTCAGTGAGGTAAGACACACAAAACAGTAATATAATTAGGTTTATTTCATTTAGTGAAGGGATCAGTTGTGTCCAATTTGTTTCTCTGCTTTATATTAATATTTTTTCTGTTTAAAAACTCTAATGTCTATGGTTTAACCTTAAATTACACAACTTCTCTCATCCTTTCCTGCATAAGAAATTGTGTTTAAAGTACACAAAACCTTTTAACACAAATATTGAGACTGTGTTTGGTAATCTGATATTGGCCATATGTTTTGATTGGATTGCAGAAAACTGTAAAGTTTCATTTAGTTACATTGTAAACGTAATCCTGCAAAGACTTTGAACCCTAGTCTCAACATTTTGTTTCTGCTGGATCCGCTCCTAAATACAATCCACAACAGTTCCCTAAATTCATCATTTGCAGGATTTAAGTGCTGCTGACCAATCACTGGAGCAGAGCACTTTGGTCTCATGACCACATTTAACTGCATTCTGCTCATGTTGGCAGGTCCAACCTCTTTAGAAGAAAATGAATCACATGAGTCGGAGAATTAACACACTTGTAACAAGCAAGTGCACATGAAATGCATCCAGGCTGGTATTTAACATCATCTCTTAGTAATCCTTGCTCTCACAGAGCACAGTTTGCTGTCTGCAGCACACAGTGTCTTGGCATCCATTCCTAAATATGACTGACATCTGACCAGGGATTATCCCATTGCCCCAGTTTCACTGGGACTGGCGAGCAAAGAGCGCTGTGTTGCAAATAAGCTATACAGACTACTGTGTGTGTGTGTGTGTGTGTGTGTGTGTGTGTGTGTGTGTGTGTGTGTGTGTGTGTGTGTGTGCGCGCGCGCACATGTGGGCCACATTCACTTCAGCCTGTGTGAGCATATGTTTATCTGCTTAGGAGCACATGCTCTGCTCAGTCAGTGTGTGTATGTCTGGGTATGTCTACAGATTGAAGTTAGTTAACAAAAACAAAGAACACTTTTCTTAGACCTTTGACCTGATGCGTTGGCTTCCAGAAATGATATAAATTTTATAAAAAGAAAAAGAAAACCCAAACAAAAAACAGAGTCAGCACATCGCTGAACCACAAAAACAAACACAGCAGTCAGACAGATTATTATGCTCTGCAGCTTTTCTCATAGACGGGGACAAGACTTGCCTCCCATAACCCAGACATTTTTCTAAATAATTGAACTGTGCTTAGTATTTTGAATATTATATGTAGCAAACTCAGCGGGAGCAGCGCAGCAGCAGTAAGGGTTCATGGACTTAAATGACATCCTCCTAAATGGGTGGCAGAAACTAGGCCAGAACAAAGCACACACACACACACAGGGATACACACACACTTAGATACATTAACATTTGAACACTTGTATGCTGATTTATTTTTGAAAAAACACAGTGATTATGATGAGATGAGTACATTTAAACATGACAGATATACCATGACAATCATCATTGCACTGTTGCACTGTAGATTACCTGAATTAAGCCTTTTGGTTCGACACTCACAAACAACATGCACAGATAGAGAGAGACAGATAGGAAGATAGACTGTCCATTTGGAAAGCCCATTGAGTCTTGTAATGAACTGAAATGAGGCCCATTTTACAAGGCCTAACTAAATAGTTCCTTTGACATTTTAAAGTCCTTTAAAAAACATTAACACACCTACAGTAGTGCATCACCTGTAATGTTGATGTAGAGGAATCTTACATATTTAATGTAGAGTGTGGATTGCGTTTAATATTTCATGCTCCTCTTAAGCACTGTATATTTCTTTGAGTATGTTGTGGCTAAGATGTTCAAAACACATAGCTCACTAACCTCACCAACAGTCCAGCAGGCCAGCACACCAGTGGGATGTTAGGGGAAGCCTGGTGTGGTGTGAGAGACCGTTTGTAGCTAGTTATAGTTACCAACTGTGAACAAGAGCCAATCTGTCCAAAGTTTTTCCAAGTTTAGGGTGAATTTTAATGTTTAAATGAGTTAGGCCTACACCGACAGGACACAAAAATTGACACATCAGCATGCCAGTGTGTAGCCGTGCTAGGTGCAGCTTCGATCATACTCCTGATGCCTTCCCTACCATTTACCTGACTCCTCTCCTGCTCTTGTAATCCCCTCCAGGTCTGTCCCCATCCTCTGATATTTCTCTCCTTCCCTTCCTTCTGTTTTCCTCCTCCACACCTCCGAGGGCCAACTGCTGAGAAGCAGCCTTTCTCTGACAGCAGGGGAGATGGCTGAGGGGAGAGATGGAGGTGTAGTGCACAAATTACACAGATGGCCATATGTGTGTATGTTTGAGTGCATGTGAATTTTGATATATGTGTGCATGTCTGTGTGTGGGTGTGTAGGGAGAGAGAGACAGACTGGAGTACGGGGGAGTCAGCAAAAAGACACGAGGGACGCACTGTTTCTTTGACATTAAAAATGAGGATTTTCATTTCAATGTCAGTTCATTTTGATTTCTTTCTGTCATTTTTTTATGTAGCACATCTAATATCCAACTGAATAACTAGAATACACAGAGAAATATGTGTGACAGACAAGAATATGCTATCATGCCATCAAGTCTTATTGAGAAATGAGAAGGTTGAAAAGCAGTTGTTAAAAGGTGGATCATGAATACTGCCACTGTTTCATTGTTTCATTGGACATTGTCTGGCAATGGAGAAAATGATTATTATTATTATTAAGGAGATCTGAAGGATCAGGGGTAGAGGAGGGTCTAAGATCTCAGTGGTTATGTATTGTTAGTTGATTCCAGTCAATGAGCTTTAGAGACAGTTTTACCATGGCCACTTAAAATTCTGAGTTGTGATTGGTGCAGAAGCTGTTGATTAACTCTAAGTTATCAGTTGAACTGTGAGCCATCATTGTAACAATATGGGATGTTGTATGTTTGTATGGGATGTTGTATGCTGTCTTAAAGCCTTTACCACTAAACAAATACTCAGAGGTTTCATTTGTTTCCAGTGTGTAAAAAAAGTCTACAGTTGTTCATTAAAAACTATTCGATAACAGTAGCCGATACGTTTGTCACCCACCACTCCCAGTTTTAAGACTTGTTTCCACCAACTTAAGAAAATCAAGACCGTGCTGCCCATCTCTGCCAGCTGTGAGCCGAGGGAGATGGGAGATGACAGCAATGAAGTGTGTGTTGAAGTAGAGAGTGCGGAGGAAAGAGATAGACAGACAGAGAGCTTGAATATTAAAGAAAGAAGACAAAATGTGAGCGTGGAGAAGAAAAACTTACATGTGGCCTCAGAGAGAGAGCGAGAGAGAGAGAGAGAGAGAGAGATTCTAAACAAAACAAAAAAATAAATTTGAGCAGACCAAGAGGCATCTGTTATCATCCTGTAGTGAATACAAATACAGCACTTCCAAATCATCATGGACGTTTTAGTTCAGTCACATCTTTTCTTGTGTTGGGAGGCAACAGGATGGACATATCTGGCTGTTCATTCCCAGATGTCGGGCTTAATTTCCCTCTATGCCAATCAACACGGAGCCTTTCTTCTCTCTCTCTCTCTCTCTTCTTCTACTTTTCCCCCTCCTTCCTCCAACATCCCTCTCTACACTGAGAAAACACCAATGACCTGTCTGCAACAATCAGTCCTTCCTCACATCAATATCTAATATCCTGCACTGGTAGGAATTTAGCATGAATTATACCACTGGAAGCTATTTGCCGTTATAATTAGAGAGCCAGAGAGAGGATTAAGCCACAGTTCATCCCATATCTGATTGCCAATTGTCCCTTGTAAGTAATCAGGGCTATAAGGTCTTTTAAATGAATGGTCTAATGAGCTTGGTGAAGATTGTAGGAGAAGAAATGGATCTTTACATTCAGCAGTTCTGCCAAAGCTTCAAAAATCAAACGTCTTGTAATAGCGTCAGAGCAGGATGAGCACTTGTAAGGACATTTTTTCTATTTTCTTTACAATTTAACTAATTTCTTCTTTATTTATCAATTGTTAATATCAAAGGTGTACCTCTGTCTTTCTCTTGCTGACCTTTGATGGCCTTCAAAGGAAACAGACAACCAGGTACCCTCACCTGCCCATCTGAAGCCACCAGCTGCTTCTCTGCACCTGACCAGTGAATTCACAACATGTCAGCATTGTGTTAGCGTTGTGTAAGCACTGCATAAGCAACCATCTGTCTAATGCGTACAGACTCTGAGTCACTTCTGTTGTGTATCCACGTGGGAGTGAAGAAAACGGCGCACATCAGGAAAAACATCTTTTTTGATAGGTTGTTGACATCTAAGTGTCTGATGTAACTGACATGATTGTTTTTTGCAACATTTCTGTCCAGTGCTCAAAAGAACCTGCCTCAACAGTGTAACCAACACTGTTCATTTGCAGGGAAGCTTTGAATGACCATGTAAAGCTGTTTCTGAAAATGATTGTGTGTGTGTTTGATTCACATGGCAAATTTTAGCTACACTAGTATTCACAAAGGCATTGAAGGTCTGTCTGCCAGTCCACCAGTTTGGTCCAAAATGAAATGACTCTATCTAGTGCCATTATCAAATGGTTGACATTCCCATCAGCCTCAGCTGTACTCAGCAGTGTAGTGCTAATTAGTAAATGTTAGCATAGTAAGTTGAGCATGGCATGTTAGCTTTGTCATTGTATGATTGTCAGCATGGTGACAGATCTCCTAGTGTGGCTCTAGAGTCTAGTGATGTTGGCTATTATGCATACCATTTGTAAAAATCTCATTCAAACTATATGTATTTCCAGACAAATGTAACTCAAACACAACATGTACTGATTGTGTGAAGTCAGTTAACCTTGTTGGTTCATTTGAATGAGCACACATGAACTGAATGGCTTGTCCCATTTTAATACTTAGTATTAATAGTTTATGCTATTTTCGGTTCCCTTGAAAGACCCAGGAGGGTATTTTTTCTGAGAACTTATACATAAGCAAAATGTAAAAACTGCATAACAAAATGACTTTAAGTGACAATATGAATGAATCTACCATAAATATCATAGGTGCAGTGTTACATTATGTTACCATTATGAACAATGCTATAAATCAATGATAGGGTTGTTTCCTTTCATTTGCCAGGTATTTACTTTGCTAGATTTGCCAAAACATATTCATGTCTCATTCTGTTTACAGATAATGTATATTATACATCACTCTTTATTGATCAATATAAATCCGGTTCATTTCGAGATGACAAAGCATTGTGCAGTTTGTCGAGTAAAGATTTACTCAGTTACCTCAGTCTAAATGTGCAAAGATATACTTTACAAGTAAATCAACATCAGCCACTTGGAGAAACATTGCTTTTTGCACCAGGTAAAAACAAGCTGTTACTGACTGTGTACAATGGATGGCTTTGAGTTGAACCCAACAGCACTTAAACTTAGAGTACAAGACACTGATGCTGATGAATTTTCTTATTCAGGTGTTTTGGTAACACTGATGGGGCTGAAATGCTTGAACTCAACCTGCGGTCACTTAAGCACTGAATTTACTGTATGTGTGTTGATATTTTTGATATGTTTATACATACACATCATTAATTCTTTGTGTTTTTGTCTTTCTTCTCTCCTTCTCTGAATGTTGCTGCATTCAGTGGCTGTTTTACTCCTCAGTAGTAGGAAAAAGACAAACAGCTGAGAGATTCATTAGAATACAAGCCTCTAATTAGAGAAGCCAACTATTCTTGTCACTCACTGAAGACACAGTTATTAGTGGTGCACATAAGAAAAACAGGCCTTATCTGCCATTCACAGAGGACTCTGTAGATGAATAATATATCCAGTCACTATTACAGATACAGGTTTTTCTGGTACTTTTTTTTTTTTACTGTCAGTCACAGGTGCTCTTCATTACAGGCAACAAATCTGCTCTCTGCAGCTCTGGAAAGTTCTATACACGGACGGCAGAATACATATCTAATGCAGTATGAATTTAAGTAGGAGGATGAACATCTGAATAATATAACATGCTGAATGGAAAAACTATCACTGTCATTCACACTGCGCTGCCTCAGGGCTGCATTAGACGCTGTGTGAGCGTTAAAAAGACACGGCGGTAAGCGGGACTGACAAGACACACTCAGCACAGGTCACAGCTTGTTTTATTTTGAATTCAAACCAAGAGAAGAGGGACAAGGATGCACACTGATAAATTACATCAAGTATCGCTACATATCAACTAACAACATCACAATATCTCATAAAAGCGCTCTTGACAACAGATCCAACGTTACAAAATGAAGAAAAATAACAGTAGAGGAACAAAAACTCGGCTGCAGTCGAAGCCCATCGCTAAACATAATAGAATACAGCGGAAGATGAAGAGTTTTGGCAAGAGACGGTGATATGCACAGTATTTCCTTTCCCATCTGCGACACTGTGTTCAATGGAGCTACAAGACTGGCCGCTGAAGCAATATGTAAGTAACTTGCATGAAGAAACTGTAAGTCTGTAAAAAAAAAAAAAAAATCTCCTAATAAAAGCTACTACAATGCATACACACACAAAAAACTAGCCTGAAACTAGCCTGAACGCACAGTAGTATGTACAGCTTGGGTCACTGGGGGATTTCAGGATTTAAAATGTATAGCACAGCACATTGAAATGTCACTGTATATATGAGCTATCAAACAGCCATGATGGAAAAAAAATCATTCAATCAACTCAGGGCATGTTGTGGATGTGGACACTGGCATAAAACCTTCCTCAGACAGTAGAGCAGAGATTTTGTGTTTAAAAATGTGTTACAGCGATACAAGACCAAACTGACACATTTTGGATTAGAATATGAAGTCATCTGTCTGTGTGTGAGCGTGTGTTTGAGGGACGTGCCTGAGGTTACGCAGTTTGAACAAAAAAAGCAGGAAAGAAAAAGAGGCAATGAATGAATATACAGTTACTACAGTATACACATTTGACGAAAAAGGACTCTGAACTCGAGAGAATCTCACAAACAGGAAGCTTGAAATTCAGCACTGACTCGTGCTTTTGTACAAAGATTTGCCTGATAATCACATACAAGTCATCCATACATCACAGTAAAAAATTAATTTATCATGATAGTCAATAAATAATAAGAGGAAGGGAGTAAACATGGTAACAAGAGAGCAGACTGTGTGTGCGTGTGTGTGTTCGTGTATGTGAGTGTGTATCAGCAGACGATGATAAGCTCAAGAGAGCAAAGGTTCAATGGGAAATGCCTCTCGGGAACAGAGAGAGAGCACATAAACTGACGGTCAATGTAAATCAGAGTACGACCTTACATGTGCTTGTGTGGTTTTATGTCTGCATGCATGTTTTCACTCTATATTATATATGTAGCCGCTGTGTTCGTGTGCGAAATCTTTTTGTCTATATTTCTAAATATTCACCTATGTGTTTGTGTGTGTCTGTGTCTTTATCTGCCTGCGTCTGTATTTCTTCATGTCTGCGTGTGTCTGTATGTGTTTACAACACCCATGAACCTGTACGGCCTGCTCAGTGGCCCTCGCCACTTGGCGGTTTGGCGTCGTGCTGCTGCCCTGCTGCCCCTCCAGGCAGCCAGGGGGAGACAGAGTGTGAGGTGGTCTGCTTGGCCATGCTGTAGTGGCTAATCACTGTGTAGAAACGGCCCCTGGAGTTGGCATCCTGGGCGGCGTAGTAGGCCTCCAGGGAGGCTGGAATACACCGCTTGTGCTATAGTGGAGAAAAAACAGTGAGGTTCAAAATATTTATGAATGAATTTATTGTTACAGATGCTAAATGTTGCATCTACATTAAGTAACTCTATATTAAGAATAAAATAGTTTTTCTTCTTTCATTAGGCAACAAAGTAAGAAAAAACAAGTCGATGCAATTCTGCTAAACCAATAATGTGACTGCAAATTAAATTGTATTTATTTTCTACTAAAAATACAAAGTTGTGGTGTACATATGTAGTATACATAGGTGTGTACCATATTTGCCTGGTTGCTACATGAATAGACTCAGACTGATAACGTTCATAACGTCACGTTACTGATAACCTTCACCTTGCTATTATAATGGCACTTATAATAATCATTTCAATATATACTGTATGTAAACTGCAACAACTTTTTATAGTCACGGCCAAATCTGCCTCCCCAATAAAAACAATATCCCAAATCTATGGTCTGTGTTTTAACACATACCTATTTTTATTTGAAGTTATAGGCAAGAGATAACGGACGCCATTTACATTACAGAGCCAAAAATGCAGCTCTACATATTAACACACAGAGGAGGTACATGTGCACATCATAAGCATAAGATTAGCATGTGCTTAGGTGTGTATACATTAACAACCTTGTGTGCAGCCGTGTAGTGTATGTGCCATATTGTATTTTTCTATCGACACTTTTGCACCTGGTGGGTGTGCATGTGACACTTCTAATAATACCACTGCAGACTGCGGTAAGAGCCCCTGCAGAGGCTGTGGGCCTGAAACTAGATTTATTCCACCTAAAGACCAGATTTGTCCAGAGACACAGACCTCCAAGGTGACCTCTCACAAACTACTGTGAAACTTATAAGTGCAGTGCAGTGGAGCTCCATAAGTACCAGGGAGGAAAGGATGTCTGCATCCACATACTGCAAAACGATAAAGATTAAATACATACACTGTGTATAGGGTAGATTGTTGGGTATGGCTGCATGAACCAATTTCTTTTCCAACCATATAGATAAGGAGTTAGTGATGTGGTAATTACTGTAAAATTGGCAGTAAGTCTAATTTTCATGTATTAATGACATATGAGAGCCTGAACGGAGTGCCTTTCTTGGGCCTGAAAAAGAAGCATAAAATTACACTTGATTACGCTGGTCATAATAAAATCACTTGTATCACTGATTGATGATTGCCAGTCTGATAAGCCTTATTAGTCTCTTCCTGTAACATGACCTCAGAAATCAGTAAAAGTAGGACAGGAGTATTTTACCCCCCCCCCCCATGAGAGTTGGTGACGCTCTCACCTTTAATTCTTTATGTAGAGAGAGGAAGTACAGTGGGAGATAGTGAAGGGCAGAGAGGATAAAGTGCCTCGTGCAAGGAGCCAAAGGTGGGGAGAATGTATGTATAATACTTTAAGTAGTCATATAATAAAATTGTTTGACATTATGAGAAATGCACTTGTTTGTTTCTAGAATGGCTGTACCGCTTCCTTGTCCGTCCACTAAATAATGGTCAGTTAGCTTAGCATAAAGACGAGAGACGTGATAGAATCTGCATTCCAGCACCTTTGAGGCTAATTAACAATTATATCCAGTCTGATTTTTGGTACAAAATCTGAAGTTTAGAACAACAAGTTGTAGTAAACTAAGCAAGAGTTACATTTTTATCTCTTACTGGATATTTTATAAACTAATCAAATCCTGAAGAGATTAATCTTCTAGTAACGTTATTCTTCAACTGCCCTGTTAATCACATGACCATCACTGGCTGAGGGTAGGTGTGTTGTAATGCTGTAAAATGAAAAACAGGCCAATTATCCGCCTCACCTTATAAATGAATCCATCTGGGCAGGCGTGGTCATAGGTGAAGGCTTTATAAACCACCAGGAAAACAATGCAGGCAAGGAAGGCCAGGGCCAGGATGATCAGGATCGTCACCTGGAGGGAGGACAAATGCTGGTCAGTGTGTGTGTGTGTGTGTGTGCGTGTGTGTCAGAGCAATGAAGAGGGACTGTGAATATGTGGTTTACACAGTGAGAAAGATGTGTGTGTATGTGGATGTGTGTGTGTGTGTGTGTGTGTGTGTGTGTGTGTGTGTGTGGTTATAAATGGTACAGGAACATGCTGCTGACTGAGGTCAATGGCTTCTCAAGGCAAGGTGTTCCTGATGAACTATGTGACAAATGACTCAGGTTGTGACACTATGTATGGATAAATACAGGACAACAAGTGCGGGATATAAATCATGAGGATAATTTCTGCGTTGTTGTGTTGTTTGTCTCTTTGTTCTGTCTTTTGCTGTTGCTATAAGATTTCTCTCCATATAGCACATGTATATACAGTACAAATCCCTTTGTCTTTCAACACAATAGAGCCTTTTCACACCAGATTTGTCATAGTGTGAACAGCTCAGGCGTTACTAACAACATTAACAAAGGCTCAGCTCTGTTCAAGTGTCTGAGTAAGTCATGACAGTGTGTAAATTGTAAATACAAACTTCTAATTAGGTTTCCTAAATAAATAATGGTGAAATTAAAATGAACAAAAGCTTCCTCTACTCATTAAATTACAAATGTCCTGCAAAAGTGAAAGAACAAAGCTCACTAAAGCTACTGCTTTACACAAAATCTTCCTGTAATCCTCTGAGATATCACCTCCTGTTATGCAGATGGTAAAATTTGGTCATGTGACGTGGGCTTAATATACTGTACTAAATCACAACAAGCTGTGTCCATGAAGAGCAGTTGAATTAGGAGGGGCTAACTAAGTTTTTTTGTTTTTAACATGCGAGTGTGTCCGCAAAGCAATGAACATCATTCTGATTATATTATTTGTGATTTAAATACATTTTCCCATACTATTACATGTATATTGATCCAGATCTGGTCCAGCCATTAATAAGGATCCACACTGACTTTGGTGTTGATGTGGTGTGGGTGAAAACTGAATGGATTTCAATATTTCAGTATCTTGTTTTTTAATCAGCCTCATGAATCAATCAGCATCCTTCCTAGCATGAACCTGTGGTGATTGTCAGTGCACTCAAGACAGCAAGAGAAATCCATTAATGCTGAATGTTTCCAGCTGTTTACTGCAGACAGCAGAGGAAAAAACTCTTCCTATTGTAAACACGGAGGTGACAAACCTGATTTATGAATTGCATTTTCTGAAACGTCACACGGATCTGAGGTGTGAAAATTAAGCCTTTCATTTGCTGGTCTAACCAAGATATATTATTAAAAAAGCTGGAGCAAACTAAAATGTTCTGGTCAGTTTTCACAACAAGGAACTGTGAAATGTTATCAGGATTTGCTTGGACAGAATCAAAACGCATCTGCAGTGTGAAAAATGCTTAATAGCAGCCAAAAGCAGAGCTAATCTAAAATGATGGAAATAACACATTTATTTGAGCGTGCTGATGCAAATAAGAATGCCTCTGTGTAGTTTGAGGTGTGAAATAATCATTTCCCTGGCAGGCCAGACAATGTCGTAGTAAAGATTAACATATAAAAGGATTTGTTTCTTCCTACTTGCTACTTGACACCCTGATTGGGTGCTTCTGAGCGAGCATTTAATTAAAATTATGCAAATCAAGTTCAAAGGATAGCTGAATTTAAAAATGGTACTGTCTGCCAAGTCATAAATGTCACTGTAGGTATGTGTATGGTGTATGACTACGCCTGTACCTGTTTGTGTGTGTGTGTGTGTTAGCTTCCCCCCCACACACACACATACCCTCAAAAATAAAAAGTTTTATCTCAGTGAGCGAGATGAACAAAACACGACCTTCCATAACGGATGAATATTTCTAATGTCCTATCTCCTTTTCAAGAAAGAAATTAGAGCCAGTCCCGATTTACTGCTCTCTATATGATCTGTCACTGAGATGTCAGAGCAATTACACACTGGTGTGATCATTAGTCTCCATCAGTGTTGTGGGGGTGGACGAGGACACACAAGCTAAGCGACTGTTTACTAGGTGTCAACTGGGGGACATGACTCTCAGCCATGGCTGCTGCTGACACTCTCTGTAAATTACATCTTGCACATCACACACTGCGATGCATTAAGACGACGCCGTTAAAGTCATGGCGGCCCGCCTTTAGTAGCGGATGCATACGTAGAATGACTGATTAAGACCCTCCCTGACCCCCTTTTTGAATAGTGACGCACATGAAACGACTTATTAAGGAGAGGGATTACTATAAAGCCTGTCATATCATGAAACAAGCAATGAGTGTTTAATGCATGTGGAGACCGAACTTTGCTTAGAATCTTTAAAACCTGAAAGAAGACTTAAGTCGCTAATGACTGAGGAGATTTGCTCTTTTGCGCAACTAAACTGCATGCATTTGAATTATTTGTCTGAGTAGCCCACTCATTCAGTTCCTATTTTACAAGATGCTGTGACATTTACTTTCCATGATAGGGGAATAGATGAGGTATTATAATATCAAGTGAAGCATCTTATATATACAGTGAGCTTAAATGTCCCTTGCATGACCTTAGCAACAATTACAGCCTGTTATTTACCATGTATATGATGATATGAGTAACGTGGAGAATGCATAAGGGCAACAAGATCTATAGTTACATATATTTTTTATAAAACGTGGTTAACATCTTTAAGTTCTCTTTGTGTTAATACGCAGGATTTCTGTATCTCAGCCTCTGCTTTCCCCTCTCGTCTCCCTCTCTCGCTCTGTCTCTGTTTCAGTTTCCATCCAGGAACTAAGTAGGTTACAGTACTCATCACAGATTAGCTAACACAATGGACTGACCCATGACTAATAAACAACTGAAAAAATAGACCACAACAGGTTCAACGATTGCTGTAAACAAACAATATTTAATTTGCTTTTTGAAACAAATGAAAAATAATAATATAATGATACAATATTTAGAAATATGATTTGTGAGTGAAATATATGTCAACTGAAACAATATTAGAGCAGGGTATATATCTGCAAAATATAAATGTGGGAATATACTCTCTGACCAGTCTTTAATGACATGTAAAATTAGGTCATGACACAAAGTGTATATAAAACAGATTAGTGGTATTAACCCTGGCATGGAGAGTATAGCTGGTGTTAGTGTTCTCATTGGAGATTCACCATCGGAGCAGCAGTCAGAGCAACAGTTTAGTCGAGAACATACCACGCCCTTTGTAATAGAAACGATTGCTTTAAAATCCCTGTTGATGCAGCAGCGACCATGTGGTGTATAAATCCATTAACAATCTATCCTGACCTTTCTCCATTATTCATAATCTGGCTGAACTGTGCAGTAAACTGTGGGAGGTCGTCATATAGCTCGAGGATGAAGACTCCCTCCATACATGGTGGATTCCTACTTATATCTGTCAGTATCAACTGGCCTAATGCAATATTCCTTTATGACAAGCTAATGCTCCTATTTACCCGATACCAGATGAATCTGTGCCAAGGGTGAGGTCACATTAAGCATAAGCAACTAAACATGATAGAATAGAGCAAAACACAGAAGAATACAATACAAGTGGTTAATGTTTTTACTTTGGTCAATATAAAGCTATAACATCTCGCAGCACGGCAGCCATTCCCTCCCACATCATCCTATTTTCTGTGGAATATAGTCAATATGGCTGTTTTGCCATTAGCTCTCCACTATGTGCCATCCTACGCCACTATCACATCACCACCACAACCATCATCCTGTTAGCTGCGCCGCACAGATAACAGACAGACGTTTGTTTTTCTTGGATGCAGGTAGAAGCACAGCATGCTGCCACAATTTGGACTAAAAGCAACGTGTCCTTAACAAGGATTGGCTGCATCAGTAAAGATTGGATTGACTGCATGGGCTTTAATCATTTCACCGAAACCACCCAGGGCTGCTAGAAACCCCATGTTTCTATTCACATGCATAATAAACATTATGATTGTGTTTAAAGCTGCACTGAGGAAGGTTTTTTTTAAAGCAAAAATAAAGCATTTTACCAATATCCAGGTCCTCCTGTGTATTCACACTGGTTGCCCACATGAAACTGGAATGGACAAATAAAAGCTTAAGAGCAAAATAAAAAACAAAACACCCACCAAACGAAACAAAAATGAATCAGCCTTGTCTCTGCATCTCTTTTATCCCAATGACATCTGCTGCAAAGTGATCACACATTTGAAGATTTCTAGATTATTCCAGAGCTTAAAAATATTTTGTTTTGCAAAACAAAACTGAATGGACACCTGCCAAACTAATTATGAGGTAATAATCTTTGAATGGGCCTGGCGATTGATTTAAAACAAAAACAGAACTTTCAGCGTTAATATCTAATCAATTTTCATTCACTCAAAAGCAACTAACTGTTACAACTGAGAGGGTGGCACTGATGAAAATTTGACCTTTCTTTATTCCTTCTATTTTAATGCACATATTCTTCCCATCCCATGTTTTTCTGCATCACAGCCTCCTGTTGGTGAAACAACATGCGGCTGCAGCCGCAGACAGCTGTGTATTATGGAGTAAGACAAACAATCAAACTAGATTCTTAAAGATCCAATAGGATTGTTCCTCTGTTCTCCAGCTTTCTCATCTCTGACTGCAGATTAAGCATCCACAGTCTACCTTTTGTTTATGTTTACCCACATCTTTCACAACTCACACACACCACCTGCTCATTTTCTCTAGCACCAACTCTCTCTGGATGGTAGAAAATAATTGATTTATAAGTCTGATATTTTCTACAAAATCCACTTCCCTTTAATTATTTACAGTTGTGCAATGCATCATAAGTTCAAAGGCAGCCTCCTAAATGGGATGTGCTTCTTCACAGCCTGTTTCACCACCATTCAACATATGATTTCACTCTTTTTTTAACGCTATGTTAGAATGCAACACACCACCCACTCTCTCACTGCTGGAACTTGACAAGCCATATGGGGAGCAGACACATCCTCACGTTCACTCGAGGAAAAGGCGGAGAATGTCTAAATCTGTGTGTGTGTGTGTGTGTCTAGGCGGGGAAAAAAAGGGTAAAGTGGGAGTGTGACAGGAGAGAAAAATTACGCTGATAAAACCAGATAACAGAGTGACAGAGTGGAGCAAAGTGAGAAATAAAGGAGGTGATGACAGAGACAATAAAGCGGCGAGCGAAAGGCAGACAGAGAGGGAATGATAGAGATCAAGGGGCAGATGGAGAATCTCGTTCCCACTCTTGGTAGCAGGTGGCAGAGACAGACAGATAGACAGACAGACAGACAGGCAGACAGAGAGGCAAGCAGGTGGGCAGCAAGCACAATGGGATATCGGTTGATGCATCAATCAATACACCACTGCAGGAAGCATAAACAAGTATTTTTCATTCATCTTCCTATTACTCCTCTGACACCTCCTCAATAGCAGCACAAAGGAAGCTGAATCCCCCCAGTTTTCATGGATTATTTTCCTCTCTATTTGCAGTGAAGCCTCATGCTGACATGTGGAGCGTACATTAAAAAGAGCTATTAATATCAAATGAGAAAAGTTCTAATATTAAATACATTTTATCTTGGCTGTAATAATCTCTGATGCCTTTAGGGGAGTTTGTTCATTAATATAATTAATGAACTTGGTGACAGGGTGAGCTAGCGCTGAAAGAAGTCTCCACCTAATAACAAAAAAAAAAAATCAAAGAGCTTAAAGGTCACTGGTCACATCGCAGCAAAACGGCAGCATGTGTCCACCAGACTGGACGACCAGCAGTAAAGGACAAGACAAGTGGGGAAGGCCCTCTTAAAGGATAATTCCGAGTTATTATATCTTGGGCCAATTTTCAAATTTAAAGTTTTGCTGTGGCCATTAATTCTATCCATTATAATATAACTTGGAGCTAAACCAAGTTAATTGCTGAGATCCTGGAAAGAAGAAACATCATTAAAAAGAAAGCAAATTAATCTGATTTATGTGTAAACAAATCCTCAGTTTAGCCAAATTTACCAAGAAAGAGACTGAAAAATTAATACTTAATACTAAAAATCCATCAGAGTTTAATGGCCAAATGCTTGATTCATATTTCACCTACCCCACTTTTGACGATTTGCAGCTTTTTCTGTTTTATATGATTTTAAACAGTATGTCTGCAGAGTTGTGGCTGTTGGACCACAGACACACACAGAACCAGTTATCTGAACACATCACCATGGGCTTCTGGGAGCTCACGATGGGCATGTTTTTTGAGCTTTTTTCCAGTATATAAATACAAATGTTGCAGCCATAATCTTAACATAAAACTCTTCAAATCAACATTAAAATTGAACAAAGTAAAGACAAAAGATAAGACCAACCAATCCAGCCTTAAGTGTAGTGTCCAGTTGAAGAGTCTAATCATGACACTGAGCCCCCACCTTTTCATCACATGTATAAACTTTTAAGTCAGGGATCAGCTAGCTGCATATAAAATGTAAATGAAATCTTCTCTTATTATCTTAAGGCACTTTTGTAATATTGAAATTAATGAGGTGGGTGACAACATACCTGTTAGGGCAAGTGATGGTCAAGGCAAATGACAACTGATAACTGAAATGTCACAGGTTTGATCCCTATGTGGCCTCGAGCAAAATATGGACACTGTACCTGCTCTGTCACTGAGCTTGAAATAAAAATCATTTTTTAAGTCAAGAATTGGAGCAGTTTGGGACAAGACAGCAGTGACCACGTGGGCTACAGAAGAAATTTTCAAGCCCTAGACATAATGTCCTGCATTCAAAATCCTACTTAGCAAAATGTGCTTTAAGTGTTAAAGGTTGTATAAACTGAAATATAAGATAAATACATAAATAAATGTTTCACTGCTGTAACTGGTCAGTGTGGAGCTAATATTACAGTTCTTAGTCCAGTGGTTTCGACTTCCAGGATCCACCTGACGGGTCCTGAGATGTTTAATGGTAATCACGGAAGATGTTCTACCACACTATACACTCTAAGATTTGTTGTGAGACATTTGCCCTTTTTATTGCTTGTACAACTGTTTAAAACATTAACATCCAATTTTATGATCCTATTCTTTCAGTGAAACCGACAACTCGTTGACAATAATAACTTGGCTTAATATGAAAAGAAAACAATAATCGCAGATGTTAGTGATGTAAAAGTGCCGTAATTCCCACTAAAAGGCAGCGGAGTGCAAAAAAATCCTAAAATATAAATGTAAAGTACCTAAAAATGACACAGATCATGTACAGATCTTGAATAAGTGTGGTTGTTTTACATCACTATGGTTCTGAAACTTGTGACAGATAGTCACAGTTCAAGAAATAAACAACTTTTTCTGAATTGGTATTTTTGGACTGGTGTCTGCAGTCTGCTACAAGAACACAATCTTTTTCATTGGCATTCTTCGTCATACTGTGGCGACTGCTAAGCGTGTGTGCCGCCTTTTTCCTTCCAAAGCATCTGAGTGCAAAGTTCTCTTTGTTTTTAGTGGAACAAAGACAACTCTCAAAGCAGGGATCTTTGGGGAGCCAGCTACCTCAGAGTGGAGTATCTGAGATGGGGCAGAGGGATGTCAAGGAGACTGTGTACGGAGGGGAATAGGGCCCTTGAGGGCTGGCTATCCGGTTGAGACAAGCACAGCTACAGTAGTGTGGCAACAAAGTACAAACACTTTGCCGTTGAGATGCATCGCATCTCAAATGGAAACACAAACCGTTAAAATGCCAACCTGACAAAACACAAGATTTTCCTCTGATCTCAGGTCAGCTAAGGTCTGCACACAAGAGCACAGCTCCCTCAGAGCTTTGCAGGAGGTTCTGTGAGGTTTCGTCTGGGGAGGTCAACAAGCTACACTGTTCAATATTTTCCAAAAACAATAAATAGAACATGGGCTCAGCTGATTCTTATGCAGTGCCCATGCTGTTTTCCTATGTATGTGAGGGGATTTTATTATTGAGCTACCATTTCATATAAAGGTCACTCGGATGCATTGAAGAAAACAACTCATTCAGGGAAGCTGCATCAGGGTGTGTATGTTCATGACAGCAGTCTTCTATCTCCATATTCAAGGACAGATTTAACCATGGCAAAGCTTCTTTGTCACATAAATTAAAAAAAATACAGACACACACAAGGTAAAAAATGAATTCTGTATGGCAGGAATAAATCTAATCTTCCTCTTGCCCTCAGTGCACATCCGGAGGTAAATAAGTTGCAAGCCCTTTGTACTTGAATGTCCTCTGCAGGCTCCTCTGCAAAAGCAAAGCAGTATATTCAAGCCAGGAAAGGAGATACAGCAGTCAGAAACGAATTTGAAGGATTTTTAAACTCCAAACCACCTGTGAAAAGTACAAACATCACAGGTGTAACAATTGATTTGAGGCAGATTGTAGTCTTCTCCATTTAAAATTATTGTTTCAAAGTCATCCTAAATCACAGGATTCATATTAGTGAACTTGTCTCATCAAATCAAATGATTCTGATGTAATCACAAAGAATCCCACTGTTTTGATGCACTGTAAGATAATGTGCTTACTGTCTGCGGTGGCTTGGTCTATATTTCAGAATTCAGCCTTTCATCAAGAAAAATGCTTTTTATTAGGTTTTAGTAGTCTGAAGGTCTACATCAGGCAGTACAATGAGAGTCTAGCTGTATTGGAATACTAAAGGTGTCTTCTCTCTCTCTGCGTGTGTGTGTAGATATGCGTTATTGTGATTTTTTTTTGTCTCCTTCACGTGTCATGAAGGAACATCAAAAGTCTTTTTCTCACATGCACAAAGACTTAACCAGTACAGTACAGTGTGAGACAGTGCATGTTCAGCAGGAGATACATGCTAATTATGCTAATGTATCCCAATTAAGCACAGTCTCTATGGAGACAAAACTTCAAAGGTTGTGTCTGAGCACACTGTCACATTGGTTAGAGGATGTGCTCTTGGGGTATAGACTCGAAGTCCAATAGCAGGTGGCCTTAAAATGACAGAGAAGAGTTGAAAAAAAGCCATAAACAAGAACGCACAATGAACATATATGACTGCAACAATGCAAAACCTCAAATCCAACAACTAAAAACACTCAACTACTGCTTAAATATGATCTTAAACATGCCTTCACACTGTTAAAACCTGTGTGCTCAGGAAATAGGCAATACTAATCGATAATGAGTGCTTCCACTGTAATGTGAACACACAAGCATGCACACAGACAAACACACACAAACAAACACCCATTAGGAATCAGTAATGAGTCTCTGAGGAGACGCTAAACATCTGGATAAAATTTGCTAATCAGCTCCAATTCTGCTAGATGAAGATGTTGTAAGAGAGGAGATATTATTAGTGATGGGACCCACCTCTCAGCACACACACACACACACACGCATATATCAAGCAACCTGTTTAAACACCTCTAAACACTTGTTTACATCACAAGACAAGGTTCATTACTCTAATGTAGCCCCAGCTCACAGTCTCCTGGGCATTTCTCATGTTACTGCGTATGTTCACCAAGCAGACTTAGTGTAGGCGTAGGTGTGTGTGTGTGTGTGTGTGTACACGTGTGTTTGGAAGTAAATGTGCTGTGTTGCTACATCATCACTATTAACAGCTTTAAGTTTTTCCTTTCTTTTGTTTTACTTTAGTAGTTTTTTACTTTTAATCAGTAATACTTTTAATGAGTAATACTTTTTCTACTTTTTCTTCTTACTTTTTCTCTCTCACCTGGCCTTCCCTCATGGCTGTATCATAGATTGACATCCCCCAAAGGTTTAGCCAAAACATCTTTATCATGCCCTGCATGCATCATAGCTCATAAACCCTGCACCCTACATGTTAGCAGATGGGGCAAACATCAAAAATCAAATACATCTCAAATATATTTATAAACAGAGATGATTATTGTAATTTCAGGTTAGTCATATGACACTGATGTTTGCTGCACACATTCCAAATAGCATCACTCTAGCTCTATATGACAGCATTATGGCTCAATTTTCATATAGTTGCAGTTGCATTGTCCATCCTTACATTACTCTATTGGATTTGAATTGATCAAACAATAATTTCTTTAAAACACTTTTTAAGGTATTTATATGATATTCCCATCCAGATCCAATTTACAGTGAGTACACAATGCCACAAGAACCGCACGACAGCCTAACTGTCCTGCTGCGAGAATGTCTGAGAAAATTAGAGACGCTAAAGTTGAGAAGGCAGATAGGAAAGGATTTTCGAACTTGAGTGAGTTGAGGGGAGATTTTGGGAAGTGATACAGTTCAGTAGTGAGAGTGGAGTGTGGCAATTTGTTTTGAAGAGAATATCCTCAGGGGTAAAACAGATGATGGGGAGCAGCTCTAAAGACTCAGCATGTTGCACTAATCACTGCTGGAAGGTCACTACAATATTTTTACTATTTCACAACCAGCTGAAAGTAAGGAGACTCTGTCAACACACTTAACCGTAATAATTAATAATTAATTAATTAATTGGCGGTTAAAACAATAGATGGGAAAAACAATTAGTGATGCTGATAATGCTGATGATACTGCCAACCTCTGGACTGCGAATACAGATATGAGTTATAAGAGACAGGAAGATCGATTGCAAGGACGGATGTTAAAGTGATAGGAGACAACAGAGGAGCGAGGAGTGGAGGGTCAGACTAGTCATCCACAGTCTGTCTGTCTCCTAATTGTTCCCATGGCTCAGCTTGTCAGAACAGCAGCAGCACAGTGAAGGACTCTGGCTGAGGACAGGGAGCACAGTGGCCACTCACTCTCTTTCCTCACTTTATCATTTTCAACATGGAAACATCACAGCTTGGCTTTTTTCTCGGGCTTATGGCTCTATTTCCATCGACTGAGCCATGAGCGAGAATGTGTTTCTTTTCGTCTTATTGGCGTGAAATTCATCTGCACAGGCCTTTAATTAAAAGATTAAATTTTAATCCCAGATGGAAAAGACTTAAGGTAACAACTAGAGCCTGGCCGATATACAATTTTTTAAGATCAATACCGATTCAGAGGAGATAAATGTATCAATCACTAATACAGAAGCCCATAGTACATTTTTTATATGCATTAAAAAGATAGACCTCTGGATTGTGCACTGATATGATGATGCATATATACTCAGAATGCTGCTCTCTTAAACAAATCACTTTATTAAAGAACATTGTCTGATCTGACACTCACCCCTTCCATGTAATGGCTTAGTGGTTCTATAAAACATGTCCATCACATTACATCCTCCTTTGGTCCCAATGGATAAAATTAATAATTCCCACAACCACTGGAGGGCTGTGTCACTTGAATGTACACATTATGTTGTTTTAGAATCTTTTTATTTATTCAACTTTATGCTTTTACTCTTTAATCGTTTTAAGATTTAATTAATATAAATCTCTTTTATTAATTGTGTTGTTTTAGCTTAACACCTTGAATTTACATCTTTGCACTAAACATGCTCTATGAATAAAACTGCCTTGCCTTTATTAAAAGTTCTTTTTACAAACTATTAAAAATCTTATGACCCCCATATACTTTTAGTAGTGTTTTGAAAAAAATAGACCACACAACTCAGACGAGCAACCGTCTCTGATAATCTTAAAAAGTCATTATTTTAATAAGACATTTAAACATTTTCAAAAATTCCCTATCTTGCAATTTGAAAAAAATCCTTTGAATATTGCTAGATCAGCACCAGACACTAATTAATTTTTCCCTGGGCGATGGCCTAATTTCCCCCAAATTTTACTGAAATATGCCTAGAAGTTTAGAAATATCCTGCTAGCTGTGAAAACAAAAGGCAGAGATGATAATTATGTTCACATGCAGTTTCCAACCAAACGAAACCGAGACTTGATTCTGTCCCTCACTCACTAACTAAAATAGATGTTAGTGTTGTTATAAAGGAAAACATCAGGGACTGTAACCAGTCTGAGCTCAGGTGGATCAGAAAACAAACTGAGAACTGACTGAAACAAATCAGACTGCGTATGAATATGTGTGCCGAGAGATTAAACGCTGTCAGATTGCATGGCCTTGTGTGCCAGCGATCAGGCTGGGAATCTCTTCTAGCCTTGGCAACCCCTCACAACTGAGTTATTAAGTCCAACAATAAAGTTTGGATGCAGCCGTTGATGTTGTGTGATTTAATAAAAAAAAAAACCCAAAAAAAAAACAGGTTGGTCAGTGTCAAACTCAGGACTCACAAGCTGGATTTTCCTTCGAGATAAAACAGTTGAGATAAAACAGAAACACAGAGTTTTATTCATGTGTTTGTCATATGTTGAATGGGCAAAGGATGATTTATGTATATGTATTCACAGCTGCTGATATTGATAGGCAGACAGTGACTGAAGTCTGCTGTCCTCTGAGGTTCTGCTTGATATGAGATCTGAAACAAGAAGTAGAGCAGAACGGAAGCCATCTGGACTTATAAATCATCCCAAATATCGCTCACACAGCAGCGATGTCTGTCTCTGTTGTTAACTGTCCGTCTGCCTTTTTGAAGATTGCGAGTTGTCTGTTTGTCCGGCCTGTCTGAAGGCTGCCTGTGTGTCTCGTACGGCAGCTGACACTGGGGGACCCCTCTGCAGTGACAAATGACCCAGACTTGAGTCGGCATTGAGGCCTTTGGGACGGCGGACTGACCTAACCGGGACTGTGTTTGTGGTTCAGTGGAGCGTTGACAAATGTACGGCACCATCCAGCTGTATGCTGGGTCTGATTTTTGATTTTCAGCCCGTTAACAGCATCCTCTTGCTATTTGTTTTACACCAGTGACTAATTTTCTTTGCTCACATGGAGCAAATATCATCATATTCAGCTCAAGCCTTAACTGAACACTGCAGCCTAAACCAGTTCATAATTTAACAATGTCAGTTCAAAGTGTGTGCTCCTCTAGTGTGTGTGTGTGTGTGTGTGTGCACCTGCCAAGACTCTAGGATCTAGGCATCACATCTGGCTAGTTCATTTTATGAGAAGCCAGTTTTGAACAATAAGACGTCTGTGAATATTTGCCAACAGGAGCTGGCATGGTACTAACAGGAACTGTGACTGTGTATGTGTGTATGTTAGAAGTGGTGTAAAGTGCTTCCCAGAATTGAGTTTGATGAGAGAGTGTTAGCACGTTGCCACCAATTTTGAGAGGAAAGAAGGAAGAAAGCGAAGACGAGGGTAAAAAGAGGCAAAGCGGTGAACAAAAGTGGAAGGAGGACAGATGATGAAAGAGAAAGAGGAGAGGTGAAGGAGTAAAGATGGATGGAAAGGGAAGGAATATGTGCCTAACAATAAGGAGGCATTAAGGTTGCTGGGTTGAATCCCCTGAACAGGTTAAGAAACCCTCATCTCTGTTACCAATTACTCTCAAGCTGCCTTCGGGCAAAACCACAGCTGCTGAGGAGCAGATAATAATACTGCAAGACGATTACTACATTCAAGTGAGCTTGGGACTTGTTAAAAATGAGCTCCAGTGTGTGAAAAAAGAAATCTGAAACTGTAACTAGACAGCCCTAAGGCGAGTATGCCTTAGGTTGTCTGCCATTCATGTAGTCACGTAATTTTCTACAGCAAGTTACTGAGGGACCTGCAAGCTGTATATAGGGTATATACACTTTAAATAGTCTCCATTAAGGAAAAGGAGGGGTGTTGTGTAGGCACAGCTTTTGTTTGTTTGTTTGTTTCTTATGACCAGGCTGAATGCTCTTCTGAATGCAGCACATATCCACTGTTACATGTGGGTATGAAGATGACCTTGGATGAAGGTGCTAATATTCTCTATTTTTATATCTGAGTGAGATGCTGACAGCCATTGACATTTGTGGTTTTAAGTGAAATATCTCAAAAGCCATGCAATGAAATCAGGTTCACATACATCGAAGAAGTAAATGTAACACCTGATGACTTAACTTTTCATCTTGTACCACTATTGGCTAAAAACCTGTCCAATATTTTGGTTTATGACCAAATCCCTGCAAAACTATCCAAGAGCATCAGCTGAACTTTGCTTTTAGCACCACTGTGCCTACATTACCACAGTAAATGATATATCAGCTTTTCATCAGCATGTTACAATTTTGTTTGGCACAAGTTTGCATGCTGATGTCAGCACTAGGCGTAGAGCACAACACAAGCCTTACGGAGGTAGTAACATGCTGCAGACTCAACACACTCTAGGAGGGTTAGATAATGTGTGGATAATGGGAAATCAGGTTTCAAAAGTATTTAAAAGTATTTACTTCCTTAGAGGTGTATAATTAACAACTCAGTTACTTCACGTTGCTCTAACTTTCTATTAATGGACTCAGATTCTGGATTCTGACCTGGCTTTATTAAAAGTGACTTGAACAAAGTTATTTGTGTGTTCTTGCAGCAGGAAACACAACAACATTTGGTTGCACCGGGACATAAAATTCTGCTGAGCAAATTACTAAGTAAACTACTCTTTTTTTTGCTAGTAGTTTTGCATGTTTAGATTTTTTAAAAATAGATGACCACAGTGGGAGTCGATACTCATACAAACACATTATTATCTCTGTTTTCATAACACCTGCTGTACTCCAAGAGCAGCAGAGGAGTTCGGATGCTGTTGTTCCCACATAGGCAAGGAATAAAAAAAGCATCCGAAGCATCCGCCCTCTCCTTCCCCTCCCTTTGATATCCTCCTGCCTTCAACAACACACAAGTTCAGAGTATAATACTAGTGCTGAAGGTAAATCAATTGTTCCCCCATTGCTCACTTGAATGTCTGTGTGTGTGCATCAGTGTGGGTGTTTAACTGAGAGCAGACGACGGCTACGAACACTCCCCTACAATCAGCGTACTATTAGTCATCCATACAAAACAAGGGAGAACAATACGTGGAACGGGAGGCTGTGCAAGGTTTCGAACCACAGCAGTAATTACCTCCAACCTGACAAACAGAGAGGGCCTTCTGTGGAGGCGGCAGATTGCAGCAAAGCTTTTATCAGAAGGCGAAGTGGAGGTAATAATGGGATAATTGTTTTGGACGAAGGCTGCCTCTCCCGTCGTTACCTGCACAGGCCTGCTAACTTCTGCTGGCAGTGAGTGGGTTCGGCTTGGCAGTCACGTCGCTGTCATGTAGTCAGTGTCTATGTGTGCGTGTGCATGATGAGGTTTGTGTTGGCATTTGTCTGGGAGTGTCCGTCGTGTAGGAGTGGGTGTGGGCACGTGGGCCTGAAGTGTGTGCGTGGGGCGAGAGCCGGCCAAGTACACCATGTTTTCTGGATAGCGAGCGAGCCAGAAAGCGAGCAGGACAACACGAATTAAATCTCCCTTTCATCAGTCTCTACACCTGCAACTCTCAATCCCTGCCCTACTGCGCCAGACCAATCCATTCCTTTCCATACTAATCCCTTCTCCTCCACGTCTTCATTTTAAGAGATGCTCCTCGTGGCATTTTCTTTCTATTAGAAAGTCTGCAGTTGAGCGCGGTGGCAAAAATGGGAGCGAAAGAGAATAGATCTTCTGCAGCAAAGGCCACGAGCTGAATTTAAATCAAAAACATTGCAAATACCTTTCATCCATCCTCAATTTTCATCCTTATGATTAAATCCCAGCCAATATTGAATTTTTGAGGCCAACCCTATTTTGATATTTGGATCTGATAATAAAATATTGACCTATATTTGTGTTCTTAACAGGGCACATATCATTGACAAGGAACCACCTAGCCAACCTAAAATAAATATTTTGTTTAATACAGTTTTTTTTTTACAGTTAAACATTATATATTATATGTAAACATTGCAAAGTCCACAGATTCATTGATGTGTCTTGTATTCAGTTTAATCGACACTGAAATTCAGGAGTTGGCTGTATTTTAGCTAGTTAATGAGGAGGGGGGAAATGTGCCCTCATCAGGTTTGTTAATGGAACCAAACAGCTACAGGGAATACACTGTATCTCACACCTGCTGGGAGTAATCAGAAAGATGGAGAAAGAAAGAGGGAGAAGAGTAAAAGGCAGACATCGAGGGACAGAACACGTGTGGGAGGGAAGAGGAAGGGGACTGGGACGTGGGAAGCGATGACACATGAACCTGGTCCAAAGGGAGGAATCTTTGGGAAATAGAGAGAAAAGGAGGGAGGAGGGGATAGATGAGAGAGGCAAGGCGAGACAGCAGGGAGGAGTGAGCTCTCCTGAGAAACCATCATATAGCTGTTCTTATGCCCTACGTCTACCACATTATAACTCTATTTCATATTCTTTATGTTTTAGGTAATAATGCATTGTTGATATTAATATATCACACTAAAAAAAATCACCCACTTTGCTTTTTCCCCACTTGCTTCTATTTGTGTCTGCTCTCCTTGCAGAAAGATCATTCTGTGTTCACAGGAATGCTGTTACGGCCATGTGTGTCACTGTGGATTAAAAGCTGCAACTAAATGCCTGTCTGCAGCAAAACAAACTGCACTGTTTTTCAGAATAACAAAGTTTGAATCAAAAAAGGAAAAAAGCAACACTGTAAGCAAAAATATGCAAGGGGGAGAAAAGAGGAAAGCAGAGGCAGGGGAGGAGACAGGGGTGGAGAAAAGGATGGAGAGAGTGGTAAGCAGGAGCAAGGCAGTGAGGGAGGGCAGATTAGGGAGCATTTTACACTCTGAGCTCTTCATCCATCAACACAATCTGCAAAGCTTTGAAGAGAGGGGAGATGTGCAAGCTTTTCATCCAGAAATGTTTGCTCTGTACAGCACAGCAGGCTGTATGTGTGTGTTGGTGTGTGCACGTGCGCATGTGCGTGCGTGCACATGGATATGCCCGTGTGCCTGCAGAATCAGCTCTGTCAGTCAAGCAAAGCAAGCGGTTCAGTTGAGCACCCAAAACCAACCGACATCGCACAAAATCTCACAGACTGAAATGCATTTCTGGCTAACGCGAGCTGACGTGGTGTAGCAAGCCAGAGATGACAGCAAAGTGTGGCAACAGTTTGGGGCAACTCTGATGAGCAACAATCTCTAACAAGCACTGCATCAGAATGTGTACATTTTAGTCACTGTGTCCTGATTTGTTTACACTGCTGCAAGTGTCACACATCCAGCACAATGCCAAACGTGTGTCAAGTGTATCCTGAAAGAGTTCCCCGATGTTGCATCACAATCTTACTGTATGAACATCGTTTGCCCTGATGGCCTGTTTCAAAAAAATGATAACAACCATCAGAACCAGAGATATTGTTTTTTATTCCATGAACTGGTCTTTCTCCTTTCCAAATCCTGGTGTCTCTGCTACTCACAATGCAACTCAACTGCTGATGGTTTGCCCAGGGTTTCAGGTGTTTAACTACTAATGTAGCTTTTCCTAGGTAGGCAATTAAAAATGAATATACAAGAATCCGTCCTCTGTCCTCTTGGCACTCAAATGCAAACGCATGAGTACTAATTCCTGTGGAAGGTTATACCTTGAGATAATAGAAATATCTCAATAATAGATTTTACTGTATAGTTTACATTAAAGTGGCTATTCCTCACTTATGTCTGGTTGTTTTGGCTTTGTGGGCCATATATGTACCTGTGGATGTTCAGGTATTAAACTGAGTGAATTAGTCCGGTTGTTTCATGTTTAATACTTGTTTGGAATTTCCAGGAAATTTATCAAATCATGATACTGTGCGTATCAACACCCATGCAATTTTAACAGGATAAATATATTCCATATTTCCCTGCCCCCAGTTTGATGTAAATTCTGGCTCATTAGAGCTTTGAAATCAATGAGGGACTCCAGGACTTCACGGAGAAAACAGGATTCTTATATGCTTGTCCACCATGTTTCCTTTTCCAAGACACAGGCTTTGGAGTACTGTAGAGGCCCAAGTAATGCAGTTTTCTACTTAACCTTGGCGACATGGTCTGACACAGCTTCAGTGTGAATAAAGTGTGTGTGTGTGTGTGTGTGTGTGGGTGGGTGTGTGTGTGTGTACGCGCGCATGAAAACACACTGCCTCATCCAGACAGATTTCACAGCCTCTTTTGGTGTCTGATATCTAATTCTGTTCTCCTCTGCTTTGAAGGATCTTTCAGGTCTGTGCTGCACCACTCTTCACACACACACACACACACTCACACACCAACACACATACACTAGGACACTTGTACACCTCTGCTTTAGCACCTTCTCTCCTCTCTCTCTCTCTCTCATTCTCTGTCAGGGTTGCCATGGAGGGAGGTTTCTTTGCTGCCATGACAACGTGACTTCTCTTTGGTCTCCCCTAACGACAGAAGAATGGAACAGACAGCGCCCTGGTGATGTAGATGTTTTTGGAAAGGTAACTCAGTGATTCACATACACACAGCTGAAGTCACCTGTCCTACCCTTTGCCAGGGAGGATTAGTGGTGGAAGAAGTGCTCAACTGCTTCACTTAAGTAAACCAAGTTCCAACACAACAATGTAAAAATGCTCCAAGGAAAAGTCCTGCATTTAAGATCCCGCTTAAGAAAAAGCACAGATGTATGATGAGAAAAATATCTCAAAAAGAGAAAAGGCCCCAAAAGTAGAACTCATGCACCGTGATGGGTGTCAAAATGTGGGGAAAAGTGCAGAGACACACAAAATATGATTTTACGTGCTAACTGCAAACACCAGCGAGCCCAGACTGAGAAAGAACCAGCACAACATGGTCCAACTTATATTCATAATGGGTTCCACAGTCATTATGTGTGTCCCTGCCTTTAAATATAGTCGTGTAGTTTAGTTCAGTGGTTTTCAACCAATGGATGACGCTCCTCAGAAGGATCACTTGATAAATCTTGAGATGATTAAAATGGTTCTGCAATTCAAATCTGTTTGAGTTTTACCTCTTTTTAAAAGTTGGTCAAAAACAGTAAAATTAAAATGGAGAAATACAAAAAAGTGCTACTTTAGTGCAGTTCCTCAGAAAGTGTGTGTGTGTGTGTGTGTGTGTGTGTGTGTGTGTGTGTGTGTGTGTGTGTGTGTGTGGTGTGAGATGTAGAGAAGAAACAGAGCTGATCAGAGATGATCATATCATTACCAGTTCCTCCATTTATTCGTCTGTGGCTCTGCTTTCATCTCTGCCTCCCGAGTATTTACATAGCAAACTGTCTGAGTCAATTGGAGGTGTATTTCTAAACCAAACTGGCAGTTCAACCTGATTCGCACTGATCACACTGATTTAATTTTGGTAAGCCATGGGGGAAATGTCAGATGAATAAATATCCTGCTTCTAATTAGAGGCAAATATTACCTCAACCCACACACAGGAAATGTTCTACTTGGATTGCCATTATACTTTTGAACCACAGATCAAATGCAACTGATTGTGGAAAAAAAAATGAATTTTCATGATGATATTGACAAGGAAACTGTTTCTATGTCATTGCCAATCCCTGAAAACCCTCAATAATTTCAGCATCAGCGCAAATACCGATCAGGAGATCTCTAGTTTTCATCAGAAATTCTTACCTTAAGTCTCTCAGACACCCCGTCAGTAAAGCTGATGGTGAACTCCTCCACCTTGGGAACCTTCAGCCTCTTCTTCTCTGTCTGGTATTCTGTGCGAGTTTTCACCACCACCTGGAGGAGATAGAAACCGTTAAAGCAGTTAAATACTCGGGGGCTCTAAAGGCAGTGAAAGGTGGAAGTGGGTGTATTGTAGAAAGAGAATGGTCACATTTTTAAAAAGTCTCCTTTAAGGTCTGAACATACTCCGTACAAAAAGACAGCCATGTTAAGGATGTAGAAAGCAAGATGTAGGGGCACATAAAAATCACATTTGAGATATCAATGCACTCAAGACACAATCTCAAGCTGCAAAGAAAAATAAATAAATATGAACACCAGAAAGCAGAAAGAAAGTATATAGTGTATATTGTACATAGTGCTCAATAAATGAACTCTTTTTCAAAATGAGACCTTTTACTATTGTTACTGTATAGAGTTTCAATGTATTGGATGGATTTAAAACGCAAGGTTCAGGAAGTCTCTGCATGTCTTCTAAGGTATTTGACAGTAATCAAGTCTTATCTTGGACATTCAAACATCTTTAGCACATTCAGTTTTCTATTTACATGTACAGTGTATGCCTGTGTATTGTTTAAATGTGTTTACTGCTGCCCGAGATCCCAAGCCATATGGGAACAAAAGAATAGATATGACAATGAGAGCACATCAGGCGGTCAGACATCTTTCCACAGTATTAAATTCTGATAAAACAGCAATTGCAAAAAAAAAAAAAGTAATTTAAAGAAGAGAGGTTCAGAATAGCACTGAATGCACAAAGGTGTAAGAGATTGAGGGATAGATGAAACTGTAGGTTGCTACGGGATACTGAATCCGGAAAAACATAATGCACATAAAAAACATATCACAGCACAACTGTTAATATACAGTAGCAGTGCAGTATATTGTAAAAGCAGTGAATTCATGGACTATTCTTTTACTCTGGCATAGGACCAAACAAAGATAAATTACATCGAACACCCAACACAGCTAGAAAACATCCTGCAGGAGACACTGGTGCTGGGCATCTGTTAGAGCTCCACTGTACGTTAATAAGGTCTGGTGCCCAGAATCTAAAACCCCCATCTGAAGGGAAAACACTGTGTTTTGTGCTGGCAGCTAGATGAAAAAAAAGAGCCAGGGCAGTTCAGCTCTGCCCCAGTACTGTCAGCCTAACACTCCTCAAGCAAACAGGTTTAGGGGGATAAGAAGGACACACGGAAAAAGAGACAAGAATGAAACTCCCAAACTCTTCCAGTTGTCTTCTTTTCAACTTTCAGTTGTGTTGTGAAAGGTGCTCATTCAAAAACAATTGGTGGGGTGAAGTGGATTGGTTTCCCCCAAAATTTTGCAAGTGCATTACAGAGTTCCCCTTGAGTGTCGACCTTTTTCAAAGAATCAGCATTAGGTGTTTCAGCAAATACCCCAAATCAGCATTTGTTTATGGACGAGTGACAAAACTGTCTAGCAGCCGCAGGAGTTATGATTTCTTTCAGTCAGGAGCAAAGTAAGAAGCTGGGATGAATGGATGGATCAACAATACATACGACCCACCCAGGAGAACAGTGTTTGTTTCCTACAGAATGTCCATTCTGGTTTATTTAACCATGACCACATTGGTTTATAAACCTTAACCAAGTTGCTATTTCTTCACAGCCATTATAATAACTTTGTACATGTATATTGCAACAGTTTAGCCATTATCAAACCATTATATTAGAAGGTAAAACTAAAAAATCTCCATAGTAATCACTCATTGCACGGGAAATCACAACAATGGTTCATTCGTTGTGTCATAGTTGATCCACTTACTGTTTACAACAGAGACTGAGGGTTATAATTCACTTTTGACAGACAGGGATGATCCTTTAGATCTTCTCCCTGACCATCAGACCCAAGACAGTGGGTGGATGCTATGTGCACGATGACATTTTTAAGAAGATTTTGCTTGAAAAGACACAGATTTCCTAATTCTCATGCAATGGGTGAGTCTGTGCATAATTAGTGCTTAGTAGTCCTGTTTAATGTATAACAGACTGATGAACTTCAGCCAGCCAATTACACAGCAGAATAATTCACGTCAACAACAGCATAAACAAATCAGGAGGTTTTTCCATGTATGCCACATATTATGTTCTCTCTGTGGCCATGTTAGCGCAATCCACACTTAAACATTCTTTTCTCTGAAATGTCCTTATTAACTTGCCATCTTCTCATTCATGGCACTGACTTAACTGAGCAGAAGAACTGCTTTTACCAGGTGTCACCTCAGCACTGTCCTTACTAAGTAGAGAAAGTGTCCCTACTGTTTTGTGCCTTCACTGTATATTAATGTGCAGCAGAGGACGGGGCAGACACACAGGAAGGTATACAAATGACAAAGCAGAGGAGAGAAAGAGAAAGAGAACAATGTCTCCGTGTCCTTGCAGCTAATTACGCCGCTTCTGGGCAGCTCTCCGTCACTTTGAGACAAAGCCAGAAACTGCTGTGCGCACAAACTGGTTCCACTATCGGAATAGCAACGCTGTCAGGTGGCTGTAGAAAGCTCTTATCTAAGAGTTGAAGGCCGCAGTTGGTGTACTGACTACTGTGCATTTGATTGGACCCCTGAGGCTCCGGAGCCCCGCAGCATTCAGTGCAACAGCACCTGACGTCAGGCTTGTCATAGTCGTAACTAATGTCTTAATTTTGCCTCAACTTTCTCATTCTTTGACTCACTTCACAGTAACGTGCTGGGGGGCTGCTCAGTTCAAACACAGCAGTGCTTCATGTTGCTTCATTACTCTCGCCCCTTCTGCACCTCTCTCGCTCCTTTATTTCATATTACCCAATGAAGTGGCGATCAATCAAAGCAGCCTCATTTACACAGCCCCTCAGCTATCAGCAGCTCATAGTAATCAACCAAACAAAGTGCTACTTTTTCTTAATAGACAAGTCCAAATACTTTCTGGGAAACCATTAATATATGAACAATTAAATCTTGTTTAACAAAGCTTAATTTAAAAAAAACATCATATACTAGATGCAGCCATGAACAGCCTTGAAAGGATCAATAGAAGTATAATTACAACTTGCCGTCTTATTATTCCACAGAGGCAGCAACTCATTTTTCATTTGTTTTATATATGTGTGTGTGTGTGTGTGTGTGTGTGTGTGTGTGTGTGTGTATGTGTGTGGGTGTGTGTATACAAGTGGTCATGTGCAGTTTATTTTGTAGTGACATTAGCCGCATGACATTATAGATGGCAACATCAGATGGAGGACACTAGTTTGTTACAGACTGAAGTATCTTAATAACTATCAGATGGAGCACCATGAAATGTTGTACAGACAATCAAGGTTCCCAGGGGTTGAATCCCTCGACTGTTCCATCGGCAAAAGGTTGGCATTTTTGATTTCAAGTGAATTAGCTTGACAACTAGAGGGCGGATCACCACCACACCTGATTTTCTGCTGGGCCAAGCTTCTACCTGCAATGAGCAAAAGTCCGGAAAGGCGTTTGTTTTTCCTGTGACTGGATCCATTTCTAAGAGGAACAGCACCAACACTGCTGTCAGTCTTAATCACCTGCGTGGTACATTAGTGTTCAGCCTGTTATATCTCCAGTAAGTATGCAGCTGTGATCTGTTCACACTGTATATGCACAGTTCTAGTAGAAATGTGTTGAACCATAATAACTTTCGCAGAATGAGTTCAAATATGTTTCTTAATGCAGTGCTCCATGTGTACCTAGTATTTACAAAAATACTTTTATACTTTTTGTAGAATTTATTTCTCCATGTCCCTTAAAAGCCCAATTTCTACTACCTTATTCCCTATAGTATTGTTTTCTTGCACTATGCCTACATTTAAGTACATTTAAGTGGAACAATTAAATTCAAATGTAACAGATGACACTATAGGCTGTATTTTAAAGTGTTTCCATGAATTATGATTGTCATTCACCTTTTATTTATCTTGCAGGTTTTTTTAACATGAGCAGCCTAATATCACGACTGAAGACTTGTTTTAATTTAAATCTCTTCTCTTGCTGTGACCTTTTCACATGTCAATAAGCTGACAAGGACTTGTACATCGTTAAGGTAAATGATTCCCCCCGCATACACAAACAAAGCCCCTGCTGCAAGTTCCTGTGATCATCTATTTACAGATATTCAATTAGTCGTGTGTATTTTATGCAAATGTCCTAATTCACTGTGACCTTTTAATACCTCCATGACTGAAACTGAGTCTCTTACAGATCTGTAATAGAGCTTTGCAATTTATTTCTGTGCAGTAAAATGACGGTTGCCATGCTGGCTTTTTATTAACTCAACAGGACTTGATGAATGTATTTTAGAGCACTTCAGAGCTTTTTAAGATGTGCTTTTATATATTTGAGTGAATGAGCAAGAGTTTGAATGACACATGAAGAAGTACAGAAAAGTACATTTCAGAAAAGATGGTTTTAGCTCGTCAAACTCAGCCATCCACTATCTCTCTCTGACTCTGCCTCTCCATCTTTCTGTCTCCAATCACAGGATTTTTTAGATTTGATATTCCCTGTGGAACAGCTGTCAAAACTTTTCTTTTCTCCATGCCTTCCCCTGTATGTTATTCCTCAGACCTCTTATCACTATGATTGCTGTTTCATTTTTCATCCCCAAAGACTGAGCTGCAGGAGAGCTGCTCTTTGGTGAAGTTTCTGTGTCGAAGGCAGCTGCAGACATTTTTTGACATGTTTGATTCCAGCCTTTCCTTGTGAATAGTGAATTAAATCCACATAAAAATAGCAGAGGGGATCCATCCTTGTGGCCACAATATTGGTAACCCACAAGTTCATGAAGATAAAGTGATAATACAATCAAATTCTAAATGTTACTGTTAAATCAACATCTCCTTTGGGTATCTATGTTGATTTGAATTAGACAGCCCTGCAGAGACACAAAACAAATGAAAAGTGGTGCTCAAACAAGATAGTCACTCTCCTGTTCTTACACTGATGTGGTAAGAAATGTAAAATAAAGGTTTTCACCTTTACTTACAAAATAATGTCATAGTGTAATTATCCAATAGTGCTGAGTTAATTATTCCTTATATAATATCAAATCAAAATAAGTTGGGGTCTTAACCTGTGTCTGTCTACCATTTAGTGTTGAGGAGGCAATGACCAGTGGGGCGTTTAGAGTTTTTCTGGGGGCAGCTGCCCACTACCTCTGAAAATGACACCAAAACCAAAGCATGAGCTGAAAGATGCTAAAAGGGTTGGCACATGTGCATACGTATAGTAACACTTTTCACATAAGTTGCAGGATGTAATTCAATCAACTGTTGTAAGTAAGCAGATTAAAGCAGCTTCAAAAACAAAAGCTATACACCATTAAAAACAAACACAATCACTGGATTTAGGGTTGGTCTGTCAGGGCAAGGCATGCTGGTACTGTCTACACTGAGGTAAGTAAGGGCAGTTATTTGCATTCTCCTGGCATCTGCGCTATAAATCAATCTCTATCTGCACAGTTAGAATAAAAACCAGCAGGGCTCAGAGTCCTGAGGCGCACGACTGAAATCCACTAGTCCAGCCAACAGGCAGCACTGCTGTAGGACCATGAAATATAGTTGTTCATTATTTTAAATACAAAAGATAATCACACTTTCCTGGTGGTTAGTTCCTTTTTATTTATATCTGGGTTTTTCATGAATCCAAAATGTTGTATTTTTACAATTTTACAGAGTGTGCTCACTTTTACCCAGGAAATGCATTTCCATACCTGATACAGTCTCTATGTTACCTATTAAATTTATTTATTATTTCAATTACATTTTTTTGCTTTACCTGAAAATCTAAATTATTAATATTAGATTGGAAACAATTAGTGGGTAAATCAATGTTTAATCAGTTTTTTGATCAACAGAAAATGCTTCAGCCACTTTTTAAATGATTAGTAATAACAATGAATACATTTAAGCATTCAAGCCATCTCTGGTTTCAGCTATTCATTTTACTCTTAGGATTTGCTGCATGTCTGTTTTATGCGATAGTCGACTGACTGCACTAAAGTTGACTAGTCGAATGTTATGGTTTTGAACTGTTGGTCTGAGAAAGCGAGCAATCTGAAGACATCATTTTGGCAACCGTGATGTACTTTTTTTTTTTACCAATTTTCCAATATTTAATGAGCTAAACCACTGGAAGCTATTAAGAAATAATTTTTGTAGCCCTGAGGTTTTAACATAGAATATAGATGACTGGCTGACTACATGTTTGATTATTAAAAATTAAAGGTAAGATAAATATAAATTATAAATAAAACTGAAAAAGCCTGACCTTGAAGTTGGGCGCTAACAGACCCTATTGATGTGGTGAAATACGCTATTGTGTCCTTATTATAATACATGTATTAGTCACTGCCTCTGTGCAAAGTCAGAAAATAGGTTATGTATAATTTGTGACCATTTGTCAGATTAAACATGGATGATGGTTCATCTGATTCTCGTCACATAAGAAAGCATTCATTGATCCATTACTGATTCAGCATGCTGACTGAGGATTCCTGCTCCCAGGAATTCCTCCCTAATTTATGAGGATCAGAACACAGAGGCGTAAAGACCGAATGAGACTTAAAAGCTGAAAATCTAATCCACAGTCACTGAGGAGAGCAACAAGAAAAGGATGGAGGTGTGTGAGGAGACATGTTGGACAGGAAATGTCACAGTATTTGAAGCTGGTCTTTGTACCTGAGCTTTGATCAGAGAGACGACCAAGAGAAAGAGAAGATCTGTCAAAGTATGTCTACGTCTCTCTACACTCCCTCTAGATGTTTTTTTTTTTTTTCAAACTTATCAGCAATCCAATCAAGATATTGGTGACCTACCGGTGGCTGTGACGCGTCCCTGCCCAGATGGAATCAAATCTAATACCTCTCTAATGCCTCAGACTCTGTATGCCACAGCTGCATTGTTATGTGTGGCTTTGTGCGTGTATCTGTACGTGTGTGAACTTCACTGCGACTGCACCCAGCCCCTGCAAATATCCCCCAGTAACCCTGTAGTCAGGGAGGTCACACAGTCATCAGGCAGCATCAGCCAGGGTCGAAATAGTAAAGCTGCTGACCACTGGCACGGCTGATCTGGGGTACTAGTCAGGTCACATGACCCAATAAATCTTGATTTAACTTTAAAGGCCAGAGAGAGCAAAACTGGTCCCAGATCAGATTCTGCAAGGCTGATAAAAGCTGATTAACTGTGAACTCTTTCTGGGTGGGGCGGGTGGCAAAAACAATATCCTCATATTCAGTGAGATTATAGAGATTTTCATCACAAAGCTATGGTGTACCATATTTTTTAAGGTTTAGAGATCCACACAAAGGTATGGTCAAATAATTCTATGAAAAAGTCAACTGGCTTTATTGTGAGTTTTAGCTTAATGTTTACACTGACAGATGTACACTGTTTTGGGTTCCCCTCATCACTGTCATAGTATTGTTTTCAGCCACAGTAGGCAGCTGTTTTACTCATAAATCCTCTAAAAACTAGAGCCTGGCTGACTTTTTGAGACTGATTTTAAAGGAGGAAAAGTCACAAATTACTAATATGAAGCACAAATTACTAATATGAACTAATATGGCTGACTTTTGGAGACTGATACTGATTTTAAAGGAGGAAAAGTCACAAATTACTAATATGAAGGAGGATATAGAAAATAGCATCTCCTATCTGGACTGTGGGCCCACATGATGATGTCCTCAGAACTACAACTAATCACTCAGATAAACTATATTTACATAATTTAACAGTGACAACAATAAATTGTAACAAGCCTTTTTTGCACAATATATTGGCAAAAACAGTATGCATCAATACTGATATATATCTGTGATAGGTGAATGCTGGCCAATAAAAACAACCAATAAATATATTGGATATACTAAAAAGTCAACTCTACACTACCTGCTCAGCACCAGACATCAGACAGAAACAGTTAGCAAGCACGTAAAGCAGGTAGAAGGTAAAAAAGCAGAGTTTAAAAGCTAAAGAGTCAGATATTTCTCTTGAAAGTTGGTGGAGACCAAAAACAGAGCTAAAAGAGAGTGAACATCAACATCCAATATATCTTCTTATTTAGGCTCATTGCAGATAGATCAGTATAAAGAAAATGTCAGCCGATGACTGACACTAAATATAAGTACAGAAATGCCAAAGTTACATTTTGGAACTGCTTCACCCTTTTATACTGTAAATACTGTATTTATATATTGTGTCTAGGTATTGTATATATTATGTCTGTATATTTTTCAACTTTAAAGTTTTCTAATTCAAGTTCAGAAAATGGTTTTTTAAAAAAAGCTAATGATTATAACTGTTAAGTAGGATTATGAAAGGGTACTAAAAACTGGCATCAACAAGAATAACACTGCTATATGGACTTTAAGAAGATGAGAATGTGATCATACAGTGTAAGATACATTACAGTACAGGGTACAGAGTTTCTATTAAATCAACTGTGACAGCCATCATCAACACTTCCCACGCTCTGACGTCTAATTACAGATTCCATTATTATTTCTCTTGGCCTCTGTTGTGTTCATGCCAGGAAGACAAATTCTCACACTTACAGCTTGAGACACATTCGAAGATTTAGCAGCAAATTGACCTTTAAAACCCCCCACACTGTCCCATGTTAAAACAAATGGACCCATCTGCATTTGCATAAAGACTTATAAAAAGAAGACATTTTTGCTTAATGTTTGTAAGTGTGGGCAACTTAAGCCAACCCATGCAGTGGCTGAACAAACAATTTCTCGGTGCTATTTGTGCAAGTGAGCGGCACACAAAAATCTGCGTCAACTGTCAGCGAGTGCATCGAAAAGCAACAAGCAGCAGCAATCTTTGGTGCCCGTGTCTCCCAAGGCATGTAAAAATTCACTGATAGTCAACAAAACAGCAAGCTTTCTTCTCTGACCTCTTTTCCTTTCAAATGTCAATGACAATAACTGGCTGGTGTATAACAGGAGCCCGCTCTCCACCCAGGTTATTCTCTGTGTCTCTCAACCTGTACAGTTAATCAGTAAAACACACTTGAGCAATCTCAATGTGCAGCGACAAGGCAGCGAGTGTGTGTTACCGTTATAATCTAACACAAAGGCAGCTTTGACCACAGTGCGAATAGATTGTCTTAAGTCAAGTGGGACTGACTTAATCAGTATAAAATGACTGACAGCTCTGTGATTGTCATGTTCTGAACTGGTGACTGCTGATAGAAATGACTTGTCACTCTCACTTGTTCACATGCTTGTATTGTATACACACATACACACACACTCATGCAGAATACACACTTGCTCCACTGCGAATGCACGACCACCTGTCTGTTCTACTGTGTGTGTGTGTGTGACTGATCCCTCCCACCCCAATCAGTTAGCAGGCATATGAAATGGAAAAAGATTATGCCTCTGTCAGCAGAACACACCAGACAGTGCTGCACAGCGCATTTCTGCATGCAGCAGTGAGAATGGACATCCATTTTTTGGGAGGTGATTTTTTTCTGTTATCCATTAACAATACAACAACTTGAGGAGAATCATCCCAAAATTAGAAATCAATCATGTGACTCATTAAATGGCATGTAGTACAGTGTCTGGTTTTGAGATCAGGAAAGGTCCATAGTTCTTGGACTTTGGACACAGTGTTATAAAAGGCTTTGCAACATTATGTTTCCTACAAAGTGGCATCTTTACAGATGATTTCCCTATTTTTCAGGGATCACTCCAAATAATTTTAGTTAGAGAGATAAAGGCTGTTTGTTTTGGTAGGATGGGCAGAGGAGTGGGATTTGTCTGAAATCAGTGCAAATTGTCATCATTGATTATCTGTATGTAATTCCGTTTGATCAGACAATTTATCGTTGCACATATCTTGAAACAGTTTGTTATGTCTGAACAAAAGTCTAAAGATATAAACATCTTAGGGAGTGCACTTATTTACTTTCTTTCCAAGAGGTAGATAAAAGGTTGATACCTCTCATGTCTATACAGTAAATATGTATCTGGAGCCAGGAGTTATTAGCTTAGCATCCAGATGGGAACCTAGCCCACCAACCAGCACCTCTAAAACTGACTAATTAACATGTCAAAATGTAAAAACAGAGTCACCGGTAAGGCCATTCCAGCTATTTCAACCTGCTTCCAATCTTTGTGCTAAGCTAAGACTGGCCAGCTGGTTCTGCCCTTATATTTAAAGTGCAGAGAGTGTTAACGATGTACTCATTCAGCTCTAAAGAAGAAGAGTAAGTAAATTTGTCAAAATGTCAAACTATTCTTTTAAATTTACAAAAATCTCACATTTGAGAGGATGGATTCAGGAAGCGTTTTCTTAGTTTAAGCTTTAAAAATAGTTTTAATTATTAATCAGTTATCATTGACAATTACTTTTCTAGTGATCCCTTAATTACCGCATTTACTAAATATTCAGCACTACTGGGAAGATTGTGTTTATGCCTCATGTTGGTTGATGTCCTCATTAAAGATGAGAACAGTTCTCCAAGAAGAATGTCCTTCTCATGCTATGGTTATCAAAGGCCAAATGTCAAAGTATTCACTGGACACTTGTACATGAAGGTCAAGGGTTTTTTTCCACTGTGCAGTTTAAAACTGAATTGACTGTCTGAGTTTATAGGTTTGAATAACACTGTATGACAGTGATCCTCCTGATACCTTATTAGATGAGAGCTAACTGGTACAATGATTTTCAAATACATTTTGTCATTCATCTCAGAGTCATTGGTCAGTAGCTCTGGACTGAAATATGGATTAATGCAAAACAAAATCATAACACAGTAACTTCTGTCACACAATGGAGGCATAATACAGCTTTCATATGCACAAGGAGCATCGATGAGCTCACCCATTGTCTAATTCCATTAATTTTCATAATGTGTAATCAGTACAGCTCCCTGTCCCGACCCCATAGAAACACCAATCGTCTCTCCACGTTGTTCTGCCACCATGGTAACTGGATTAACGAGCAGCAGTGCAGTTACTATGGGATGTCGAAATGATAAATGACAGTCTGTCTGGCACCAAATCTGTCTCCTAATCTCAGCTGGAAAACAAAGGACATGGCTGGGAGACAGCTGAGATGAATGAACGTGTGAATGAATGAAAGGGTAAGTGTGTGCATGTGTGTAGTGAGGGTTATTCAACATAAGAAGGTTTGAGGACAACGTAGGTCAACAACATAGAGTAAACAGAAAAATAAGGCGATTTAGAAAAACAGATACACAATCAAGTAGAACTCTCTCTTTGGCACACACAAGCATACAAACACACACTGCCAGGCTGGAGTCTCTCACCTTGTCAGGTGCTTGGCTCTGGAGGCTGCCAACATCCAGTGGAGTGATGAGGGGCACATTCTGAAAGCCGTCCTCCACACTCACAGGTTTGGCCCCTTTGTCTTGAAGATTACTTCCCAGTTTCACCATCTTTCACCGCCCTTATATATTCCCTTATTTCCCTGAAGATTGCTCCTGAATAGAGGAGGTGTTGAGAGAGGATGGCTTTACCTCACAGCTTTTCAGGTCAATGAAACGTGGTAGACTCACACTATTTGATGGAGAGGATTCTAGTGTAACAGGAGATTAAAATATTGATGAGATTTTAACTTGGTTTAAGCCTTACAGTGAATGAGGGGGTGTGAGTAAATGGTATAAAACGACTGTTTTGCCCAGAGACATGACAATTTAAATTGGGAACGATCAATTAGTGAATTATTAGACGAGCAAAACATTCAAAAAGATCTTATTTTGTTTGCGATACAAACGTGTTTCATATCATATTTAAAGGAAATCGAAGAAAGAAAGAAAAAACAACCCCCCGTCAGTAGCATGATCCCCACCTTTCTCCATCACAAAAAACATCCCCAAAACCCCAAACAGCAGTTACTTACAGCGGCTCGTCCTTGTCCGTCCGTTTGCTCTGTGCTGCGGCAGCGTTTGTGTCTGGACAGAGGCGGAGGGGAGCGCAGATGAGGAGCAGGTGAGGCTGGAGGCTGCGCTGCGGTGTCGCTGCTGCTGATGCTGCGGGAAAACAACGCTGCACCGCCGGAGACAAACTGGATGTCTGGCGGCAGGTTTCCTACCAGCAGGCAGCCCAACCCCCTAATCCAAACACAGCCTCTTCTTCACCGCGCTGCTACACCCAGCCGCTGGAGCTGCCACTAGGGGGATTTTTTTCCCTTTCGGGAGTCTCGTTTGTTTGGCCAAAGTGGAGGCTGAATTAATGATGCGTTTCTGGGTCGCTCGTAAATTCTAAAGGCGAGTTTAGAGGGTGGAGGAGCGCGTTAATGTCTGAAGATTCTTTCAAAACTATTTCTAACAAAGGAAATGATATTGTCACATCTCATTGCAAAACAATTTTGATTTCTGTTTTATTTTGAAAAATCAATCAAGGAAGTTTGATGAGGATGCGCCTGTACCAGAGCCTGTGCTCAAAGGTAACCAAAATCAACATGGAAAACGGCAAACTTCTTGAATAATAAATAATCACTTTAATGTTAACCAATTAGGCGGGTGATTCAAATTCAATAATCTGGGCCTCCTAGGTATCAAATCTCAACAAAAAATTATATTTAAAAGAAAAAAAACCAATCCTGAGAAAACTCAGTAGACGAACAATGTTTTCTATGGCATTGAAAGCAGCATCGACCATGTGTCAGCCAAAACTGTCTCATTTGGTCCTGCAGCTCCATCTGGTGGTTTAATGAAGATACACAGTTTAAAATGAGTTTCAAAAGAAATTAAAATAATTAAAACATGAGCATGAATATTAATTGTGTACTTGCCTGATTGAGAAGAATGGGTCAGTATGATCCTTCAACATGCCTCATGAAACAACCTGAAACAGGTGCCGCTGTACAATGACAAGATGTACTCTGCAAGAAGCTTTGTGCTCTCTCTCTCTCTCTTTCATCTGACTACATCGGAATTCATTATCTTAATGGTTTTTTGCCCTGTCTTTTGACGTCTCTCTCTGTCACAGGACAATATTTTGAGAAAATGCAGACCTTCAGGGTCTGTGACACTTCACACCTCACGTTCTCCTCTGTTGTCCTGTAACCTGCATGGCGGATATGATCACGGCATTCATGGTAATAGCAGGTTCTAAAGCAGTGAATGAATTTGATTGAGCCCTTCTAAGTCATGCCTGTCTGCCTTGGTGGACTTGCTTAAAGCCTCATATGCTTATAATGCTCCCACCTCATAGTTTCTGTGTATGAGCGACCACTTCTGTTTGCGCTGTCTGAGGGTATGTTTTTGACTTCATCTTTTGTCTCCTATACACTGATGCAGTTAAAAAGTCCTGAAACTAAGTATTTTTAGACAGAGACCACTGACCACAGAGATTCTCTGTGGGATGATGGTTTGTGTTAGTTTATTAGGATGATGTGATCAGATCAATCTCCAGTGGTGGTTAATGACAGGGTGCTCTCAAAGCTTGAGTTTGCACTGAAGAAACAACATCATGTGGTTGTTTTGTGTTGTGTATGTTAATGCACCCGATTTCCTTGATTGAACACAACCTGACCATCTCTCCCTTTTGTTGCCTTATGGAAATTGTGCCTTTCCACCTTTAGGTTTATATTAGCAGGGAGTTCTAGCTTCTGTTAGTTTGTCAAAGAGGTGTCATAGTTGCATTCAGATCTTGCATCCTGCATCCACACCCCTGATAATTACCCATTCATTGCTATGTTTCTATATTGCTATATACGCCACAAAGCACATAGTAGTAACACCTTGCAATATGTCAATGCAGTATGTCCTTGCCAACATCTTGATTTGTTTCACTGAGTAATGATCGCACTCTCTTGGAGCCACAGTGCAAGTTGCAGCCAGCTGGTGGTGTAACTGAGCCATCAGTCAGTTTGCTCCTGGAATTTCACAAAAACAACACATGACCCTGTCAGCACTCGTGCTTCGATTGGTAGATAGCATGTCATGTTTTTATGGATCCACAAAGTGAACAATATGTGCAAATGTGTGATTCACACATGAGCCTGAAATTGAGGTTTTATGACAAATGGCTGTGTAGAAGTTACTTGTGCTTTACTCATTTCAGGGAACATTAGACAATCCCTAAACCCAACAAGGATGATCTAAGGAAGGCGGAAGTGTTGAGGTAAATGACAGCTTAGATTAGATAAGGCTTTGTTGTTAAAGCTGAGGTGTATTAGCTATTAACTACCACAGTTACCACAGTAACAGATTGTTAGTTTTATTTATATGTCCCAGTATCACAGCTTACAAGTTTTGTTATCAGATAGCTCTATAACCAGCACTCAGCACCCTCTCTTCTGAGTCTCTTGATCTAAGAGTTCATATCAGTCCATTAAGAAGTCAATCTGCCATAGAGCTGCAGTCAGTGGTGTGCTATGTCTTTAATGGTCAGCACAAACGGCAGAAGTCCAGCAGACACATTTAGTGTCTACTGAATGAGACCAGAATCAATTGATGGAACAATCAAGTGTCAGTACTTTCAATTTATTAACTCAGTGAAGTGGATTTGTTTAGTGTTTAAGTGCAACTTGTCCCGTGGTTTTGTTGATATTCATTGGTTTAGTTTACTTTTATTGCTGCAGTGATATAGAGGTGCACTCCAGGGTGTGGTCAGATGCACAAGCCAGTGAACCACCACACTTCAGGCTGTTAAGTTGCTCGTGGATGCAGGTTACCAAGCAAACACACAAAAGCCAGTTTTTAACAGACCTTTTCTGACGGAGCGTCCTCTTATATTCTGCTCTACTTTTGAATTTTTTGGCAAAAGATATATATTTGACTGTAGTTGGTAAGACTGTCCTATTACAGCATTAAAAGTCCAAGTCCTGACATGAATATGCACACCGAGTATGTGTTTTCATCACAGTTAAGATTTATTTCATTCAACATTTCACATTACAAATATTTAAAAATTATGCATACTGTTATAAATAGTTGGCTGCAAACAATTAAATAACATTAGATTTTTCTTTTTCGTTTCACTAGCACTTCTACAGACCAACTCCTAGAAATATGGACATATCCGTATTACATAACTTAATTAGAAAGGAAAATACAAAAATAGGAACTTATAAAGTGAAATGACAATAAAAATTAAGGTGATATCTTAAGTAAAAAATGCTATTAATAAATACAACAACCTTCCCATACACAGTTAAAAACTATTGAAATCTTGCCATTAAGTAACATCATTAACAGACAAATATTTAAATATTTATTTTCCTTCAGAAAATGTGAACCATATATTGTGGAGCACAATATAGCAATTAGTAAAAACTAGACACTTTAACATATTAAAAGCTTCACCTCAAAAATATAACAAAAATCTGATCAAAATTATAAAAATCAATTATACATTCCAATTAAAAATATACCAATAAACAGCTAAATACATTGTTGACCTAATAATTACAATGCAATCAATCACAGTAGCTTAAAATAAACAAAATAAGCAAATGAGCACAAAACCTTTAATGTTTTAAAAATAACTTCAATTATTTATATTAGTACAAATAGTTTGATTTCTTTTCTTTTTTACAAACACCAGCATGAAAAGGATTACAATAACAGTAGAAAATGACTGTGAAAAACATATTAACATCTTCTTTAATTAAATGTCTGCAATTAAAAATGGCATTAAAGAATTACATTGCAAAGAGTCTTTATCTGGAAAAAGGTTCAAAAGAAGTATTGCACATAACAACTTGAAGTTAACTTGCAACATTTACCACATTCAAGTCTTTAAGCTCCCCTTCCTCCAGATAGGTCTATATAAGATCACCTCGACAGACAGCGGGGTTGAGTTCTCAAGTCTTTTAAACAGTGTTCTATAAGGATGCTCAAAGTCCTGCACTGCCAAATCGATTTAAAGTTAGTCTTGTTTCTCGTCTTATCTCTCTGTCATGTGCATCCTGCAGAGGTCTGCGAATGGGGAAGCGAGGAGATCAACATGTGGGGAGGGGAGGTGGGGAAGGAGGGTGGGGGTGAGGTGAGGTGAGAGTGGGTCTGGGGTGTCCTTAACAACTTAATAGTTGAGAAACATTTGGTGCACACCACAACAATTAATTTTAATAGCTAATTCATGTACTTGTCATTTTCTCTTTTTTTGTCATGCATGCTAAGGATTACAATAGGTGCTAGTTGGCAAGTTCAAGAATATATATATACTTTTTTTTCAAATATTAAAATATCTAAACACCAAACATCCATTCTTGTGATACGAGATTCAGCGTTAAGCGTGAACCAAATTTTGCATTCTCCTTATAATAAGTTATACTCCATCTATGGAGAGGAAACCAAGACAGAAGTTACCATTTTCCAACTAGTATAGCCATGTTTAGAGACATTAACATCAATTTTCAAATTACAACTTGTTTTTTTTTTTTGTTTTTGTTTTTTTTTTTTTTATTCTCGCCATGCTGTTATTGACCAGATTGACTGGAAACATCTAATGTACGAAAAGCTAAGACCAAGAGAGCAATACACTTTGGTCTCTCCTCTGCAGATCTGAAGTCGCATCAACACAAGTGCGCACTTAGTTGTAAAGTTTCCTCAGCACTGAAATGTATAAAAAGCATAATTGAAAATAATATATATTGAAATCACTCAACTTTTTTTCTTAAAATGAACATTTCCATATATGCAGATCTCTCAGTAACAAAAGTACAAAAGCTACCTTTCACAATGTGAAAAATTGAGGTATTGCAAAAAGGAGTTTCCCCATTTGTGAAAAATGTGCCTAAAATGACTGTTGGAAAAAGAAAAAATATTTAGAAAAGTAGTGCATAATAAATGTTTATATGTGCATGACAAAATAATTTAGCTAGAAAACACTGTACCAAAAATCAGCAGGCCATGTATAAAATAATCTTTTTTTTCATCTCATTTAACAGCAAATTCTTCACAAAGTGTTTTAACTTCTAAAATGCTCACCCACCGCACCCACAAAAACTAATGTCCAGGGTGCAAAACTGGTGCAACGACACCACGCCGATATGAGGATACGTTTCTCACTAGTGTGTATTATCAAGTTTCTGTACTAACTCCCTGACATGTTTAAATGCTCGGCTAGTAGGTTGCCACTGAGTGACTGAAAACGTCAAACAAATGTGAGGATTAGTTTTACTTTCGTTGTGTGAATGTGCACTTTATGTTAGATTTTCCCAAAGGCGCAGACCTATTTCAGATAAAAAGAACTAGTGCCTACCAGCTTGCGCCTCCATTTTGAGCTATGTATGGAGAGTGTGAGGCCTCATGTATGCATGTATGTGTGTGTGCGTGTGTGCAAGCCCTGTCGTTTTTCCACTGGTGTTCTAATGGGTTTTGACTGCACTGTCAGATAAATATATATATAAATATGTTATGTTCAAGGCCAATCTTTGGTTTGCTGGGCTTGACAGTTAAGCGAAACTGGGTAGAAGTGACAGATTTTAGAAAAAATATATATGGAAAAACGTCCTTGAAGAAATGAGAAAGAAAATAGGAATAAAAACTCAAACAAGAAATGAGCTACAGTATGACCCACTACCGCACAGCCATCTTTGGTTCCCAAAAAGCCACTGGGTACAACCGACTGTTCTCAAGAGCAATCTGCATGTGGGTAACAAGCGTGTAGTAGTAGAGCACACTGCAGAGACTATCTTCATTTATGCTTCAAAAACACTGGATGCTGAGTTGGATTAGCTTGGCAGGAGAAAGGATAGAGGGTTCACCGAAAGGGCAGATCCCTCCATGACTCGAATGTGTGCTGACGATTCGGAAATCAGATAATTGCTTCTTTCGTTAAATGTAGCTGACTCTTCGATGCAAAGTAGAACTTTTTTCATTAAAGACTTGGGAGAATTGCACAATGCGTTAAAAAAAAAAAAAATCTAACAAAGATGGGCATTTCCCCCCTCGTTTGGTGGTAGCCTCGTTAAAAAACTGCAGTTCATAAAGTGGCCTCTTGACCAGCCTTCTCTCAAGGAGTTACCTTTAACTTCAGTCCTGAAAAGTGTGGATCCAAACCTGGACTGTGTGCAGACACAGAAAACAGGTTTTGATCCACGATGCCCCACCCCTCTGTTAGCTGCTAGCTTAGCAGCTGAGGCCGCAGGCAGACATGAGGAGGGGCAGCGGGTCTGGACTTTTCTCTTTACCTGTAAGCTTGTCTGTCTCTCCTGTAGCCTCCCTACACCATACATTCCCCTAATACGCTGTATATTGTACGATGCTCTGCTCTGTCCTTCGCACAACCCTGGGTTTGATTACAAAAATAAGGAGGTGATGAAGCAAGTGAGTACAAAACTGTGCCAGTCACATCACACTCTGCCTGTTGCATCTCTTCCCTTTGATTAGAGTTCTAAGGGAAGGAGAACACCAGCGGGTGATAATGTTTTCCTTCTTGCTTTCTTTCTGTCTTTCTTTGCTTCTTTCTGTTGTTTTTTAACTGTATTCGGCACATTAGCAGCTGAGTTTGAGGTATTAGTTTTTGCATGTCAAAATGGAGATCAAAACCCAAATATGTGTTGCTAAAATTTCGTTGTGGTTTTCAAGTAACATCAAAATATTCGTATGATCTTGGAAATCATAAAAAGAGAGGTTCAAACATTTTGATCTGGGAGGGAAAAGAATCCATTTCATTCTGCAGTGGGCCCTCTCTGTTCCTCAAAGTTAATTAAGATTCAGCTTTGGTTAACTACTAAGGGTCTCGTATACTGGATCTGCACTCTAAAAATTGGAAATAAGTGCACTCTTCTTTAGCAACACCTTTTTCAATTCACATTTGCTCTGGAGCCTCTTGTATCAATAGAAAACTTATCCACACCTCTCAGAAACAAATAGCCAAGGATAAACTGTTTGCTCTGGAGAATCAACACAAACCAAAAAAAGCCATCCCTCTGCTACAGAACAAGTCAATCAAGCATTAAATAAAGTGATTTGTTTTGGGGCGTCTCATATCAAAATTAAAATTAAATACATCGTTTAGAAAAATATGCCAATTGAATAGCAGAGTACCATATCACACCTCAAACTTTCCAATATATGTAATTTTTTTTTGAGAACTCAGAAAAATATTTCAAAAATCAAAATGCATAAATAAAATTATGTTACACATCTTTTTCCTTGCTGGACATATTTGGATATAATTCCAGTTTTTCTTTTCTATCTTCAAAATATAGATATATATATTAACTTAAAAAATGAGAAAAAGTTTCAGTGAAATTAGAGCAAGAAGGAACCAGCAACAGAAAAGTGCATTTATTTGTACAATGATTTGCGACTCCTGCACTACCTGCCCTCCTGCTCCCCTGTTGCCTCTCCCTCTCCATCATCTGCTCAGTTCCAGCGGAAGGAGATGTGACGGGGTCGGTCTCCTCCCTCCTTCACCAGGGGTTTGTGAAACTCTCGTCCGGCGCGCGAGTGGATGGCCGCCCAGCAGTACTCGCAGTAGTACTGCAAACAGGTGACATTGGCGCAGAAGAATGGTGCAAACTTCCCGCCGCAGCGAGTTCCCTGGCACTCATCGCACAGCTGGTCATCCAGCACGTATGGCTTCACTTCCACCTGCAGTCAGGGGTAGGAAGAATTTAAACTCAGCTTTGTTTGTTTGTTTGTCTAGCGTGCTCTTGCTGCTTTTAATCTAATCTCACACATATTAGTCTCATAGTTTACTCTCACTCTCCTAAGGCTGTATCAGAGCTGTATCAAGCTTCTGTTGATAGTCCACATTCAAATATTTCAGCTAGTGAAATACGGGGTGGCTTCTATTGTAAAGCAGTCACAAGAAATTAAAAACATGTCTACAAAATCAGTGGATTCGTTTTAAATATTGTAGAGAAAAATGGAACAAGATGGACTGGCCATAATGAGCTGTCACGAGAAACTTAACTTGACGGTGTCCAAATGTTGAAATGTGTGGATTTTAAAGTCCCTCTCCAGACCAAATTGTACAACAATCGTTTGCTTTTCCGACTACTCAGTGATGACAGATTGTGCTATTAGCAGGCGAATGTCACTGAGGTACTCCGTCTACAAAAATTTGCACACCAATTATGCAAATGAGAAAGCAGCATAGTATTATTCCAGCATTTTATATTATGATATTGCCTCTTAACTGGATATGTCTCTTGGATTTCTTGTTCACTCACCTCTATTGTGCAAATGTGAATAATATTCAAGTCAATTACAGGCTACCTTAAGATGTGATACAGTAATTCCTCAGCTGCTGGCACCAGTGGGTAAGTAGGGTAATATAAGTAAATATCCATCTCTGCTACACAGTCTCTACCAATAAGTAAACAAATTCTGCATAAAGTGCTGTTTTTTTCTGCAACCCCTAAAGAAAATGTGGAAAGTCTTTCTTTCTTTTAGAAATGGGCCAAAGTCGAGGAGAATGTGACAGTTGAAGAGGGACAGAGAGGGGAGGCCAAAAAAACCCCAAACCCCTCTGAGCTCTTTTTTCTTTCCACTCACCCGTTTATCGATTTCTCCATGCTGCAGCTGTACAAAGCGAGCACTGATAGCAGCAATGTAGCTCTGCTGATTAGAGAAGGCGACCCGCCCTGCTCCCTTGGGGTACTTTAGCTCAGGGTCTGTGTCGATGCCAGCGTAGCAAACCCCACCATACAGGCGGTCCATGATCATGGCCAGCTCCACTACAAAAAAGTAAAAGACACATGGAGCTATCTGAGCAAAATATTCACAAAAACAAGTCTGACGCACAGACGCACAGACGCAAAAGACATGAAAACAATGACAAACATTCTGGCCAAATCCAGCAATTACGTGCGCGCGCGCACACACACACACACACACACACACAAACAGAGGCTTAATACATGAACTCTTGCCCATGTAGCCTGTGAACACAAACACACCACACACCAAGTTGATGAGGGCTGTTGATCTGAGAGCTTAAAGCCGTCAACGCAGATGGATTAAAGTTCAGCAGAGTTTGATGGGGCAAATATGAGAGCAGTGTCAGCTGTAAAAATGGCTGCAAGAAATCAATAAAACATTATTTAGACTGTTTTTCTTCACAGCCATTAACATATATGCAAATTGGGGAGAGAAAACACAGCAAATTTACAATGGGGATTTAATTGTTCGAACATAAAAACCAGTTTTTGCTGCAGTTTTTTTTAAATATGTAGATTTTACACATGTACATTTAGACCCAAATATTACACAGGATCATTAAACACTGAATGCACGGCAGGGTCTTGTGACCTTGGTCATTATCTACAGCTCAGAAGTCTGAAACACAGCTACAAGCGGTGCAGAGAACCTCAACACACAGCACACATAACATTGCTATCAGGGTGAAAGGAAATTTAACATTCTGCACAGCACGGCGTGTTACACACAGTGTTTCCTGATAGGACCACTGTAGGTCAGAGTCGATTTCACCGGCACAGTGCTTCGTTTAGCTCTACCCTCCTGCAAGTCTAGTGTTTATTATGAACACAAGCTGATCACATTGCTGTGTCTAACAAAAAGGAAAATTTTGCTCCAAAATTGTGAAGAAAATAAGCAGGAGAAGTGAATGATGCTAATCAGTATTGATACTTTTGGTTGCTTATTTGTGATTTACAGTATAAACAGAAGACTAAAATGAGATGTACTGAAAAGATGATGAAAACATTTTAAATGACAGAAGAGATGGAAAAGTCAAAATAACAAATTCACAGGATTCAACCCGTATGCACGGGATATACTTCAAATCTAAGTGTTGTCACTGTAAACACTCATTTGTTGTTAATTCACCTGGTGGAAAGACAGTGCCGTATACACAAAGGCAAGCATAAAACTGAGAGATACCTGCACGGAGCGGACGAGGGACACCTCCCACAAAGATGGTTTTCCTCGGGTCCAGCGGCTGAGATCCATCCATCACAAAATCGCTGTCATTCAGGTTCCACGGGCGGATCTGGACCTGTCACACACAAAACCAACAGATTTCAGCTCCAGCAATAAATCGCACCAAGCATGGTCTCAAACAAGCTGCTTGTAAAGTCAAGTGAAAGTCATAAGCACAAGTTTCACAGTATTTCAGTGGACACAGCAAGAGATGCAAGCTGAGTGTGTGTGTGTATGTGTGTGTGTGTGTGTGTGTGTGTGTGTGTGTGTGTGTGTGTGTGTGTGTATGTGTGTGTGTGTGTGTGTGTGTGTGTGTGTGTGTTCCCACTGACCGGCTTGTCTTTGATGGTGGGGCTGGACACACAGAGGTACAGCTTGCCGTCCTCTTCGATACAGGCATCAATCAAAGCCTGCACTGAGCTCTCATCCTGGAACAGCAGGAAGGCGTAGCCTGTACAAAGTACAGCAGGGTTATTTATGCTGCTGGGGACGCAAAGTATTGACAAAGAGTCCTGATGGAATTTAGTGTGATGATTACTGCGACTGTATGTCTGATCACGGCGTTCTGCGTTCACAGCAGGAGGGCATAAGCTTTTACAAACAGACAGAGAAACAGGCAAACAGTCCAGACACACTTATACAATGCTTCATATACAATCCTAAAGACTAAACCAGAGATGCATTTAAAAGTGGCTGTAGACAGATACGAGGCAAACACATGAAAGACTCTGTTACCATGACACCTATCTGTCTGTTAATCGTGCAGAAACACTCTTAATTCTTAATGCCTTTCTTTTGGGGTTACTGTAAAACAAATTGTGTGAGACAATTTTGAAACAAAGAGCAGAGGATGAAAAAGTCATGATTTTAACACACCTTTGGGGGGAAAATAAGATTTGCTTTCCGCTTTATGAGGCCAGTCCACAAACAGGTGTCCAAAACGCCGGAAACTGGCTGTTATCTCATCTGAATTAAGAAAGACACAAGGCATGGTTATGAGAGGTTGAAGGTATATAGCTCCTTTCAGGGAGTTGAGAGAACTATTGGTCTGAAAACAATACTCAAGGTCACCATCTTTAGGATTCAAACTGAACTGAAAATGGCTGCAATGGAATAGAAACCTTTGAACAGGATGTGACTGCTTTACCTTCATCTATGTCTGGCGGCAGTCCTCCCACAAAGACCTTGCGTGAGTAGCGTTCCACACGCTCTCCGTTCTGGTGTGGGAAGCAGTGTGGAGAGCCCAGACCAGCGAGACCCTGATCACCACGCTCATCATCAGGGAAACCATCCTCCATGGGGAAGAGAGAAGAGTGGCCTGAGGGAAAGAAGAAGAGGAGGAGAGCAGGAAAGGTTTATTTCCTGAGGAGAGAACCAAGAGTCAAGGTTGTCATGGTTACAACACAAGGGTAGTGATGACAAATGTACCATTAGCGCTTTCATCTGATAAGACCTTTCATTCACTTTTCACTGCAGTGAGTAATCCACCGGTGTTTTAGTTTCTTGTCTAGATCTGACATCACTCTCTGCGTCATTTAGGAATAATAGTAGCATGTAATGCACTTTTCCATGGATGCATTTAAACATATTTGTTTTTCCCCAGGTAATGTATAGCATTTATTACTATTTTGAAAATGTTGCTGATGCTAAAGCAGTATAAGTGAAGGTTATCTTAAAGCACACACAGATTTATAACAGACTGTAAAATAAAAATCATAATATACCTGCTGAAATTCTGCTAATCGCATATCAAGAAAGACCATAATCAAGAATATCATGTGATTGTGAGTAAATGTCAGTCATGAAGCATGGACATACTTAAAAGGAATGTGCAGAATGTTGCGTAATTGTGAGTAGACTTCTTAATTCTTCATTTTTTAATTTGTTTCCATGACTGACGCACACAAACACAGCCAGCAAGTTTAAAGTCTATGTAGTACTGAACATGCATGCAGGATCTCTCAAACACAGTAGTCCAGTCTCAGTGAGCAAGTCTAAATAGTTTCACAGTGGACTGTACACGTTTGTCTAAGTGTGTGTGGGTGTGTGTGTGTGTGTGTGTGTGTGTGTGTGTTGTAGAGGTTAAGCCCTCTCTAGCCTATTCCTGCTCCTATACAACGTGCCCTGAGCTGCTTTATAAAGATTTATGCAAGGGAGTTAGCCTGAGCTTACAGTATGTGCTGTGTGTGACCGAGTATGTGTGTGACTGAGTATGTGTCCGGCCATGTGCCTGGCCATGTGTCAGTGCTTCTGTTGCACAGTGTGGAAATCACATACAACACTTCTCTGCCTCATTAAACTTTCCACCAAATGTGACACTAACAACTACTGTCTGATTTAAGAATCTCACAGAATGAGTGAGAAAACGAGAATGAGAGAGCGGAGACAAGCATAACGAGACACACACACTAAAGGATGAAAGATGGATGAGATCACGTCACAAGCTCATAGCAAGACTCGACACTTAGACAATCATGCAGACAAACATGTCAAACGTACAGATACATAGCGCAGAGTAACCGTATTCAGAACTCGCTTCATGACCAACAACAACTTAATGTTGTAAAATATGAGCAATAAGTCAAAACATTTACACCTACAGAGTTGAATTTGAGCTGCAGAAGTGACACAATATATCCATGACTGTAATTTACCTCGTCTCCTGCTATAATTCCTGGCTGCATGTGGAATAAGGACAAATTAAAGAAGAGGGTGATTACAAAAGATGCATAATACACAGAACCGATAAAAGTGCCAGGTGGTTAAGAACAATGAAGGGACTGTTATTCTGCCCGCCCTCCATTTTATTCATCAGCTGCGAATCATAATCAGCCTATGAAACACTGTCACCACACCATAAATACCGTAAAATTGAAGCACTATTTTTTGGCTTTTTTAGACTTGAAAAAGTCCATCAACACAGGCCAAACAGTGGTGCAACTATTCCAGTTCACTCGGCTGGTCTAAACAACTGTGTAAGATTAGAGGGAGATGTCCTGCCTTCTAATCATGACCCTGTTTAATATAAAAGGGAAATGAGAAGGGAAAGAAGTAATTGTCTGAGGACTGCACCCTGAGCAACGCCAAGGTGCATGAGAGAAGCAAACCCACCACTTTAGTCAATAAACCGAGAAAGACGGCTTTAAATAGCTCACAATGGACAGCTGCGCTAACATCTGCATTACAACTGGACAATATTAGTAACAATGGCAGTTTCAGTGTAGTGTCACAGACAGAAATAAGACTGAAATTCATCCAGTATGTCACAATCACAAGGTTTTCCCAGCAGTGGTTTTGTTAGTTTGTTCCTGTTGTTAATACCAGTGCAGAGGAACCACTACTGTGGCTAACTGATATGATACGAACGTTCTTCCACAATAAACCAAATGAAACTGCCAGAGGTAATAACAGAGCAAGTTGCCAGAAGGTGTTTCTAGAGCTGACCAGCCATTTCACAATACGTGATTTGCTCTCCTACAGTCATGCTCTTTAAAACAAAATGAACCTATGACGGCAAGCGGTTTCTGTTGAAAACACCACTGTTTCCACTGTAAACAGGATAGCAGCCCTGCGGCCAAGGATGGCAGTGGTGACACCGACGAGACAGGCAGGGCACCTTCCACTCTTACACACCTGTGATAATAGCTCAACTTTAATAGGGTAGCCGCTGTGTACTCGCCATGTGACCATAGCAACAGCAGGAGGTACATCAAAGGAAACAAAAATGTTAACTCCTTGAAAACTACATAGCACCGTTTAAAACCACATAGCAATTCAAAGACAGATGGTTCTCTTTTTTAAGAATTCTCTTTAAGAAGCTATGGTAATGGTCTTACTACTCTCTGCACCACTTTGAAGATAATATGAATGTAAAAATTACCCCAGTGAGCAAGACATACATTCATTTTGTTTTGTTTAATTCATGTCGCAGGACTCTAATGCCTTTTTCTGCCTTAAAACGCATCTATAACCCATCAGCCCACAGTGCAGTTCACCGTCACCAGTGTACACAGGGCGATGCTCTTTTTACTCGTTCCACTTAATACGCTCACTGGGAAGTAATGTGTCTTTGCACAGAGCTGAAGTGAAAGAAATTAAAATGTGGACACAGGAGAGATTGAAGCATCGACCCGACTAAAACTGTAAGAACATGGAGAGGATGAAGAAGTGGCCAGAACACACAAGCAATAATCCTCAGCTCCCTCAGTGGACTTTTCAACCCAGATGGACATTAACACTGAGGCGGGGTGAGGTCAAAGAGAGCTCGTAAGAGAGAAGAGCGAGAGAGGGAGAAACAAGAAAGCAGATTGAAAGAGAGCAGAGAGTGCTATAAAAAGATGTGTGTAAGTGTGAGAGAGAGAGAAATAGATTGGAAGAGATGGAGAAACAGGCTGATAAAAAGCTGTGTGGGGGTGAGAGAAAATGAGAGTGAGAGATCAGAAGAATGAGGAATACAATCTGTGTACGCTTATGAGAGAGAGAAAGAGAGAGAGAGAGCTGGTGTGCAACCTCTGAATCCTGCCTATCCGCTGGCACCATCTGTCTCAGGGCTTGATGACAGCTCCTGACCATGTGATCTTACCATGTGACCTGGTGATCTGTGAAGAAACCACCACTAGCCCTCTCCTGTTTTACATCATTGCCCAAAGACCAGAGGGCCAAAAGCTACAACAACACAATTACACAATAATAAAATGGTACGAAAGGGTCCAAGGGCAAAGGAGAGGTACCTGAATATTAAACAGCTGTGTTGGAAACAGCAGGATATCAGAGGGATTTACCAGGTTTTTATCCAACCACTGAAAAGAGATTTAGAGGCATTCTTTCTTCTGTAGCTGTTTAATACATGTCCTCCCCCTGGTACTTATTGTCTGTGTCTCTATCAAACAAAGGCAAAATACCTACACCAGACTTGAAATCCTATACTCTGACCCTCACTCCAACCTTTTATTTATTTTCTGATGTCAAAAACCACTGCATGCTCTCATCTCATCCTCTTTAATTGCCCTCTTCATCCATCTACGAGTCTTTATATGAGGCACCATGTAAAAGGTCATTAACTGAAGCACTCGTTGGATAAAAAACTACTTTCGAGAGGGAGAGTGTGGAACCGGCAACTTTGCATTTTGCTATGACATTTAGAAAGCTGAGGGCCACAGAGGAGAGATACAGGATGCTTCGGTCGGATTCAATCCCAGGTGAGCAGGGGCACACAAACAACAAGCTCCACTTGCAGTAGTAAGTGTCACTTAATAGAGGGAAGAAAAACTGACACTGTCACTGAAGCCTATAATCTGCAAAAAATATTTAATACATGATCAGAAAAAAAAAAGATATAATTTGCATGGGAGCATTTTTTTTATTACAGGAACTTTAAAGGATAGTAATGATTTTTGTTTTGTCTTTTTTTCTTTTTTTACTTTTTATTTAGGATGCTAGGTGGGTGCATCTTTTCAGAATAATCAGCGGACAGATCAAAAGTTAATTAAATTATGTTTTAAAAGCATATCCTTTCTTGTAAGTTTACACACCCTAGTTTATAAAATTAGTTGGGCCTGGAAAGCCTGAGTAGGTTGCCATACATACCATTGAGGGGCAGAGGGTTGTCCCCTCCTGGATGAGGGAACCCCAGACGACCTGCACAAGGAGACAAAGAACAGAAATCCTTAACATATTACTAAATGTGACACCTGGAGGGACAAAGAGTTTTAAAATCATGACATTACTCTGATGTCAGTCGCTCCATGAAAGGAGAAAGGCCAATTTTGACAAAACGGACGTTTTATGCCAGGATTCATTGTTCTAAACAAAAAATTTCTCAGGAGGAATGAAGGACATAAAAACACGACAGGAGTTTCTATTTTTATTATCAAACCGACCCGATGGCTTTTTTAATGAATCTGGTGATCTTCATTTTGATATTAAGCCCCATTTTCAGCTTTAACAGAAATGGCAACCACAAAAATTTGTGCAAGATCTGTGCAGGACACATGATTATTAGGTTCATTAACATTGTACATACAGGCTTGGCTATGACAGACATGCGCACACTGAGTCTTGATTCCACATCAGCCTCATTAGAGATGAAATCTATGGGACACAAACCATCTTTCTCCCACCCATCGACCTCCATTTCCCTATGTGTGCCTCACACACACACTCCCTCTCTCTCTCAGTCTCATATCATACGTTCTACATTGAGCCATTTGCCAGGCCTGTCTCGCACGCACACACACACCCGCACCCACACAAATACATGTTATGATGCCAAACAAGCTTCAAAGTTATGCAAGGCCCGCTTGCTGCAGAGGGATAATGAGATGAAAGAGCTGAAATAGTACAACCATTGTTGTGTGGGTACGGACCGCCCTGTGATTGGTGCATTCCGATGCCTCGGTCACATGGAAATCTGCTGGCCCCTCCCCCACATCTCGCCTATTGAGCCCCACAGTGCTCAGTGGATGCGGATGCGGCGCATAACACAGAACTAGGGCTCACAAACCACAGAAACCAGGACAGACCACCCATGGCTTCAGAAGCTACTCTACTACAAGATACTATAGATTTCCATACTTTCACACAATCATCACAGTCTGAACATTGTGCCATCAAAAAACTAGTTCACTTTGTCAGTTAAACACTCAGTTTAAAGCCAGAGGTGCCAACAAAAACCAGGTTACACAGACAAGCTCCTCCCCCTGCACCACAGAATTCAACCGTTTACCTCCCTCTGTAATTTAGCTTAGTAATATATGTGCCGATAGGTGCACTGCCCAAAATCAAAGTCCATCTGAGTGTAACCTGTCATATTGGATTTGAACAGCCTTTAATAGTCTCCGAGGAGCCAGTGTGCAAGCACGTAAGCACACCACATCCCAGTGTGTCTGCAGGGTTGTGCGTGCCCGCTCTGTGAACCTTATTTGCATGCTGCTGGCTGCCTACATGTACAGCACAGTAACAGTTAAAACACATGCATGCGCGAGCACACACAAGGCGGTGCTGTGCTGTGTGTGTGTGTGTGTGTGTGTGTGTGTGTGTGTGTGTGTGGTGGCTGAACAGAGGGATCCTTTCTGTCAGTCAGGACAATGCTGGAAGCGATTCAAAGCCACTTCTACTGTAGACATTTTGCCTCGCCTGTTCCCCGGTTTCGTCGCTCTCACTTTGTTCAATATATTCTTCTGGAATGAGAAATTTCTAGTCTCTGTGTATCTAAATTTGCGTGTGCGTGAATGCTGTCTGTGTGTAGTATATTTGTGTGTGCATGTGTATGTATGTGTCTGACAGGGAGCAGGAAAGAGCAAGAGACAATTGGCCCAGAGAAGAGTCAGTGCTCAAAGAAAATGTGCTGTAATTATGTTTTTCTTTTTACTTTGCTGTGAGGGAAAAGGAAAGGACTCGCTTAAGTGACTGCTACACTTGGCACGGCACTATACAAGCCCGGACTGTAATTATGAAAACAAGGAATAAATAGAATAATATTTTGTAGCAGGCCAAGGGCTATGAGACAAAAAAAGATAAGAAATATGAGGTGGGACACGGTGCGATGTATCATGTGAAGACGGTAAAGAATGGAGCACTGAATAAAAACAAATGTGAATAGAAAGCTAAAGAAATACAGACAAAAATAAGGTCAGACAAGGGGAGTGAGAGGAAGGTAAGCAAGGCGTGATACAAGATATTGGACAAAGCCTAGAATGAATTGACAAGATGGGAGGCTGGATCTCATACAAACACTGCCAGAAAGGTCCGTCTTTCCTCAACAAAAGCTAAACAGCTGTAACACAAATGGACATTCACATTCATCTATTAAAAGAACATTAGGGTTACCATTACATCCACCCCGCTATACTTAATTCCATCATAATTTTAAACCTCTACATGGCTTGATTCCTACTGAAGCAGGAGCTTCTTGGCTTTCAATTTAGAGGAAAACTTGTTTTGTTTCTGGTGCCAACCTCTTGGATCTAACAGTCGAAGGAATCTGTGCCAGCGTGGCTGGAGCTAAGACACCAAAACGTGGCTAATGAGGTAACCTTTCAGTCTTCCTCTCTTAATATTGAGGGAAGATTTACTTTGGTTTGACAGCAGAACATTAGATCACAGCTGGATGCGGCTGAGCGCAGTGGGTGTGAGGCTGAAATAAATACGAGGTGATAGTAAAGTGTCCGCTGCTCGCAGTGTTCACACAACCCAGTATTCTGGTAACTGGAAAATGGTACGTATGTGTGTTTAACATGCGTTTTGTGTAAAAAACAAAGCAATCCATATAATATGATGAAAGGAGTAACACGTTTGATTTTCACGTCCACAGTTCATTGGACATTCTTAAATCTTTTTGTTCTGAGGTTTAAGTTCATGCAGAACCCAATTAATTAATTTTTGGTACTAAGCCCGTTATACTGCCACAACCTACAAAAAGATGGTTGTGCTGCAGTCCTTACAGTACGTAGGATTAAGCCTTGTGGTGTCATACAGTAACAAGAAATGTGGCTAACAATCTCTGTGGCTAACAGTCTTTTAACAGTAAACACCTGGTGTCTCTTTTCAAAAAAAAGATCACTAACACAACTACTCCACCAAACTACTCCCCCCTCAACTAATAGCTATTATTGGTCACAGTCCTCTTTGTTAGCTAAGCACTCTCTATCTATAATTACTGTCAGATACACCCCCTAAAACAATTAACAACACTGGCTACCTGCTGTATTCAATAATTCATTTCTGGGTTACCATTGACAAACACCATTAAGCCAATAACAGACACTGGCTAGTCTCTATTAATCAATAACCAAAGTCAGATGGAGTTCAGTTCCTGATGGATAGTTCTCTTTTTCAGCTAGTTTTGCAACGAAGTGTGTGAATTATACACTCCTCTCAAAACAAGGTGCGCATTTTCCAACATGCTGTCCATCCCATTTATTTAAATGAGAGTAGACTTAGTATTCGTCAGTATATCACAGTATAGTTCAACTGCACTAAGAACTCGAAAATCACAATGAGGTTGATTAATCATCACTCTTAAACATGTTCAACAGAACATTCTAACCTTCAGGAGGGGAGAGCGTGTAGCAGGACTGATGTGTAAAAATGCACAACGGTAATTATCAAGCACATATATGTGTGTGTGTATATATATATATATATATATATATATATATATTTACACAGTTTACATGCATTGTTTGTTAACAAGTAAAATGTCTCCTTTTAACACTTTTTTAGGGGCAATGTGTGAAAATGTTTATTGTGATCTGATTGGACGATAACAGATAAACAATCACAACTTCATGCAACAGGTAACAGCGAGATGCATTTGTGTGAACTGAAACAAGAGCGACTCGTCACTGTGTTTCTAAAATTGTCATCGCTCTTCAAAATGGGAGGTGCTGCAGCTGTTATCATTAGAAACTAACGATGGCCAAAAACTTCAGTTCAGATCAGTGGGAGTCCTTCCATCTCTCTCACAAATCCCCTCTTAAATACAAAGCCTAAGCTCCCATCAGACCTCTCTTCTATCTGCGCCTTCTTCTCAAAAAAGCATGAGAAAGAGGTCATACTCACTGCACCATGCTCAGGCTAAGACAAAAAAAACCTCCTTTTGTTTTTAATTCAAAGTGGGAAGGAGTGAGAAGTGAGAGGAAGACAGAGGTGTGAGCTGACTGCTACACAGTCTAACCTTTGTTATTATTGTTCATCATAACACCAAAAGAAGACACAAAGTCTGGCTGTCTGACCTGTGGAGGAAGTGAAACTTCTCTCCTAAGAACTGAGGCGTTAAATTGTGAATAAGTGTGTGAGTGCTAGCAGTCATCTACCTTCAGGCGTAACGCTCCTCCTGGCTGCCCAGACAATAGATACAATCACACGACATGTCATTTCATCTTAATCTTTATCAAGTATTGTCTTTTGGAGCTGTTAATTTATATTTTGCAACAATAAGTGCACCTGTAGCTTGATATTTTGAGAAATACGTTGTATTTTTGAGTACGCAGTACATGGCCATTACTTCTCATCTGTGCATCAAACATGTGAGAAACACTGCAGCTTTAACAGCACGTAAAATGAAAAAAGCAGCATTGCTATTTGTCTGCTTAGCGTTTGATGTTCTTGACTGACAGCTGACATTTTCACCTTTCAGGGTGTCCTGCTCAGCCCTCATGATGTCGATCAGGGAGCTCTCCAGCGTGTTCATGTTGAAGCTGTCAAATGACCTGGTGCGTTCCTAAAGAGAGGAGAGAAAGGGGAGAGAGACCATTTTACTTTTCTTCACCTGCTTCACCTCCAATAGGACGAGCTAGAATGTAGCTTAATTTAAACAAGAAAATATACTGTTCTGTTATTCTGACTGCTTCACACTCGACACGGTATGCCATTAATTAAAGGGGAGCAGCAACACACTTTCCCATTTTTCTATAAGAAGTTCACTTCATTTTAGGTTCAGCTTGAGCTTTCAGAGAAAAATACAAAACAAGACCAGGTCACTTTCTGAGTCTCAGTAAATATTACTTTCCATCTTGCTTTGATAAATGATTTAAATACATTGTCGTCTCTTAATTTAAGATTTTAACACATTATTAAGCACTGAAAAAAATGGATAAGGAAGTCCTTTATTAATTAAATCTTGTTTCTGTTCAGCATTCAGTTTATCTTTTTCTTAAAATTAAAAATGGTTATTCATGTGGTTATTGTGTGTTTAACTGCTGTTCCTTATTCGATGAGGTGGTGTAATGGACGACAGAAGTTAAGACAAACAGCAGATCCAAGCAGGAGCTGAGCCAATACTTGACAGACAGCTTTGTCACCTTCAACAAGGGCAACACTGGCATACCAGCCATACTGGAAATATTTGTATGCACACACAAACATGTGTAAACACACACACACGCCCATACAATGTGTACACACAAAACATGCGCACGCATCAAAAACATGTGCCCACGCACAAACACGTGCACACATACTCCAAGTGTCATGCTGATAAGGCTTCTGTCCTGACTCCACCTCAACCAAACAAAGTATGCAGCCACAGACAACAACTTGTTAACAAACTGATCAACTCCTTCTACACACAATGACCACAGCTCAGGCAGACAATGTTACTAAAGACCACAATGTGAAATTCATAATCCTTGTCGTTTACATTTACAGTCTGCACTAATGGTCTCATGTTCCTGCAACATCACGCGATTGATTGTCTCATTCCTTCCTCCGTCTCTTCCCCATTTTTCCAGTCAGTCATTCTAAAACGCATGCCACCCTAAAAGCAGAAACAGTTTTAAAAAGATTTCTATTCCTCATTTATGCATCAGAGAACTCACGCTGCACAAAGCCAGTGACTCCTCTGGCTACAAGTTGTTGTCCAATAAGCTGCGCATCATGACTAAAATGTTTAGTCACGATTTGGTTTTTTTTCCTCAGCTCTCTGGTCACGACTGAAATAAACTTTCTTTCCTACTTGCTCCATCAATCTACTCTATCGGTCACCTGGTTATTTTCAATTATAGCCGTGGAAAAACATAAAAAGGAGCAATTATTTAACTATAAGCAATTTAATACCAGTAAAAATATGAAAAGCAATAATAGGGAGAAGAAGACTGCTGGACTAAACACATGCTATACAGACTCAGCAAATCAATGTCCGAACATCTCTTAGGGGCAGTTCTTGCAAAGAGATTCAAGTCTGAAAAAAGTCCACCAAGGAGCTGACAGGGCCTGACAAAGATGCTGACAGATATATCAGGTATGACAATGTGCCTCTTGAAACTTGCAAACCTTGTGGACACAATAGGTTGTTACAAATAATAAAACTTTAGCAGCTTTAAAACTTTATTTAGCAACTTAATTTAGTGTCTGTGAACAGCAGGCATTCAATGTTAAAAACATCATAAGCAAAGACCAGACTCAGCCCAGTAAGTGGTGCTTCGATCTAGTCAGGTCAGGTCAGGTCAGGTCAGGTCAGCCAGGGAACGATTGACATTGAGATGTAACTGAAAAAGAGTTGTCATTTGTCTGTTGTACAGCTTGCATGATGTCAGTCATGTCAGTCTCAAGGAAAAAAAGTGGAAAGGGACAATTGTGTGACATTTCATGAAAAGGTTACTAATTAAAGCAAGCTGTGAGAGGTCAAAAGAAAATCTACAATCCTGACAAATTTTACAGAATTGAATGCAACTCACCACAAATTCACCTCTGCTGAAAAGTCTGAATTACTGACATCAACAACGCGTGATCGGCGACGGCCTCGACTTGACTGATAAAGGACAGGTCTTGCACAACAAGAATTACCCAACATGTCTGTCAACCCATAAGTAACCTATTTGTGTAGTCAGCCACGCTTTCCATTCACCACTTTGTCTTTCTGTGCCTAACCTCTCTAGTATTTATCCAATAACCAGGTCAAACTGCAGGCCAGTGTCTGTGTCTGAAAGCAAAACCACCTTGGGAGGAAAAGCTCATAGCATACTACATTACACCATGAACTCCACGGAGGTCAAATGCTAAGCGGTTCAGAAAAACACACCTGCGTCAGTGAACCATATGACCAAGGGTCAGTCGGGCAGGCAACTCACTTTTTCATCTACTGTCTGGTGTCTGCAGCAGTTCCCAAAATTCAATAGCTACTTTTACTCTCAGATCAGCCAAAAAGCATGGTTGGATGTCTGCCACGCTGGCTGGTGAAACAGCCAAACTTCCCAGCTGTAGCCAAAATCTTACCAGCATTCTGGCTGGTGTATATTTCCCACCCTGGCTGAAGGAACATGCTAAAAGAGAGATGACATGGTAAGGAGAACACACCCAGCTCACACTCTCTCCCTCAAAACAAATATCAACACAGGGATACAGGCCAGAGTATGTTGACTATTTTCTCATATCCGCCTCAGTATCTCATGTGGACTTAGGGCTATTGCTTTAGGTCAAATAAATCAAACATTGAAGGCAGGGGGGCAGAAACAAGGAAAGGACTAGTTACTGTGGGAAGTACATCACTAGTGAGGGCTCTAGCACGTGCAAACAACTGCAACATGCAAGTAAACTCAGATAGGTAGCACAAAAGAGCAGTATTTCTGGCATCTGCAGCATTTCTAGATTTTATAGTATGTCTTTATTACACTATGGTAAAGGAGCAGAAGCAGTAAGCAGAAGCACTTCCTGCTGTTGTGCTTCAAAAACTGAATGCTCTCATAGGGTGTCATTATTCTTTATTGTACCATCTTATATTTTGGCTGCTGTAGTATCGCAGGGTAATCCTACTGCATTGTTTTAGGAAAACAGGAATTCATTTTGTGGTCGAGATGGACTCACAACAGTGGACATGAGCCCCGGACGGTGCTCTGCAGTTGCTAAGCATTAGACAAGAGAAGTGCAGACGGTGATTAATCAACAGAATCGTGCATCCTTCTCTCTCAACAACTGGCCAGCTGACCAGCAAAGCACTCATCCCTGACAGATTGCAGAGCGTGCATACACACACGCATGCGCACAGAGAGTCATGGTCACTCATCAAATCCAACATACACACAAACAGATTAGCTTCAAGCAAGATGCACACAATTTACAGTGTGGTTCTGGTTGACGTGTATCTATGAAAGCTTGCCTACACTAACCCAAGGCCAAAGGTATAAACATAGAAGACATGGCATGACGTACTCTTTTATTTGCAGGCACCAGTTTAATGCATTTTACCGTAACTGACAATAAAAAAAAAAAATTTTTGTCGCCATTTCTAAATCTTTTTGTCACTGGATCAACAAATGTGTACTGAACTAATCTACATGTATGAGGATTATGCCGGATGTAAAAGCATCATCAAATGCAAAAAAAAAACAGTAAAAGGCAGAGGGTTTGGTGGATCAGGGACTGTGCACACAGAGTCATTTCTCTGCTGCTCTTGTGTGAGGCAAGGAACTCAGAATTTGACTTATCAAAATCAATTAGCATGGCGTGGCTGTCAGTTTATTAAGTGTTGTTTTCAAATTAAACATGAGGGCCGATCTAAGGTAGATGCATCTAGTTGGCATTTATAAATTTGCTTTTTCTTATAAGGGGCAAAAACTTCAGCCTAGATTTGATAGACTAGTACTGTTATCGTTTTTGGATGTAGTCAGTATTTGGTAGATGTTCATTAGCCAACTTAGCTGATATCTTATCAATACTAAATGCTAATATAAGTGAGACTAATATACAATAACATAAACTTAATGTAGAGTGCAGAAAACAGTGTCTACATAATGCTGACAAGAAGTAGTCATGGTACAGTGGCTAGGATATGCTAATCAGGGTGGAGACCATGTTAAAACCAATGTGCAGGTTCACTTCGAATAAAAACACTTTTGACATCAAAGTGCCACTAAAGTCATGTTTCCCCCTGACACCTTACCATTCTGCTAATATCTAACTTCTGCTGTAATCTGAACACAGACCACTGTATATAGTCAGCAGAACTTTGTACCATAAGATTTTAAGTCATTTAAGTTAATTCAGGGCTACACCTGGCCACAACAGTGTCCAAGGCTTTCTTATTTCACATAGATAACACACAAAAATTGAAACTCTTCAAAGCTCTAATTAACTGTAAAGCAGAAAAAGGTTGAAATAACAAAAATGGACCTAAATGGCTTGCAACAGCACCTCAACTCTAAATTGGTATTAACCTAAAGCGCAAAAAATCAGGGCAACCTCCATCAGATTCTGATGACAAGTAGGGATGTAAAGAATGATTAAATACAGCATGCTGTGGGTGATTAATTCAAACATTAATCTACCATGTCACCTGCCCATTAATGAAAAATGGAAGCTGAGGGAGGGTGAGAAAGTGGAGAAAGTAACGGGGGAAGGGACGTGAGAATATATAGGTCAACCATGAGTTTTCAGGTTTTTAGAGTTTCAACACATTTTGATATACACCCCACACTCATTAGTGAGAACGCTGCAATTTCTTCCCCCTTTTTTGCTGCGCTTCTCATCACGCCCGCGAAACAACAGGCAGAGAGAGGAAGCCCAAAAGCAAAGAAGGGAAGGGGAAAATGGCAGATGAAAGAAGGGGGATGATGGAGAGTGAGGTAGGACAAAGTAAAAAGAGAAGAAAGGAGGGCAGGAAAGGGAAGCAGGTTGAGCTTTTGATGCCTGTGATTATGTTTCTTCCTGGTCAAAGTATTTCAAAGACCTGCTATGATATTAAATACAACAGCATATTAAAACAACCTGTTACCCGGTGTTGGCTGAATGGTGTATGTACATATGCATGTGGGGTGTAACAAGAGCAACGGAGGCAGGGGTTCCGGCAGTATTTGCACTGCTTTGGGGATTAGATTGAACTGACTCCTTTATTGTATGCAATGAGCTAGGCTAAATACAATATGACTCTTCCACATAGCCTCTGCTTTCTTCTCTTCCTTTGTCAAGACACATGTGCAGGAGACATAGGCCAGGGACTAATTAGGGCTCATGCGCACATCAGTATGTGTGCGCACACGCACGCACGCACGCACACACACACACACACGCACACAAGCTCTTTTCCTGTTTCAGCACGTCTGTCAAGGGTGTGAGAAGGGCACAATGAGGCTGTTTGAGCAGCAGAGTTATGTGCTTGCCAGCAGAGCTCAGGCCACTCATTAGTCTAAAAAAACCTCTCTCTCATTTAAGACCAATGTCACAAGGACCAGAGGTAATGGCTGAAACCTTGCGCTTCGACAGCTTAATGTCTCAGGGTATTTGTAGACCTACATGCATCATGACCACAGGATGGAAGACTACCTGCAAAGAATGGCGCATCTTCCTTGAAAGGGCACAGTGCTCGTCGTGGTAGTGTCATGCCAAAATCAGGCACTATCACTGCACAATTTCTGACATTTTCTAACTGATACTTCCCCATAGACCTGTCACACTGATCAGATTGCCTTTTAAACAATGAACAGGGACAGAATGCTCAAGTCAGACAACAGGTGCTCAACATTTGTTTCCACTGAAGGCCCCAAGGACGTAGTTTTAATAACGTACCTTCATATATCAGCACTGTAAAAGGCTGGAGTGTATCTAAGCTACACAAACAGTGAGGAGGGAGCTGTAACCAACAGTTACCCAAGTAGCTTACTGAGACAATATCCTGTCCTGGCTTACTCGCCTTCAGGCCCTGCAGGTCACTGGCCAAATTTCCCAATCCAAATCAGCCATGTACACCTGACACAGCAGCAGGCCTCTGACCTTGTATTTACAGGTGAGGAATTAGGGAACAAGGAAAGAGAATATTTGCTTGGTTTTCTTCTGTGTGCCCAGCTCTCCCTTATCAAGCCAAAGAAGTGCAGGTTAGGTCCATCTGTGACTTTAAATTGCTTATACAGTTGGTGTGAATGTGAGTGTGAACAGTTGTCCGTCTCTATGCGTCAGCTCTATCATTTACTGGCGAGCTGTCCAGGATGTACCCTGTTTCTCACCCAATGTCAGCTGGTATAGGCTGAAGCTCTTCCACATTTCTTTAGAATAAGCATGTATAGCTAGTGGGTGGGAAAACGTTCCTTAGAACAAAAGTACAACTATTATCAAGCCTCTGGTCAAAGGCTGGTTTCTAGCTAACCAGTGTACTAGTGGTTAGCACCAGTGTGTCTGGCCTCGAGCCCATCCCAAATACTAAATCTGCTCTACTACGGCAGTGGCCCTGCCTGCTGCAGCAACAGCCACAGTGCAGAACATTTTCTCCTTCTGTGTGCCACGGTGCTGCACACCACTTTGGATAAAATGCCAAAATGGCATGCGGCCTTGCTCTCAAATTGTATCTACAAATTTGTTCAAACACACAAATATATGAAAATCATGGCCAAAGGCAGTCACAAGATTCTGAACTCCACTAAAGTAAGCAGCTACCCGTTGTAAAATAACTGACCACTGGCACATTGCTGTTTGCTGAACAGCATCTAAGTGAAAATGATCCATAAGGGCTACTGAATGGGAGTCAACTACTTGTCTCTGTGCAGCTGTGTGTTACCATCACATCTAATCCAAGAGTTTACAAAGAAACTAACCCTGCGGTGCACTAACTCTGAATGTACGCCGGCAGAACAATGGAAATTCTAAAGCATAAGCCACTGATCCACTGTTGTGTCAGTGCTAAAATGGAAATTATGTGAGGCAGCTGGAGCAAGCCCGTAGTGAAACAATGTGACAACAGTTCCTCATGTGGTCTGTTTAGTTCAGAGTTACAGGAGCTACGGTATTCCAATTACCAAATCTGGGGGCACCTTGTGTAAGGCAACATATGTCATCCGTCACCTGAACAGTGCATGATCTCAGCAAGCACCATTTTGAATAGAATTTTAAAATGTGATTTTTGCTTTTGGTTGGGGCAATTCAAAGGCAGTAAAACAGGAGTGATTGAAGAGACAATGGCAGTGTTAGCCAACAGATCTTGAAGAATGAGCGACTGAGGCGGCCTCTGACGCATAAACTCGACACTTGGTTCCCTGTGTAATAATTTAACAGTGGTTTCTCAAGTGACAGCTTCAACGCTGCAACATGATCTATGCTTACACCAAAATGACACATTTTCTAATTCAATTACGGAGGGTGGGACAATACCATTAATTTACAGTACAGAAAACAAAGATATATGGTTCATATGCAGGAAAACAAACACCTTAGTGAGATGAAATCCTAATTACCAAAGTATATGTGGTGACTGTTTCCTAGCAGTTATATCATAAAACATGAGGCAATATATGGAGTAAAATTTAATCCAGATGTCTTTGGAAGATGTGAACATAGGCAAAATGATGCAGATCTTCATTAGATGGTCAAAATGAGACCAAATTGAATCTTCTTGAGCAAACATTTGCAATAATGCAACGCTCCACTACTCCCTAAAATAACAGATTATAGGAACAGAGAGTAGAGTTCCTGCAGGAAACATGGACTTCTTATGGTTATGAAAATGCTTATTATTACAGCAAATACCTTTTATGTGAGTATGATAACTGATCCACTGAGTCTTGGGTCTCAAGTCCAGAAGTTTAGGGGTTAAGTACAAATGTGCATCTTCATTTTTATAACAGCTGTCTTTTATTTATAATCCAGACCTATATGTTAATCCCTGGTTTTATTAAAATAGTAGATAATCAGTTTCTCTTTCTCACATTCACACACACACACACACACACACACACACACACACACACACAGAGTAAGGCCATTCTGTGCCCATCCTCCATCTGCCCTTGCAGTATCAAAAGGGCATGAGGACAATGCTACTTTAGCTGATCTGATTCTACCACGAGGCAGAGCAACATACTTCAGCTACAGTAATGCTAGTTTTAGCTTAAATCTGTAACAGAAATTACTCTTCACTGCTCAAAATGGCTGCAGAATCACAATTCAGATGAGAGAGAATCTGTTCACTGGGCTCAGTGCAAATTCCCTTTACACGCTTTTTGTGAGCATCTGCAACCCTTTACTGTCGCTAAGTAAGTTGAGAATTTGTTTTGAAATATGCTGTATGTGGGAGTTGAATTTACTGCATTATGCAGTATTAGTCCTAATGATTTAGAGCAGGTCAGATATGAACCTGATGCCATGACTAGAAACAGCAATTAGGCTGTTAGTTAATGGTAAATAGCTGTTCAGAGGTAGGCTTTGCAGCTTATTCAGCAAAAAGAAAACCAAGACACGTCAAGACATGTCTGAACAACGTCCTTACTGTTTGGCCTGTGGTGCACTGTGAGTCATTAACTGCACAAGGAGATAAATACCTAAAAAGGTCACAGAAAGCATCACTTTCTAAATTTTAAATCAAGGTCGTTCACTTTATTGGGTGATTTTTTTTTCCAGAAGAAACTGTCGTATGGAAAACAAAGATTAAGACTTAGATTTGCTCCATGGGTGGGCATGGTCAAGAAATGAAGCAGCTTCTCATTAGTGGGTTCTAAGGCCAATTAGTAATGCTGTTAGGCTATTGACAGACTGCTGGAACAACAAAAGCAAGTAATCATTCAGACAATTTAATACTATCCTCTTTATCCAGGATGACATTGAGAACCAATGGCAAGCGAATACTTAGACTGACCAGAAGTTAATTTGACAGAGAAGAAGGAACAGTGTCCAAAGGTAAGAAGGCAATGGATATGAACTGCACTTAAAGAGGCCTTTCATTGGGTCACAAGGCTTAGCTGGGCCTATGGCAACCTTCCTCTCTTCACCCTCGCCTCCTTGTAACGACCGACGCAATCAATCACGAGAGATCAATAAAATGAATTTATCTTCATGCTCCCTTTACCTTTTTCCATCAATCATATCGTCTGTTCTCTACATGTGACAATACAATTATTTGAGCCATCCTCACTGTGTGGGGCTGCAGCTATAAAAATTACACCACAAATAGGTTGGCATTTTGAAAACGAGTTGCTGGGCTATGGCAGCCATGACCTGGGTGATTAATAAAGCGGTAATCCTGAAACATCATTAGGCATTAGGCTCGGGCCATCAATCTACAGTATTACCGCCATTCTTTTTGTGGCCAGAATAAAATAAATCCCATGATGATGTCTTCTTTCTCACTGGTGTATCTATTTTTTTTATCTCACTGTCAATCATGATCGTCCATTCTCGTGATCATTCACCTTGCATCTTCTCACGTTTTCCCCCATTTCTCACCTCCCTCCGCCACTTCCATATCTTTCTCCCCATCGTTTTCTCTCCATCTTTGATGCCTCTCCCACTGCCCACACCCCCACTCCTCACTCCAGCCCCACAGCTTGTATATGTGGCACACACCACTGCAGTGACAGAGCCACATTAGTCATCATCAGGGACATATGGCTGTGGAAGTACAGAACCCAACGACAACGACAAGCTAACACGGTAACAAATGCATCATGTAAATCCATGCCCTGCCCCCGGGTTCTAAAAATAGCAGCTATACCACATACTGTAATAAAATTAACAGCCACCATAAATGACACACTGATGTTTAATCATTCAGGCAGCAAGCGGCCGCTGCTCAAAATGTTACCACACAAAAGCATGAACACACAAAGTGCATACAGAAGCACAATCTGTTCACGAATGGAAGGAAAAGTATGCCAGAACTATTGCTAAATCATACAGTGAGACAGTCAAAGGCAAACTGACCTGAAAGGGAAAGATGTTATCACTGCGACCGACTCCGTCATCCATCCAGGACTTAGGGTTGAAGCCTGCAGGACTGTTTCGAGGGTACTTCTGGGATGCCACATGGTTATTAGGAAAGGTCTTCTTCAATGGAGAGATAGAGTTGATGGGGGTCATCCCGCCGTTCAGCCCTCGGCGATAATCTCTGCCCTGAGACCCTCCCCAGCCGCCACCACCACTTCCATAGCCTCCTCCGGGACTCCAGGAGGTGGAGGAGCCAGGGGAGGGAGAGGGGCTCTGGTAGCTAGCTGGACCCCAGGGGGACGGGGGCTTGTTCAGGCTGTTGGACAAATGTGGCAACTGGCTGAAAGCCGGATTCCTGTGCGGAAAGGGCGGTGGAGGGTGTGGAGAGGCTGGGGAACGCCGATGCTGCTGGTGTTGGTTGTGGGGGTGTTGGAAGTGGGGGTGTGGCGGGGGAGCTGGGTGGTGCTGGGACAAGGCCGCTGCTGGTCCGATCTGGGGCGAGAAGTTACCCCCAAAACCTGGACTGACATGGTGTGAGAAGTTCTGGAACAGCAGAGGCCCATTGTTGGCAGAGGCCGGGTTAAAGAAGCTCACGTCCTCATTGATGATGGTTGATGGCGCCGGTGGGATGGCAGCTGACCAGTTGTTGAAGCCTGTAAGTGATGATGAGGTTGTGCTGGACTGGACCGGGCCAGTCCCACCAAGACCAGACGTCTCCTGGTAATCAAAGCCTGTCAGGACAGGAGACTCAAGACGTAGTTGCTTCTCCTTTCCGTTACTTCCTTCAGACACGCCACTGTCTGTCTTGCCTTCCTCTGACCGGGCTTTTTCCAGTTCTGAAATGATCCCACCACCACTTCCACCCTCCTGGTGACTCCCAGGGGACAACTGCTGCTGCTTTTCTTGCGTTTCTTGCATTTCCTGTTGCTGCTGCGCTTTGGGCTTCTCCGGGCCCCCCAGGATTTCGTCTTGCACACTGTTGTGGGTGGCAGAAGCAGGGAAGAGCCAGGGAGAGCCTCCCGTGGTGCCATTCCCTGCGGCTGTGGTGCTGTTTATGAAAGCAGCAGGGCTCTGCGACACATTTTGGTGGTGGTGTGGGGGCTGCAGATGCGGGTGGATTCGGACCGGGAATGCAGACTTGTTGCCAGTGTTGTTTTGAACTAGGACTCCAAACCCGTAATCCCCCATTTGTTTTCTCCCCCCACACACACAAATGCTATCCCGTGATCGTTTGGTCCTATTGAGAGAAGAGCACACAGGATGGCATGCACTGAGTTAGCAGACAGCCCCTCTCATTCCACTATAGATCAAGGGATTTAGAAACAACTAGGTGATGGCCATAGACATTTTCTAGTGACATAAAAGATCTTTTTTTCACTCCATTGACTCTGGTTTACTCCCTCAGAGAATTTCTGGACATATGATAATCACACAACATTGTCATGAATGAGTTCATTCTTGCGCAGAACAATCTACCCTTATTACTCTGACCAGCTGAAAAAGCCAAGCAGTTAACGTTACATCTTTAGCTAATTATAACCCCGTGACGTTGCCAGCTTGTAAGTCTACAGCTGAGCTGCTGGCAGTCACCAATATAGCTGGAGACACTGCTGTGACGAGCCGACACATTCTCCATTTGGAGACGGTTTCCTAACGTAGACCAGCTGACAGACAATTAATTACCGCAGTACAACATTGAACACAACACAGCAGCACAAAATATCGTTCAATGTTGAATATACTAACAATAAACCGACACAACGTCCAGGCGAAAAACACTCGACCTTGTTTGACAGCTGTCAGGAGTCTGTGAAGAGTCCAACCTCAAAATGCATAAGATATAATTAGGTCTAACACTGTGTTTAGTTTGCTCTAAAAAGAGCAAGTGAACAGTGTCACACGTCATTGTTTATTATTATATTTTAACACTTGAGGTAGCAGTCGACAGACGAGCGTTTAAAATAAACTAGACACGTTAGCTGCCCGGCTAACATTTCCATCCGTTGCTAACGTTAGCTAGCTAGCTATTAACCGTTAGCACAAAATGCTAGCTAGCCGGACAGTTTGAAGACAGGCGAATAAGACATTATTTCACCTTCTGATCACCACCTTCGACCCCGGCGATGTCTTTGTCGAGATCCTCCCCTTGGGTTGAGAGCAAGGTGCTGTCCTTGAAAAAAGGCGTTCGTCGGGCAAAGCTTTTCAGAGGCGATTTGATAGCTGACTCGTACAGTGCAGTCGGTCAGCTTTTTTTCTCGCTTCTCCTGACGTGTCCTGCCTGCTCAATGACACAGCTCTCTATCTGCTGCCTCTGATCTGGACTGGATAATCAAAGAGCTTTGTTAACGTGGCAATGTGAGAAATATATTCAGCCGCGGTTCTTTCACAAGCCTTATTCGATCGGTTTCATTGTTCGTTTGATTTCAGTATATTTTCTCGCCAAGTGTCTTTCCTACAGAGCCAGCCGATTCCTGTCTGCGTCTTGGCTGCCCCTATCTCCTGGAACCGACCGTGGCCGAATGACAGCGAGAGATCAGCCGAGACACACTTCCGCTTCTAGCGCCAGCCCCTTCAGCGTGACCACCCCCTCCGAGGGCCACACCTCAATATGCGATTGGCCAGCGCATCGGCAGCCTCGCCCCAGTTTCTACAACAGTTGACTGCCATGCACCAATAACACACCCATCTCATCCATAAGTACTGCCCACTGAGGTCTAGAATGATGGTTAAAAATAAATAAATAAAAAGAAATCCTCCCAGCACGGTCCTGTCCTTTCACGATGCAGCCGGTATCAGGTCGTGAGAAAACTGAGATACCCCACCTCCCCCCACCTCCTCGAAAGGATGGGAATGCATCAGGAAAAGAGCATCCTTAGCCCAGGCTTTTTGATCACGTTGTATATGAGGAAATGAAACAGGAGGGCATGGCGTCGTTTCAGTGGCTGCTTTTGTTGCTCACTGTATTTCCTTTTCAAGGTTAACCACATTTCCTCTTATATATATGATATGGAATTTAATATACCATAAACTGAACTTTTACAATGCCTTCAATGTTCAAATTTCATTAAATTTGTCATATCAAATTATATTTATTATCACTGAGGATCACATTGAAGTGCTTGTGGTATTTTAGATATGTTTTACATGTGTTTTGTTTCATATCTGTACTCCACTGGCATTATTCAATGCAATAGTTGACACTATTAAAAATACCTTTGCACCACTCTCATACAATTATATATAAAGTTATTGCAAAGACATTAATAGCTTAGCTTAGCATAAAGACTGGAAGCAGGGGGAAAGTTCCCTTGCACTGATGGCTATAGTTTCATATTTAACAGATAGATATGGATGTGGTACTAATGCCCTCATTTAACTCTCTGCAAAAAAGCATGTAGCAAAACATCTTTCACAAAATATCAAACTGTCTCTTTAAATAATTGTCCTATTTTATTCAAAACTAATAAACATTGCCACTTTACCAACACACAATATTCTTTCTGACATAGTTTTAATCTTCCAATTTCTGTAGAGAATAGTCTATCACATTATTTTCAACTATACTCCATTTAAGGGTTTCCTTGTGTCAAATTGACCAGGTGTCAGACCATCCACCCCTCTTTTCTTCACCCCCCCACACCATTCCCCATGTCTCTTTATCTCCCGCTCAGTCCTCCCCTGTGTCCTTCTCTCCTGTACGGTCATTATCACCTCGAGGTCATCAAACAGCTTTGACTCTGTCTGTCTCACTGACCCTCAACTGGCAGCATTACATGCAGCTGCAAATGGCTATCTAATAAATCTGTCACTTCAAGTCCAGCTGGGGGAGAGTGATAAATTAGGAAATCTGTGGTGTCCTGCATTATTAAGTGTGTACAGAAAGGATGAGCAGGCGATGTGGAGGTGGATGCCAGGTATTGGCATGGTTAGAGAGTGACCTTAATATAATCTTAATATAATCTGATTAAAAAATTGATTGCAGATGTTTGATAGCAACACCTTTTACATTTTGCTTACACATTGGTGTCAGCTGTGCAAATACCCTTACATGCTATAAAATTTGGAGGCGTGAAAAATACAATTATTTTAACAATTAGAACTGAATGCAAGCTTGTAACATAAGTAAATGAGAAGACAAATGTCAAAACTTTGCCTCATCCACAGCTTTGTTAACTGTAACTCAAACTTCTTTAAATTAGGTAACTCATTCAGCTCTATCACATCCTGACAAAACAAAAGACTTAAAGATAAATATGTCAGATGCCTTTGAATGTAATATAAGGCACTTGGATTAACATTCTTCATTAGAAATTACAATTCAGTTTAAATGTCTTTGAAATGCAAAATAGTCTGTCCTCTTTACTGTCTCTGGAGTAAAACAATTAGTCTTTTAATTGTCTAATGATATAATAATGCAAGTCATTGTCCCTGTTTTTGCTTTTTAATCACTGTAATAGGTCCGGCACTGCATATACAGAACTGCAGTTGCATAAGTTGTATAAGCACGATGCAATTCTATTATACACTGCAGTTTCTGTTTTGTGACCTTCATTTCCTTTTCCTTATTTTCTAATATCCTTTCTGTTCCACAAACAAGTGCTCAAGTGAAATCTTAATGATACACCGGAGGGCGAGAATCAGCAGGAGGAAGGAGTCATGTTTGATAGCCCTAAATGTGCTCCAGCTTTACAGTATCTCCTGCATGGGGCAGAGTATTCCTCTCACAGTGGGGTGGATGATTAGGCAGGGTGCCCTGTACTGTAAATGGATTTCTAGGACAGAATAACCGGTCTTACTGGCCTCACTCAGGAGACAACACCCTCTCTTCCTTCTGTCCCTCTCTCTGTCTGCCTTTCACTCTGTGTCACACTTACACACAAAGCTGACAGGAAATTGCATACATATTTATTAAATCATTTATGGGATCTGTATGTCTGCAGTTTTGGTCTAAAAGAGTACTGTAACCTAAGCTACTGTATGAAATAGCAAATAGACAGTTTTACCATGTGTTCTCTTTCCTGGCAAAGGTTTTATGTGTGCTCTGCCACATTCAAGACTGGATAGGTGCTATGAATAAAACATTGAATCCATTAAAAAATTAATCGCATTTTTACCTTAGGCATAATTATGGTGCAATTCCTCGCAGAGTGAGTGTGTGTGTGCATTTGCGTGCACAGACGTGCCTAAGTGCATATGTGCACATGCTAAGCTCATAACACTAATGTTGATGATTTATATCTCAAAATTTCAATTTGGATTATTTGATTGGATAAACTCAAAACAGCATTGTGAGTCATGGCTGTTTTCCAAGTTGACATTTGGGAGAGGACTTCGATCTGACATGAATTGTATCTGTGTAAATTATGCAGATGTTTACATGTACAGTGTTTCAGACAAAGGTGGATGTGTTTAAATGTTCTAACAAAGCTTTACAGTGTGTTGTTGTGTGGTTGTGTTTGTGTCCCATGAAATATTTAGAGAGTGTACATGTTGCTAACTAAACGGTGCGAACGTGCTCCTGGGTGGCTTTGGGACGCGACAAGGACCTCTGGGTACAGGACAGAGTGGGAGGGAGGGTGAATTAGATGATGCAAGTAGCAAATATTAGAGAGGAGGCTAAAAGAGCTGCAGCTAATAAGGATTAGCAATAGAAACAAAAAGAAGTGACTACATATGAAGCCCATATACGTGCATAAAGGCTCCTATTTAAAAGTACCTTTGGAGAAGCACCAAAAACATAGATTTTGTAGTTTTGAGAAGTGTTTTAAATGTTTTACAAGGATTTTAGTTGTGATGGGTTCATTCTAACACTATAATTCATAATCCTCACACACAAAAAGGGCCTTACAGATATAGCAGAGATTTTCAGTGTTTCTAAAATAGTGTTATTGATCTGTCTTAGTCAATCATTCATAATCCATAATAATTTTCTTAAATTATAAAAACAGTGTCCTTGTCATTTTTATATCAAAGAGAAACTCCTTTCCTCAGTGTTTTTTGGACCTTTCACATCCTTCATCTGTCCAGTGTTTTTGCCCTGTTGTGCTCTCCCTGGGGACTCTATACTAATTAAGCCAAAGAGGTCTCTGCCGTGTAGTGGGCTGGGATGACTGTTTGAAAAAGGGCTCATGGACTGAGTGCGTGTGTGTGTGTGTGTGTGTGTGTGTGTGTCAGAAGGCCAGGCTGATTTCACGACTCCACTGGGTACAGCAGGGATAATAAATTACAACAGAGCAGCAGCTGGGGGTCTGTGAAGTCAATGTGTGTGTTTGTGTACGTGTGTCTTCGCACACACTAGATTGAGCAAATATGTAGTTAAGTGAGTTAACACATATTTCAAAATGCAACATTTTGTACTATAGCATAATTGTTCAGTCCTGAGTTGTGTCTGATCATAGTGTGACCTCCCGTGTTTATAAAGAAAAATATGACAAATTACATTTTTTTAAATTGTCAGTCTTTAAAAAATGTGCTTAACATCCTAATAAAAAATAATTTTATTCAGAGCAGCACCGACTTCAGGGAGAAATGTATCATAATTACTGTAACTGGCATACAAAATAAGTGCTGGTGGATGACCCATTTTTGCCCTGGTGATTGTTGTGATAATCAGATGTGAGCTGCACATTAATGCCAAAAGTTTCAGAAAAACTACTGTATGTGAAAGAAGATTTAAACTACTACTCAAACAGGGACTGAACACAGTGTCTTGGTTTTGCCAAAATGTTATTGATCTCTTCCTTTCCCTTTGGGGAAATGGGGTTAAGGATGTACAATAGAATTCTGCTTGTCTATCTTAATATCTTTCACCACATCCCTGCATCTCTAGTGATTCTTGTACTATATATGGCAGTCTGGAATGTGTGAATTTGTTGTTGCCATGGCAATGTCAAATTTGGGCTACTTGTTCATTCATTCACTGTTGGTGACATATAAAAGGGATTCTGATTCTGCTTATTTTCATCTATTTGCATCTTTATTTTCTTATGAATCAACAGAAGAAAAACATTTGGAAACAAGTATCGATTTGCCAAAGGGTCGTGTATCTGTGAATGTGTATAATTCAAGAATGTGCACAGATGTGCGTGTGTGAAATCAATTGAGGAACTGTGCCTCTAAAGCAGGAGTGGTTTCATTTACCTTCTGGGCACTTCTCCATGGCTGATGAATCTGGCTGGGTGACAGATTGAAAGGAGCCAGGACAACAGTGGCTGGATGTGGTGGCCAGTTTCAAGTAAAAATCTTGAAATTTTGATCATTTTCAGCCATAATCGTACAATGCTCAAGTCAAAGATCAGTGAGTTATTTTCTCAGCAACTGTTCTAATAACAATTATAACATAATCCAGAACATCTCTTCCACCTCTGTTTCCTTTTGTCATTTTCTTTGTCTCGCAGAATGAGCCTTGCGAGATGCAAAATATAACTAATGGCAAACCAACTATAAACAAACAAATAATATTAAACAATAATTAACACACTTATGTTGAGTGCTGATTACAAAGGTTGCCTGTTTACATGCTAAACTAAAGTGATAAATAATTAGATATTGTACCTGCTTAACATCAGCATATTAGCAGTTCATTAACAAGTGTGTAACTCTCTTTATAATTAGCTAACTGGATTTTATAGTGTTTACACTGAAATTTGTTTATATTGTTTATACTGTGATGGTTGATTTGTAGCCATTTTGACACAGTTTTTGACACCAAGCAGGAGATGTTGTAGCCTTGAGCTAAGTGGTTAACATTCCCACTCAGCTGCTAGCCAACCTGCTTGTGCTATTACTGATGGCGGCTACTAAAAAGTCTTGCATTGAGGCTATGGTTGGTGGATAAATTGATATCTCTGCCTCAGTCCCACACTTCTCAAGGGGCTTACACAAAAACCTGATGTTGCAACCAGTAACATTTAATTTCCATTTTAAACCTATGGAAATTGCTGTTGGCATACAAAGCACCATCAAGTCTGCTTGTTGCCATCTGACCTGCTAGTTGTGTGCCAACTTATGCTGTGCCTTCTGTAAGATCTGTCTGCGTGGGGTTCATTGTGTCTGTTTGTCTTTCTCTTGTTTTCTCTTTCCTGTCTGTATACACACACACACACACACACACACAGTGCTGACTGAGGCTAAAAGAAAGAGCAATGGACAGAGGAATGCTGAGTCAAGCAGACCTGAGCCACCCCCTACCCCAATAAAGGTACAGAGCATGTGGCCTCATCAATAATGAAAAGTCCTCCTTGAAGCCATGTGTGTCTGTGTGTGAGCAGTGGAAAAAAAAATCATGTATGTTAAGTTAGTTAGTATGTTAAGACATTACATTAGTCTTCTCACTGAGTGAGTGTGTGTCACAGAGAGAGATGGCTAGACTTATGGTACATCCAGATCTCTTTAACTGCAAGGTGGAGCTCCAAGTGTGTCTTATCAGTCGATACAGCTGTACCTCCAAGGATACTGTGATGTACTGTGATGTGCGTGTCAACCAGCAGACATAGTGAAAGCCGGTCTGAATGATGTGCACACTGTGACTACCAGCCGGAGGTTTCCAGACATGACTACACGTTACTCCCTCCAGCAACTCTGTAATCCCCCAAATCTTAGTTTTGTCAGCTGTGAACTGAGAATTAAGGAATTTCTGGTAAAAGCACCCACAGGCTGAACCTCAAACCACATGCCACAGCACAACCACCTCTCTTCACATGGCTTTGATCTATCAAAGTTACTTGTGTACATTGATTGAATATGTTTTTTGTGTTCACTAACTATTTGGGTCACTTCTTTAAAAAAAAAAAAAATGTAAAAAATGACAAATTAAAATTGACATTACCACCTGTTTGGTTAGGTGCAGTTTCAATGCCTAGTGCACTGCTGGATCTGGAGGTATTTTATGTAATTTAACAAGTAGTTTCTAGCAGTAGAAGACAGCAAAGGAGATGAATTTAACTAAAACAGTGGTGGGGGGGTGTTCTCAATAGTCTGTTGTTAAGAAAATGTTTCAGTGTGCCAATGCAGTTTTTCTTCTTTTCTTTGTTTTTCTTTTTTTTTTTTTGTAAACTAAAAAAGATTTCTTGGAGGGTCCAGGAAGTTATAATGTCAAACTTTAAGACACCTCTCACCGCACCAAAATATTTTTTCAATGTATTAAAGGGTGTTTTTGAAAGATATGTTGGTGTTCTCCTGATCATCCTTACCTGAAAAAATTAGATTTGTTATTGCTTTATGCTATATGTTTATATGTATTTAACTGCTATTTTTCCTTGGTGTTGTGCCATACTGTTCCCTGTCTCAAAAGGAAATCCCTCATTATATATCAATTATAGTTTTTAATATCAATACATTTACATAATGCAGTACTCTTAACATCAGTGGTGAAAATTTACAACATATTGTAGTTATTGCAAGCCTGCTGAGAAATTTTAACGTGATGGGTTTTATCAGGTTCATTTGGCACTGTCTTCTATATTAGGAATCAGTGGGAGTCGGGAGCCTTGGAAGGAATAAGTGATTCCTCCCTGTCAAAGATTTATATTCTGAGAGCCAGATTGTTCTATCCTAATTACTCCTCCAGCTGTTTCTGTCCTCGCTGTGGTCCCTTTGGACCTAAAAGGTCTGCCAGCCAAAAGCTAACTGGGGTTAACTCCCTCCGTCATTATGTTCTGAAACCTCAATATTTTTTACTTCAACTTCCTCTCAAACTTGATGTGGAAAAATTCGCCTAACACAATTCAAGTTTATTTATACAACTTTGAGCCTTTTGGTACCGTGGCCTGGTTTTTCATTAGATGAGAAGGTATCACTGATATATTATTTAAGCCAGAGCTTGCACCAAAAGGGCAGTGCTTGTTCATTCTATGCTGGTTGCTGCATGTAAGGGCAATGTTACATAACACGACACACCTCATGATTTCTTAATCTGCAATCAAAATGCTGATCTCAGGCAATATATCAAGACCTGGAGGGTTCAAACAGATCTTAGGAAGGGCTACTTTACAGGGAAGGTCACAGATGCACAGGAGGTCACAGGAGTTTACAGGATTTCATTAATCCTATTTGATGTAGGGAGGGTGATGATTGCTGTACGAGCTGCGTTAGCATTATTATCAAGCAGAAAGACTTTGTGACCTTTCCAGTGGGCGACAGTGCGAGGCGGAGGCCTTTAGTAGAGAGATTGATCCCCCCCGCCCCAACCCAACCTACTCCAACCCTTCAGCCCACCCCCCAGGATCTGTTGTGTTTATTGACCTCAGTTTGCAGAGTTCACAATCTGGCCCATTGGTAGTTAGAGCCATTGATTGGAGTATAACACATAGATGATCAATCTGTTAAAATCGCACTGGCTGGGAGCTCAGCCAGTCACCAGTCTCTGGGGTCATCAGAGGCACACAGCAACGTGACTGTTGATGGGGCCGGGGGCCTGATCCTGCATGCATGCATGCATGCAAACAAAAGAGCATTTTGTGTGTATTCATGTTTATCCGTTCATCATACAATGATCACACACAGAGAATAGCCTATGCACTATGTAAACATACATTAATCATGAACGTGCCATATACACTCTCTCCACAGACGAATGTCATGGCGCTCAACAATCAATACCTCACAAAATCCATAAAAAACTGTTTAGCATATCTGATCATCTGCAGTGTTGCCCCCAGAAGAACCTTTTAAAGCAGTTAAATGGACAGCAAATGTTACAGTGCTTCTCCTTTACTATTTTAATTTTTAGCCATCCTAGCAACAAGGCTCTGGAGATCGCAGTGTCTGTCTGTCATGGTCTAGACCAACAGCTACTGGATGGATTGCCATGAGCTCTTCATGGATAGCAGGCATTCATCAGGGTGAAATGATGCATTTATGACAGGCTCTAAATTTGAATTTGATCAAAGTCCTGCAAAAGCAATGACGTTACCAGCAGCTTCTGTCTGTTTAGAACAAATTGGCAAATGTTAACATGCTAGCACCCTGAACTAACATGGTTAACATCACCATGTCAGCAGTGTCATCGTATGCATGTTGGTTTGCTGATCTTTGAAGCATGTTAATGTATTTACCTCAAAGCTGCTAGCATGGCTGCCCACTCTCATATTTTTGTTTAAAAAAGGTTATGTCAACTACTCAGCTAGACATAAGATCCAAAACTAGTGAAAAATTTGTCATTAACTGCATCAATATTATGTATGCTCGGGGACTTGTGTGGCACAGCTCAGGATACAAAAAGAGTTCTAAAATATCACATGACAGTATATAAACCAGCAGTTTGTTATAAGAAAGAAGACTATGCAATTGCTCATCATTACATGAAAGCAAACCATAAATCAGCAGCTACACACAAAAATTGAATATGTTCTTTGTCAACTAGAAGGAGAAAGAAGTCTATTGGGTATACACACTGGACAGCACAGAGCCTAAGGTCATCTGACTGATGACTTTTCTTTGGCTTCTGCTGATGAATCACTTAAGCATAGCCTTCTCGTACTGGTGGTTGGGTTTCATAATTCAAGATTCAAGGTTCAAGGTTCACCACTATTGTCATTATTCAATACAGGATTGCACAATACCCCTTCCATGATACACAGCAGGAAATCTCTAAACAAACATTCAAATAATTTAATTAAAATCAAATTAAATAATAAAACAGGCACAAAATAGAACAAAATATATAAAAGTAGCCCAAAGGAAGAAATAGAAAGGAACATTTGAGTCATATTTACAAGAAAGAAATAAAGTAATGCCTCTATATATTGACTGATACATCGTTATTTGTTATCTTATCATCTAGTGTAACATTTTTATATGTGACCTGATATCTACAAATACAATAACATGAAAGTAGCCTAAATGATCAAACACTACAATGAATGTGGATTGACTCAATAAATATCTGACTTTTTCCCTGAAATAAATGATACTAAACATGAATCAAAGATCCCTGGACAGAACTGAAACAGCTGTCGCAGTATGTGGTCTGCAGACTATAAGACTGTCCTACTGTCTAATTCATAATTATAATACTGTTAAATGAACCCTGTCCATGTTTGGCTTTTTATAGATAAGTTAAAATGTGTCCAACAGTAAGCTTCAGTGCATCATGATCGTGTGGGTTTTCTCTGCTTACCCTACTTTTAGGAGTGTGGGAAGTTTACTTGAAATATTTTGTAGTCCTCGTGTTTGTTTACTTGATAAATAAATATAATGCTGTCATGTTTTACTCTTAAGCTCTGATATGTATATATGCAGTGTGTTTTTGTAAGTGAGTTAGTGTACTTCTTTGATTTTTAAAGTGTTGAGGACCTGTTATAACTCCACCCAGCCACTGTAGCTTTAGATGATGATATAGTACAAAGAACAGAGTATGATAAGTACATTTTGGGTATTTAATCTATTGTGTGACAGCTTCTATTGTAGTACTACTACAAAGGGCTTCACAGATATGATATATACAACACTGGATTATGTATTTGTCATATGTCATGCAAATATTCCATGTACAGGCCTTTGCCCTAAATCTTAATTTAATAATACATTCAAAGATGAGCCTCTGTAATGATGCACACACGATAACATGCTAACATTTTTATCTTCCGTTATTATCATTCTGAGCATTTGTTCTGCCTATTTCCACCCAGCGTCTCTTCTTCTTAGCCAGCAGTACTGGACAGATGGTGGGATCAAACCCCATCAAACATTTACAACCTCACAGACACAGCCTCATCACACTCACTCCCTGACATCAGAGAGGTCCATCCATACCACCCCCACATGTACATACACACACATGCACACACCTGCCCCAGCTGCAAGCTCAGTTGTTGTTTTTTTTAAATTAAGAGTTTGAGCTTTGGCAGACGTCTGAATGATAGAGGATCTCTTTGTCTTTGTGTTTATCAACTCTGACCAGCTCAATTTTTAACCAAAAAAGGATTCTATATGCTCTGCTATACCACTTAACAGTGTCCCTGTTATACTGTAAAATTTTGGTCAAGGATTTTCATCAGACACATTGAATCCATCAGACTTGTTTTACTGCAGCCTTGAGTCCCCAGGGTCCTGTATCTCAAACAAAAGGAGAAGGACGATAGAGAGGAAGGGAGGACAAGGATGATGAGTCAAGGGAGAGAGAGAAAGAGAGTGAGAGGAGGAGGAGGATGACAGTGTTGAGGAGGATGGAAGAGAGAAACAGATGATTAGCAGGCGGGGGAGACAGAGAAGGAGGAGGAGGAGAGGTGGAGGAGGAGGAAGAGGCACAGGAGCTAAAATGGATAGCTGCATTGCTGTCATGCTACAACGTCCTTCAGGCTTTCGCTGAAACAACAAGCACCCACTGAATGATGACGACGAAATGCAGCAAAGCTCTTTTACACAGAACGAACTCAATCCAACATGACTTGAAGAACCATGGGTGCACAATTGGGCTCATGAATGTCATCTCCCACATGCTGAGGTACACTGAACCACGTTATGGAGCCTGAACAGAAATTGTAGTTTTGTACGCAGTGATAATCCTTTGAGAAACGCATGCATTAAAATACACAAACCTAATTCATACTAAAATGGAGGCAAATAGACACACAAGTAAAAAAAATATATACATCATAATAATGATCGGTCTGTTTCTATTCCAACAACCCCACAGAGATTTGGTTGCCAAGTCAACCACGGCCACCTCGATGACAACCATGCAATAGTCAGCTTATCTTCATCTCTTCTTATGCTTTCAAATGAATCATGTTCGAGTGTTCTTCCAGTCATTTATTTGTATTTTGACTGTACTGTCACAGAAAAAGTGAGTGTGGATGTCCCAGGAGTCATTATAGGTCTGCATGTTTTAGTTAATTTTAATTGCTGTATATTCATTAACTGTTTTCAGGTTTGTTTGTTTTTTTGCTTTCAGTTTGACTCGATTTGTTTGGGAGCTTTTGAGAATATGGTTAGCAGTGGCTACAGGGTTTAAAAACAACTCTTCTCCAAATATCTGTAGCATACCAGTGTAACCATGTACCCAGAGCAACACTGCAGTGAACTAATTGTGAAAAAATTGTTTATGCTCCTTTATACTTTGTAAGTCAATAATGAGATTTACATACGTAGAATCCATAAATATTATTTACTCTAAACTTTGTGCAGGAAGTCAGTCAATTAAGGGGACTTGGGATGCTTGTACCATTTAGCAGCTTAACAGTACAGTACAATGGGTGGTCCACCATTAAGATTCAGTTTGCACCCTCCAAGGGGAAAGGTTTGGGTACCTGTGACAAAGAGGCACATTGAATGATGGTGGATGAAAAGGGGCCTGTTAAATTCTGCAAATTTCTGCTGAGTAATTATTCCACAGGATTTTGAAAAGATGTACCTCGGTGCCTTTGAATTCAGCAGCACTGGAGCAATGCCTAGTAGCGCTTATTGTTGGATAGCAACCCATACCACAAAATGAGGGTTTCCTCAAAATTATTAAACATCAAATGAATGAGGATGTCATGTGTGCAGCAATGTGAATAGATAACTACAAAAAAACAGAATGATGATCAGGATTTGTGCATCATCAGCATTGTTAATGTGTCAGCATCCAGTTTTTATTTCACTTCCTACTTTTGATACATAACATGACTTTTGTTGAATAAATGTATGTAACCAGACCACCCATTTTCATTTTGGTAAACAAGGAAAATCAATTTAGAGGCACTACTAAATGCTTTAGAGTCTCTATAAGTTCACTGTTAAAGTCATAAAAGGTTTGCTACCAGGAGTACTTAACACTGGTATTATGCATGCAGGCTACTGTATGATCTATAACCCAAACAGAGACATAACATGATCTGACAGTTTGCAGTTGAGAATGAATGAAGGGTTATACATTATTCTGTGTGAACAAACTGTAAACATTTGAAGCCTTTTGTGTAGTTTATGCTGACAACCTATGCCTATGCTCATGCATAGATTCACACACTCACACTTTCTCTGTCCATGCTGCTTATTGTCACACCTCGGACTATAATAAGCTGTGTGAGTCATCAAGCCATTTTTTTCAGACAGGTAATTACCCATAATGACATTGGCTTTGCAGGTCACCAGGACAGCACAGGTGCAGAATAACACAGGGGTCAAAGTAACACAGTAGCTTTGTCTTTCTGCCAGGCAGTACGTCTGCTGTTTGCAAAATACAGAAGCTTCCAATGTCCCCTCTGACCTGACTAGGCACACTGTATATTAAAACCAATTTTTCATTTAAAATCATTTAGAAATATGACCAAACAATATTTCTCTCCCTCATCCTCTCCTTCCTCTTACACACACACCTTAGCATGCAGAAGCCCAAACCCAGAGTTAGTGATGAGTCTGAATGTTCTCCCAGTGTTGACAGTGCTTGACTCATTCTGCAGCGTGCCTGCCGTCATTGAGATGCATAGCAAGGTCTAAACAGAGTTCTGCCAAGTTGTAGGCTGCCATTTAACCACCAACACACACACGCATGCAGACACAGATGCACAGAGAGGGAGAAATACAGAGACCAGGATCATGAAAAGGCAACTAACTAGAACCATTTGCTTCTGTGGTCTCGGCCCAGAATATAGTATAATATGTGAGTTTGTCTTGTCAATATTTTACAAGAGAAATAAATCAGCAGACAGTGTTTTAGCATGAATTTTGCAGATGTGGTGTATTTTGCACGTTCATTATTTTAGCCAGCAGCCATGCTATGCAGCAGGGTTGCTAGCTACATTGCCTATCAACCCTGTGACTTACTGAAGGAACAGCCAAGCTAAATGCTAATGTCAAATGCTAAGATAGTGACAGTGACAATGACAATATACTGATGCCTGACATGTGATGGTCACCATTTTTATCATCTTAATCTAATATGTTAGCATGGTAACAATTGCTAATTAGCACTTTAGGCAAAGTACAGCAAAGGCTGATGGGGATGTCATTAGTTTTGGAGATATGTTGACATCAAATTACTAGACAAATTATGACTTTAACATGATTATGGAGCTATGTGGAAATAAGGGGATGATGAACAGGTCATCCTAGGAGGAACAGGAATGTCTTAATCAGATCTCATGGTAATCCATGCAATAGCTGTGACAAAACGTGTCAGTCTGGCGGTGTTTAAGGTAAAGTCATCAAAGTGAGAAAATTGTTTTCTGGGGCTGCAAATGTCTATGAACTATTTCCCCCTCTGGGCATGGAAAGGACTTAATTGCACTCTTTATTAGTCTTTATTAGTAGCACTTGTGCAAACTTTTCCATCTCAAGCTTAAGCAAAATGCAGATTGCTTTTATTTTCACCAATGGATACTTTTATGAGGCAACATCCCTTGTAAATAATGCTGTCAAAAAATTACATGTTTTTTCTGCCACCTCTCTGCCACAGTAAATAAATAAATATTACTACCATAAAGCAATATTGGGAACTGTTTTCGTCTGCTATCCCTTTGAAAAGATAAATGGCAATGTTCCTGTTAGAGCATCATTCAACATTCCTGCTGGGGATGACGAAACAGTGCAGAAATAGTTCAACACACTTCTTTAAAGTACAGGCTATATAGCTGCATAAGTGATGCGTGAGTTTTATCAACATCACTGAGTCTGGCATTCAAACCGATGTTGTAAATGGCCTCATTATTGGTGGCTCTGAGAATAAGCGTGACGTTCTACTATTTCCTGCTTTAGCTAAAGAAGGCCCTCAAATAACCCAAACTTTACAACTTTTTCTCGCTGTTAGTGTAGCACCATATAGCAAAGTCCAGTAGTCCATCAGTTAGTTCTCTACTTTGGTATGACTTGTGACCAAATACTCAAAATTAAAAGCTTGACATTCTCACCCTTTACCGTATTTCATGATTACTACTAATTATCTGATGATAGCAGGCAAACATACTAAGCTAAGATGGCAAACCTAATAAATATCGGCATTGTCATGGTCAGTGACCTCTTATCACCATATGCACAGTTCTTCAATTAGCCTGTGATCAGACCTCAGATACTTTTATATACTTTTAAAAGCTGCTGGTGACTTCACTGACATCACAGTAAAACCAATCAGATGTGGCACTCATACTGCACTCAAATATATATTTAACTCGCAGGCTGGTGCATAACAAAACCAAACGCACAACGCAACACCCTGATATGTAATCTGTAAGGAGCAATTTGTGGAACAAAGGTCATAAGGCAGCCATTTATCTGCGCGGTGTAGGGGGAAGGGTTGGCACAGTGAAAGGAAGATCAGGCAGCCAGTTGAACGTGATCTAAACTGGTAATTTGGCATATTTTCATGTCCATCTTGACTCCATTAGCTGTGAATTCAACAATGTTTTCATCATGATTGAGCCTCTTCTCGCTGTGATCATCAGTTTGATGTTGCGGGTTTAGAGGTAATTACATGTCAGAAGAAGTGCTGAAGAGGAGCAATTGTCCAGTGTAAATATCTGTTATAGTACAGTAATTGATGTTGTCAGCCACACCGTCATTGAGTTAGTTGCCTCAGCAATACATGATGTTACAAGAAATTACTGTCCAAACTAGTGTAACTTGGTATGGGTTATAGTATCAATTACTTTGGTGATTTTATGACCTATAAAATATGATCAGGTTACATTATAGCCACAGATAACACTACTGTAAAGAGTAAAATGTTGACGGCCAGGTTATCATAAGTTTGCTCCATGAATTAATGGTCCCATGATGATGAACCACACAAACATCTCTTCTGGTTCTGATGTCACTGTCACTAAATAATCTAATTTTTTATAAAACAAATATCAGAATTCAGTGTGCAGCTTTCTAAAAATGCATTCATGCATTTGCTGTTCTGGGAAAAGCCCTTTTGATTTGAGTGACCTGGGATCCTCCAGAATCATGCTTTGAAGCAAGGCCTGACAATTACAGTTGTATATAACCTATTGTCTGGAAACTGTGGGGCTGCATACATTTGTGATTATATGAATACTGCATTATGATAGTATATTACACATTAAAGACTCTGAAAATAAGTTATTCTGATAGGGCATTATTTATGTTTTTTGAAAACTGATATGTGGAAATTGATGGCTTTTCTGTGTAAGCATAATTTAAACCCTGCATTTACAGTTCAACTGTGTGCATTCGGATAAGATTAGCTGCCAGTAAAAGAGAGATCATTTGCTGTCAAGTGTCATGCACAAGTAGACTCCAGAAGCTGCTGCATCAGTGTGAAAGAATTTGCCTTTTTTCCATTACTATTCAGTGAGTTAATATTGCTCTTTGCCTGCAACCCTCACAGCAGATGAGGTGTCTAACTTCTTTTTTTTTTTTTTATAAGAAAAATGATAATCACCTGATCCTGCTGTTATAATTGGGGTCAAGGAGAACTCATCATTTATAAAGAAATATCATCCATTTCTCTCCTTCTCCCTCTTCCTCTTCATTTTATCATCTTCTGGGGAGGGTGTCATGGCACCCAGAAAAAACTGTGACCTTGCTGTTCCACTCCAATTCATATCCATTTGTATGCGCGTGGTCCTGTGTGTGTGTGTGTGTGTGTGTGTGTGTGTGTGTGTGTGTGTGTGTGTGTGGCCATCCAAATAGGCCCCATTGGTGATTTTTGTCCCACATAGGCTCCTGACAGAAATGTCTCAAAGGCCCCTAACAACTAGACCACAGACTCCATACACACACATACACACACACACACACACACACACACTTGCACAAAATGAATATACACACACCTGAAGGCAGAAACAAAGGGAAGAGGAGCAGGACAGTACCAGAGAGAGAAGTGCACTGTCAGTGTACATCTAGCCTCATTTCCTTGGAAGCTCCAGAAATGCATGAATGAAAGAGAATCTGCATCGTCACTCCTAACAGAGACGCCATTTTGTTTCAGAGGCAGCGCACAGCTACAATACCAAGGTCTGGTGTGAGTCACCCATACAAACAAATCTATAATTCATTCTTGATTCCACTGAATTTCACTTTGACAATCTGACAAGTGGCGATTCAGTTTCTGCTGCAGTGCAGCAGTGTGTGTGTGTGAGACTGCATGTATGCTCCTTTTATCTTCCACTCAAACACGCATTTTTCTGTCACACCCTGCTCTTATCTTCCCCTCACTCTTTCTGTTTTTCTCAGTCTTTTCTCGTGTCCTGATGTATCTGATTGCCACGAGTAGCAAAAAAAAGATGATGAGATTACCATGACAACATGAGGGAGTGACGTGGGGGTTATTTCTGAGGCCGCATAGTCCGGGGAGATGAACTTGATGACACTGATGAATCATCAAGAGAAAACAGACTAATACGTGAGATTGTCTACTCTGTTTGCCCCTAAACATAACAAGCCAGTATGCATTCATGTCTACTGCTGTATACATGTTTACTGTACTAATATAAACTGCAGCCTGTAGTTCAGCCTGTACAGTATTTATTTTAATGTAAATCAAACAATGGTTTGTTCAGTATTCGTTTTCAGTGCTGCCTCATTCACAGTGATGCTGACACACTCAGCGGGGTTGAACGCTTTGCTCAAGGGCACCTTGTCAGTGGCTGTCAAGAGAGGAGAGTGCAGTACTCATTGAGTTTCCTCTCACAGATTTTCAGGAGAGGTAGACTGAATTGTGCTATTTAACCTTCACAATCACAGACGTATTTCACACATCTTCCTCATTTTTGCACCTCATGTCCGACTTCTTTCACCTTTTTTCCTCTTCCTCGTTGTGTTCTCCACCTCATGCTGTGTCAGACTTGTCCTGTCCCATTTTGCTTTTGTACTCTCCTCCTGTTCGGCATCATCATCATCAACGTTATTGTAGCCTTCGCCTCTCTGCCTTCTGTGGTGGTCTTGCATGCGTAGTCCTCCATTTTTCGCACCCACAGCCTTGCCATAGCAACAGAAGTGACTGCGTGACAGGCTGCACATCAAGGAAGGGAAAAGAGGAAGAGGAGAGGAGGTAAAACAGGGGGATGAGAAGGCAGGCAGGAGAGGAAGAGAGCAGAGGGATAGAGGGAGGGGTTGCAGAAACAGTCTCCTGCTTAAGGAAAGATAGTGAGGGGAAACGCCAAGCTTTGGTATCCGAAAAGATAAGTAGGTCAGTCCTAATCTGGGGTTGAGTTTAGCATATAAATAAATAATGAAGACAGCTTTGCAGAAAAAGAAACATCTAGGTAGAAAACCATCTAAATATGAAAGCCCACTGTGCTGCGCTAGGACGATTACGCAGTCGATGTCCTCTGATCTTCATGCATGACACTGAGAGTTCACCATTGCTGTAAAGCATCATGGTGATGAATGACCTGAAAAAGCTGATCGTCTACGACAGCTAAGATACAGTAGATAGTGAGGAGGCAATCAGTGGCAAATTTTGTCACTGTATTGGTGTGTGTGTGTGATTGTGTGTGTGTTAACAAGAGAAAGGAAGCCTGGACTTTGTCGGGGAGATGGCATTGTTGGAAATATGAGGTGCATTAGACAGATGGGGCATGTGATAGGTCACATCTGGTAATAGTAGGAGGAGAGGAGAGAAGAGGAGAGGAGAAGAGAGGAGACAACAACACAAAAAGAAAGTAGATTTTAGATTTATTTCCTTAATTATTGGCATTATTACTGTATAACTCAGGTCCAAGACAAACAAAGTAAATCAAATACATGCTTATTTTAAAGAAATAGTTCAGTGTTTAACATGCTGGTGAAGACTGAGATGTGCACTCACTGTCAGACGTTAACAGTATAATGTCAATTCGTAATTCCTATACTATAGTGATAAAAATCTCATACACCTCATTCCTGCTTTTGGTATATGAGCCAAAGCAGGCCTACCTGCATGCGAGCCAACAATTTCCTCTGCTTTGTGTTTCATTTGTCAGTGATCAAAAATGTTCATCTGTTCTGTTAACTTGATCTGAAATCAAACCATAAACCATAAACTCTTAGAGATTCCATAATCGACCAACAGTTTTTCAAAGAGGACACATTTCTCAGCCACAGATTTGAGCTACTTATATATAATGTCCCCCGTTATCACAGCTGATGTCAGTTACACTCATTTCATGGTCATATTTATTTCACACGCACTTGCACTGACCCTGGTGTCAATGCACGGCTTCCTTTAATAACCTGGTCCCATAACGTGTACATCTTGTTCTAAGGAACAAAACCTGTACTTAACCTCAGCACAGATATCTGGGACACCGCTGCTGACACACTTCTTTGTCACTATCAGCCTCTACTGATTGGATCTATTTTCCTTTGCCCTAATAGGGTGTTATAAAGCAACCTTTCATACCCCTTTAAGCTGAAAGAGACAAACTGAACAAAGACTGCCACGAACCCAGGCAACACCTTCCCTACTGGCATTAGGTTTTACTTTCCTAATCTCACCTTGCAGAGGCTCTGTCATTTTGTTAACCCCATTCACACCACCACTGAAATCTCAAGACATATAGATCACCAAGTGAATGTAGGTAGTGTAATTGAATATGTATATTGTTTCCTGGAAGAATTAGGTGTCTCTGCTGCGCTCTTGTAAACAGCTCTAATAATGCCTTGCATCATGATACAATACAAGTACAGACCTCATAGCCTCATACTTTTACATGTAATAAAAATGTCCTTTATTAACCTTGTGCACTTCAGCAAAAAGGAAGTGCTTCATCTCTGTTGTTTGTCTTTAAACTTCCTGTCTAGACCAGAATTTTTATCACATTTGTCACATTGTCTAGGTTGACATCTTATGTTTGTAATCACATTTTTGAAAATAAATGGGTTTTGCAATATAACAAAGTGATGGTTAAGTCTTACACAGTGCCAGAATCAGCTGGTCATGTTTCTGTTTTAATAATCATGGTGACTGGACAGAATGTGTGGGTGTTTGTAAATCATCTGGTTCGGTGATCTTAACTTTCGTCATCATACAGATAAATAAGCACCAGAGCTCTTGAAAACTTGACCATTAATATAACATCTATTTATCCCTTGCGCTGGATGTAGTAGTGGAATGTCATCTGACCACCTTTAAAAAATATTGAACAACCTAGAGAAATGTATAAGCTGTAAATTGACTTTGTACTTGTATTTACTATTACCAGTAATTCAGGGTTAAGAGACAAAACTACAGGTGAAACAAATAATGGTAAATAAAGATAAACATAAACATAAACACACACACACACACACACACACACACATATATATATATGTATATATATATATATGTATATATATATATATATATGTATATATATGTATGTATATGTGTGTGTGTATATATATATGTATGTATATGTGTGTATATATACATATATATATATATGTATGTATATATATATATATATATAAAAAGCATATATAAGCATAAAAGCATTGACAAACTCTAAACTGGTTTTGGATGCCCTCTTTAAATGTACCAGTTCACTGAGGGCTGGCTGTAATGGCTGATCTGATTCTACAGGACAATGAGTGACCTCACTGTGTGATTGAACACCAACACTGGTATCTCTGGTTACTGTCGTCGTAGCAACGAATGCTAATGCTGCATGTCCTGATCTGGGTTGATGATGACGGCCTGGTTTGGACAGTTAATCCCATCCTATCAGCAGAATCTTTCTTTTTTTCTTTCCATTAACTCCCCCAGCCAGTTTTCTCATCTCTTTATCTGTCTCTAACCCTCTATTATTGTTTTTTTCTGTCACTCTCTTCTTGAAAGAGTAAGGACTCCTCAGTGATATTGTCTTTTCCAGCCAAGCTTATTAAAATATGCTTAAAGATTAAACAAAACAAACACTTAACACATTTTTGCTGCCTGTGCCAGCATTTTTATTGCCAGTACCAGCGGGGTGATGAGGCTAGTTTTTATCATCTCTTCTGATTTCTCCCATGGGCTGTGTAAAGAAATTTGCCTGTTTTAAAGGCAGATTAGGAGAAAAATATGATAATACAATACTGCATTCTGCAGCACTGCAAAACAGTACATCAGATAGGGGGGATGGGTTTCATTCAACATTAGGGGGTTCATATATTAACCAGGGGGTCTGAGGTCCTCCTCTTGTAAATATGAGCATGAAGCATTTAATTTCTCACATTCTAGTGAAATTTTATTCCTCCCTTTGTGCATTTTCTGTATCACTTTATGGTGTAAACATCATTATTAATGTTAAGGAAAATGGGATCCATGCAAATTCCACTTGATGAAATTCAGGTGTTCCAGGCTGTCAACAGATCACATGCTTCTGGTTTTTGGACAGCAGCTACTTAGCTAACACTCAGTTAGCTTGTATGCTGCAAGCTTAGCTAGCTAGAAAGTTTTAATTATAAGCAGGCTACATTACCCTAAGATTAGTTTAGACTGAAAACTTCCAAACAGCACTTCTAAAAGTAAACTTGAAAATTATTACCTAGTAGCTCATTAGCTACTATAACAACCCACAATCATAAAATGATTAGTATTGCCTGTCAAGGCTAATATAACTGTTTCCCTGTCACCACAGAATCCAAAGACTATTAAAAACACACCAGTGGGCCACACCTACACTCTAGGTTATTGTTTCATAAAAACTATGATCTTTGTTATTGGTAGATTATTTTAAATTGATGCACATACATCATCTCGATGCTGTAAATATTCAATAAATTCACTATAAAAAGTACATTTGTTACAACCACAGTGACCTCCTGTTTCTGTTTCTTAACATAAGAAATTAAATTCCTGACTTGTTCTTAAAGATGTACATCTTTAGTTCAGACCAATGTGCTTGAGTGCCAAAGATGGAGAATTTTGGTCCTTTAATACAATTTGTTGACACCAAAAATAGAGACTATGAATAGCCTTATAATATCAGTCTGTTTTCAGGCTAAACAAAGAATGATGTCAACACTACCTCATATACTCCAAAATGGCAAAGAATTTCTTCTTTCTACCACTTTGGATGACAACAAAATCAAGCTAAGTTTCAAAAGCCACTCGCAGCTCAAGCATTAATTCATCAGAGCAGTGCTTTTCCAGGGATCATTAAAATCATTAGCATTCATCCTTTGGGGACCAAGGATATTTATGCCAAATTTCATGGTAATCCACTCCATTAATGTAAAGATGTTTCGGTCAGGACGCAGCAGCCGCTGCCCCCACCGTGGGTCCCTGGTGTGGCTAAAATTTGATCTGTGAACATGTATATAAAATGCATGTATAAAACACACTGCTGGGGCTTTCATCACTTTCTGTGTCTCTCAGTGCTGCACTCTGTCACCTCAGAGTGGGTTTCATAAGATCATCTAGCTAGTAGACTGCACCGTGTGGTCTGACCGGGCACAGCTGCTGTTTATGATCTCCTGTTGTTATTCCTGCCCCATTAGGACACCACAGAGCAGCTGAGGGAAACAACAAAGGCACGCACACACACACACACACACACACACACACACACACACACACACACACACACACACAAATATGCATACACAGCCCAGAACACTGATTGATTCTAAAGCTGGTAACTACAAAGCAACTGTTAAACTCTTAAAGGGGAGCAAAGTTTCATTTGTTATCTTTGAAAAGCCTCATAATATAAACTCACTCACTTGCCAGTGTATTAGGTACACCCCACAATAACTAATGTGTGTGCCATAGCTCCTACCTTCAAGGTAAAAATGTTCAGTTTTTATTTTAGACTTTGGATTTTAGGTTTGGATTATACTGGTAGATATTTCTATTATATATCTGCCCCATACACAACATATAACACTAAAAGCAGAGCTTCATAAAGGATTGATACTGGCCTTAGGTTCTTTATTAAATGAGTAGTGACGTTACTCTGAGTCAGCTGGATTTGCAAATAAGCAACCGTTTACTGCAAAGTTCACAATATCAGTTTTAAAGGGGCTGATATGCTTATTGACATTCAAATAGCTGTTTAACTCTTCTACTTAATGACATGAGTAGTTAATTTTATCCTCATTGATGAGAAAAGAGCAACATTATCTGAATTAACAAGGACCCTGGACTAATGGTAATCACAGTACACCTTTTACAAGTGCACGTCTTATGTGTTATTGTATTGATCGACCTCTTTCTGCTCCAACCACAGTCTGTATACTGTGACTCAGAGTTGTTGTTGTTCACAGCAGCATCCTTTTGAGATGCCTATGACCTTCCCTCCTCTCCTTTCACTTGCCTCCTCCTCTTCTTCTTCTCTGTCCCTCTTGGCCTCTGACTGTCTGCCCACCTCCCTCATCTCTCTGCAGTCATTTTCCTCCGCCTCTTCTCTCTGGACACTGCAGTTGGAGTCAGATAAGAATGAGGAGATAGAGTGGCAGATAGATGGACAGAGAAATGGGCAGGAGGGCAATCTGCTTCTGAGATACATAAAGAGGGGCGAAGAGTTCAAGATACATTTTGTCCAAAGACAAGCGTTATCTGAAGCTTTTTCAAACTCATTTTAACGTTGTGTCAGGGCAGACACACACACACACACACACACAAGAAAAGACTTGCAGGTGCAAAAGGGACTCAGCTGCCTTTTCGTAATTTTAAAGGAGAACAAAACTATAGACACAGGTCAGCTTGACACTACATTTTCTTTCAGATTATGTAATCATTGTTAATTGACCTCCATGATGTGCTGACTGTGGCCAGATAGGGCCAGAAACAAGCCTTTTGCATTGTCAAACTTGAGAAAACAGAACATTCTGACATGCTCATGTTTTCATTTGAGAGGTGTGGTGTGAGACACAGTGGTAGTTTCTGTCTGATAGCGCCAGGTTATATGCTCTGCACGTCTTATAACTCACTATAGGTTTCTTAGTTTTTCTTGATGTAGCATGTTTACACTGTACTTTCCTACAGCGAGCGATTAATATATTGTGCTTTCAATCATGCACCACAGGATGCTAATCAGCAACAGTTTGGGTGAGTTGATGCAGTGGAAGCACTACTGCATTTTGCGGACTTGTCTATAAAATCTCCAGGACAATGTGGACTTGCAGAAATTTCAAGTTGGGAACTTGTACATTTCTATGTTTTAAATACCTGCACCCATTTTGGGTATGCAAATTGCAGCTGTGTTGCAAGAGACAATGACACTAAAGCTCTTTTGAATGAACTGTTGTGCTTGATTCTCATTTTATTTTTGGACTAATACTGAGGAGTCGGATCCTGGCAAAATGTTAAACCAGATTTTCCACCAGGTCCTACAGATGAGAAAAAAATATATCATGTCGTTTATCTATGCCTTATCTAAGTGACAATTTGAATTAAAACAGCGTCTTGATTAAGGGTGGGGAACAATAATGGTCATGGTTTAAAAGAAACCAAAATTGTGGATAAAAACAGGACTAACAGCATTTTCCAGAGTTGACCTTTCCTACCACACCAAGCTTGTCCCTTTTTGGCAACATCGCCACGCATCTTCCTTATGACAGAAAAGAGTCATTATTACTGGGAGGGTCACAACTACACTTTTAATGTCAGTGACAATGACACTAAGTCACTGTTGAATCTTGACTTGTTGTGCCCAGTGTTCATTATCATTCCAGACGCCTCTCGTCTGTCAGACTGAGCCATTTTGAGGTTGATATTTGGTTTAATATCCGTCCAAATGACACATAATGTCTCGCAGTCAATCCTTACTGTCAGACAAATAGCACAGAGTCCAGTCACACAAAACAAGACACACTGAGGCACGCTTACAGTGCTGGTTTTATCAGCACAATCACACTCTGACACAATCACACACACACACACACACACACACACACACACACACACACACACACACACAGTGAGAGGATTGTTGTGTGAAGCCAGTTCACCAGGCCGCAAGCAGCAGCACATGGTGAGGCCATGTGACCTTATCCATGTGACTCTCTCTATCTCTCTTTCTCTCTGGGGCACATCTGCATAGCTGCTGGCTGGAGGATACAGAACATCTGATACACACATATGACACACTCACACACATATACTAAACCCTGCTGTGAACTTACATACTGTGTGCTGTGTATGCTGTGCATACATACAATAATGTAAACGGGCACATATGACTCAAAAACAGATAAAATGACTCACATTTAACTTTGATGTTAGCCAAACAAACATCTTTGTTGACCACACGTGATCAGATACCTTCCACTTCTCGAGTTACCTCGACATGTGCTAAACTGAGTTAACTCAGCATTTGCAGCCAATAGTAAGTATAACGTCGTCTTGGAAACAAGCCAAATGACCATGTGTAAACAAGATTTGACGAGCTAATTATTAACCTCCTAAACAAGCCGAATGTCATAATGTTTTATCTCCACTCTAACAGCCAGGTGTGATGAGGAATTTCACAGATGTGTTAAAAACAGAGGCACTGCAGCATACTGCAGAAATAAAAAAAACAACAACCCAGTAATAAAAATTGCACTCAAACAAAAAGCAAGTAACTCAGGAACATACAACACAGTTATGATCTGATATTGTCAAATACTGATATATTTAGTTGTGACTAGTCATTTGCAAAATGAACGTAAGGTATAATGAGGAGACATGGTGGATTGATAAGCTAAAACGATTTGAATCAACATGACTAAATGTTGCAAATGAAAGGGAACAAAAAGACCCAGTTTATTTTTATCTTACAGAAATGTAGGTCATCAAATATGTGAGGTTTCTCTGACCCAATAAGATCTTCAGTATCAGCTCATATTTTTGATGAACACAATGTTTGTGATTTTTTTTTAGATTTCTGATGTTTTTTGGCATATTCCGTATCTGCATTTTCAACCTCTCTGCCTTTCTTTAATTGGTATTTCTGAATAGATGACATATCTTGCTGATGTTTACTTTCCATATTCTCAGAAAGCACAGCAGCATTTGGTATAAGAAATGGAAACCTTCATGAGTTTAACTTTAGAGTTGTTGTTTTTTTCACATTTTAAGTTGTATTCTCTGCTGTCTAACATCTTCAATGCTGCTCACTTTTTTTAGTGTACTGTTGTTATTACAGAAATGTCAACTCTGCAATGAACTCCACCCTTTTGTCAAGCTGTGATCTTTAGCCCATGACAGTCTGGGGCTGCTTATGGGAAATGATGTTTGTTAAAGGCCGCTAGAAAAGAGATGATGAGCATACAGTGCCAACAGATTGCTCTGTTTTACTGTCCTCACTTAAACAGTTGAGTAAGGCTAAGTTCCCAGGCTTGAATTTTACTGTAAGCACTGACATAATCAGAAATTTTGAATATCAGTATATACGATTTATAAGTAAATCTATATTTTTACTGTTGGAACAGACACTGGAAGTTCTGGTCTTTTTATTTAATCTAGAATTAAAATTGTGTTTGTCTTTCATGATAATATGCTACTTTACTGTTCTTATCGCTTGTATTTGATCATTTGGTATAATACATATAGTAAAATGTATGATCAAAGGACAGTATATGGCAGCCTCTGTCGTCTTTGTGCATAACAATAACCACCTCTCATATGGACCTTTCTAAATTTCTGCATTCAGTTCTTTAATCTCCAGATGTTTTAATAGCATTTCACAATCACCACCTTCTCCACCTCAGTATCCACCTAGGTTCTGAGTCTACCTTCTCCTACCTACTCTCCACTCATCCTGCTGTGCTGAACTTGGAGCCTCCCTGCTCTGGGGTTAACAAGGTCAGAGACTAAACACCAAAAACCAATGCTGGCCATGTTCTACATTTAAATCATAATTCATTTCACTGTAATTTAATGAAAAATATCATACTAACAGTCTAAAAATAGGCCATGCCTTCACACCTGCTCTGTGCTTATTAAAAAAGGGCAACCTAGTGTAAATGATCTACAAGCCGCTCAACAGTTGAGTAATTAGTTTGTCATTTTTGCTAAAACCAAACATAAATAGTTTTTACAATATATATGAAAACCTTTGAGTCAGAGGCAGCACACAGTTAGTCTACAGGATCATGTTGACCACATGACAGGGTGTAGCTGCAGGACTGTGTGTGTGCATTTGTGGCTGTTTGCGTGACACTGCCCTTGTGAGGATCCTCTGAGCACTTTTAGAGGATGTGAAGAATGAAAGAAAGGGATCACTGCTTATCTCAGGACCCCAGGGTTTCCTCCTCTCCCTACACATTTCTCCATCTGCCCCCCCCCATCCCATGTGGTATATATCTTGTTTGGATGAGTAAAAGGAAATTCACCTAGGGTTTGTCCTTAAAACAACTGTTGTATAGCGCAAGATGAGGCTGATGTATGGATAATGTAATTTGCTGCATATGTACGTGGATTAACAGCTTACCAGGGGAAACATAGTGTGTAGGAAGGGAGAATTGCTACAAGGAAGGAGAGGAGATTAATGAAGGACGAGGAAATGGCAGGAGAGAACAGGAGATGTAAGGGAACTACAGCTCTAGCCATGTGTCCTGGCCAGCGAGGCCTAATTGACTGAGACAGCTAACTTCCAGTAATTCAGCTGATGAAGCTTTTCACTCTCAGGACTGCTGGCTGGACACAAACAAACTCACTGGCTGGGCAGCAGGGGAGTGGAGACGAAGATAGAGGAGCAGAGAGAGGGGGATGCAGGGTGTTTTGTTAACATGTCGACCCACAATCAACCTCCCAACCCCTACGCACACACCGCCACCACCACTACAACTGAGTGGAGACAAAGTGCTGATAGTGCTGTTCCCATTTTGGGGTTGGTGAAGGCACATGCATGGCTGGCTGGAGCTGTGAAGATAATGTGGCATGCTAGGCAGTAGACAGTCTCACTGGTGGTGCAGAGGAATGTTGTCTGACCGTGTTTGGACTATGTTTTTTAAGACTAACAGCAGCCTGAGTCCCTCCAACCTGATTCAAATTATCTAATCTACTGTGTAGACAGCCTAAATCCAGCCAAACATGTCTGACAATCAACGCAAATCAGCTCGGTCCGACATGCCCTCAACCCAACCAGTTTTCAAGCATCCACAGCAGTGTGCAGGCAGATTATAGACCAGCGCTTTCCAGTGAAGAGGGCCCTGCACTTCTCACCCTTCCCCTCCTCCCCTCAAGGCTCTCCCAATCCCTGCTTCACTCTGAGCCATGCTGCTGCATGTGCATGTGTGCCATAAATAGCATCAGCGAGGCAGCAGAGGGAGATCTGCAGATGAGAGACGCACGACCCTAAGATTACACCTGCTACTGCAGTCTCCCGTGCAGCCGCAATCTGCTCAGATGTTGCTGGATTATGTAGTGGGAATGAGGGAAGGGAAGGGAAGGGAAGGGAAGGGAAGGGAAGGAAAGGAAAGGAAAGGAAAGGAAAGGAAAGGAAAGGAAAGGAAAGGAAAGGAAAGGAAAGGAAAGGAAAGGAAAGGAAAGGAGGTTGTCGAAGAGGAGGGTAGTGAAAAGGACAAAATAGGATTAGAAATGCTCCATCATATCTGGGATTGGCTTTCTATTGAGGTTTCCCGAGCTTCTCGGTAGATATTACACTGATATTTCATCATTGCACACTACAGTAGATTAGATTTCTGTCCTTAAATCCCTTTTCATACTTGAGCATGAAATGTCACTGGTATTAGTTGGAAAGCAATAATCTGCCTTCGTGTGAAAGCCAGAGCAGACAGATTTATGAAAAGAGTGAAACAAAGTGATCGACAGAGAGAGGTGTGATACGGGGAAGGTTGGAGAAAGGTGTATCTGCTTTAACCTTGTTGTTTTAGCTCTCATGATGAAGGTCTGAGTGAGTGAGTGTTGTCAGCTATATGATATGCAAGTAATGGAAGGAAATTAAATTAAAGAAATGATAAATTTTCACCTTCACAGAACTGAACTTACAGTAAGAGACTGAGAGACTAAAGCTAAGCTAACAGCTCTTTGATGCACAGTGATGATCTATGCTAGTTGCTAACATTTATGATGTCAATGGTCAACTTAATCACCATAGTTTTGCATGTTAGTATGCTAACATTTGTAAGTCAGTGCAAACACACCATCAAATCAAGCTGATGTAAATGTCATTAGTTTTATAGATATGTTGTCAAAAACCATGGAAAGGTCATGAATATATTGACCTGATAAATGAAAAGTCAGGGGGTCACCAAACCTTTTACAATTCCTCCTGCAGGCAATAGGGATATATTTCACTCAGATCTATCAAACATTTCTCTCTGAACCACAAATGTGTGTCTCACTGTGGCACTAGAGGAGAAGTCAAGGATCACCAAAATCATTCGGATTTATTAGGACCATGAATGTCCGTACAAAATGTCGAGGCAATCCACTGAATAGCTGTCAAGATATTTCACTCTGGACCATAGTTCAGACAAGCCAAACAACATCATCCCTTAACCCTATCTTCAATTATGTAGCTCTAAAGCTCAAAACATTTTTCCAAGGTCTGACCAGAGTCTTTCATTGCACTGAAATATTCGCACCTACTGATGTATTTTTCTCACAGTTATTCAACTGGGAAAGAAAATGCTGCAGTCACAAAGACACTGAACTCCTCAAGAGTTGTTGATTCCGTATACAAAATGAAAAAGCCCCAAACTGGAAGTTAATAGACAGAATGAGGCCAGTTTTACATTTAATTTATGTAGATATTGTGTAATAATGTGTAGAAATATTGAACTTGTCAGCAGTATACTTTACATTACCAGTAATGTACAGCATATTGTACAACTGTAACAATGTCCACACACCTAAGAGGAAACATCAGTCACACCAACTCATTATCAATGATGTGTATCCAATTTTATACTTAAAATCTAAAATCAATCTGCATTTTAAAATTGTTAAATTTATAATTTAAAATTGTTATGAGCGTACATTTTACTATTAATAATAAATAAATATTTATTTTTATATGACATATTGACGACTGTTATCACCCTTTTCTCCTCTATCTCCTCCATCCAGACTTTTTGACTCATTGCCTGCAGAGATTTTAATGGAGCAAAGCACTGTGACAGTAACAGTAATAATGCAACTGTCTAATAGGTCGAAAGTCAAAGCCTTTATAGACTTGGCATGTTAAGAGGTTGGATTCAATACCACAGACGTCACTCTGGATTAAAATGTGTTATTAATTAATATAATAATTATATACACAAGTGACAAAGAGGTCTCAGGGCCAAATCTGTCACTCAGGCTCCATTGATCTCAAGTAATGAAACACTGGAAGAGATCACCACAAGGCCATTGTGTCACAGTAATTACAATGAAGAATAGCTCAATTAAATGGTAGGCAAAAGGGAGCAGTGTGGAAATAGAGTGGGAGATACATTTTTATCCAGGAGAATTGGCTTTATTCAAAACTTCTGGACATGCCCTCTGGATTTCAAAACTTCTATTCACATGTAACCTGTATAATATGTTTCAGTGTTGTGATGTAGTGAAATAACAAGATCATTGATAACTGAAAAATTAAGCTGAGTTTATGTATTTATTCTGTGAAACAAAACCCATAAAAGGTTTTCCTTCAAACCGTCTTCTCTTTTTTTTTAAAAGCACCTTCTAAAAAGAAATTATTATTAACCTAACTGAGGGTTAAACACACATTCACAGGGTCCAAAAGCTGTACAAAGCGGAAAAAAAACAAAAAACAAATGTGCAACATTAAAACTATTTTAACTTGGCAGCAATGAAAATGAAAGGTTTGATGGGATGATGCAAAAGTAGAGGTAGGTGAATCACCACTTTTAGAGTAATGGACAAAAAGTGCATCAGTCAAGGCCGAATATGAAAAAGTAACAAAAGTGATAAACATAGCACAGGGAACAGTGTTGAACCACAACAGCAAACCTGCATCAAGAGGGAGACAGCTGGACACCTCATAAATCCACTTTTTGATGGCCGATCACCTCTGTGGTTAATCACGACACACAAAAAAACTGTATGTTGAACTCAACAAAGCCAGTATTTGCTGGTAGTAGCAGCATCAGGAAACTGCTTATATCCAAATTTCTTAAGCCAGAGCACAAATATGCATAGCCTGAGGTTCAGAGTGTACAATCTGGACCACTGAGCAAAGGGGAAGTAGCAATATGGTCCAGTGTTCTGTCTCAACTATTTTCCTTTTACACTGAGAGAATACCAAATCGTGTCCTCAACCCACAATGTTCGCTACAACAAGATGGTGGATCTATAACAGAATGACAGCCATCTCATGAGAGCCATTAGCTCCAGTGATTGCTCTGCATGGGAGGGAATATGAGGCCATATCACATGAGCAACAGATACTATTATCATGCAAATACTGTTTCCTCACAATATTTGCATATTCAAAGTATCCCCTGTGTGCACCTTTGATGCTCTCCCTGTTCACCTCAGTTCATATTTATTATGAATGCTGCAACAAAAAGTGACATAAGTGCCCACCTCCTTTAGAGTTACCATATTTCTCTCAATTATATATAAGCAATTCAATTGAAGTGGCTCTGAAGGCAGAAAGCAAGTTTATTTCTTGTTAGGAGCCTGAAATTTACATAGTGTTGGAGGTGTCTGGTGATTCTGTCACAGTCTGATGCACTGGTCAGCAGGTGGAAAAAGAGATGAGCAGGTGAGATATGTAACCTGATACCAGCCCATGCAGCACTTTAAAAAAACAAACAAACAAAAAACAATCTGAAAATAAATTTGGTATTTTACTGGTAGCCAGTGAAGAGAAGCCAGTACAGGGGAGATGTGATTTGCCTACTTGGTACCATTGAGGAATCTCGCTGCAACATTTTGAACCAGCTGCAGGTGAAAAATCTGTCTGTCTGATTTCTACGTAGAGAGAATTTCAAGAGAAAATAAAAGCACTAACTCTAAACTCTAAATGTTTAATGTACATCTTTACAACTTTGATTGACCACAAAATTTTCTTTACACCGCCATCAATAGATAGACGTTTCCCTTAGTCCAATACAATGGTTCATAACCAAATGTCTTCAGAACTAATAACATCCCCATCTGGATTACTTTGAATAAATATTAGCTAAACTAAGGTGAAAACAATGAATATTACAGCAGCTAAAGATGTTAGATTGTCATTGTGGAAATATGAGTACAGTGATATTAGCGTTTAAGTCAAAGTATCACTGTGCAACCTCACTGAGAAGATAGAATGGCTGTAGACTCTTGTTTATTACTATAAACAAATGGAAGAAATGTGAAACTAAGAATTTAACAGTCTTTGTACTCTGCAGTCCCTGACACAGTATGAGAGGTGGGTGACCACATAGTATAGTTATTCCTTTCAAAAGATGCTTTGAATTGTGTCTTGTGCAGAGCTATGAGAAAAGAGCTTGTGCATAGTTATTCTATCATATAGAAGTGAAACCACTACTTGTTTCACACTGTGAGCTGCGTAATTTGGTGTGAAGTGAAGTTAAAGGGTGAACAATTATGACTGTCTGAAGTTGTTTCAACGTCTAAATGCAGTTTAACACTAAAAACATTTAAAAAGTGTGCAAATTTATGATACAAAAATAAAATATCAGATCACATGGTCTGACAGACACGAAAACAAATGATTGAATGAGGCTTTTTTTATCATCTATTGTGACTTTGTTTAAAAGTTTGATTTTGAAATTCAAAACTTTAGATGAATGTATGAAAAGCAGGATTCTGTTACTTTTCTGTGACAGTTCAGTTACTAGTTTGAATAAGATGAACATGAATGAATGAACAAATATGAATTGGTTTCACCCTGTTGCAAAATACATCTTTGGCTTTGAAACTAGGCCAAAGCCAGTGGCATGCAGCACAATAATTAACCCCAGAGAAGACAATTTTCCAAGCTCCAGATCATTATTCAAACTCTGAGTTGGTGTATACAAATCCATGGCACATTTTGACTGCAAGAAGATGCCTTTCACGTTAGTTTTGACATGTTGTATTGCAGTAGTGATAAGTAGGCTTCGCAGACTCGCGACATGTCAGACGAGACAGAAGCTATATGACAGTGAGACGGAGACACATAAGTGGGCACAGTGGGAGTTTGTCAGACGCTCCAAGGCAGGGAATGAAGGAAAAAAGGGATCCCAACACTCAAGGAGGCAGAAAGAAAACAGGGAGGCAGGAAGGCAGGCAACATATTGGTCTCTACTCATTACATCGTCACCATGAGCACCCAATCTGGGACTAGTTGGCATGAATACAGCCTGATCCCACCCTGAATGTGTGTGTGAGTGCCTGTGTGTGTTTGTGTGTGTGGGCTAAATGACTTTGTCCTAGTAAAACCAGGCCATGGCAGCATCTCCTTTGGGAAAATAGGCAGAGCTTAGGTCTGGATTCATATTAAACTGAGGATTACACTAATATAAAGCCACAGGGTCGGGCAGCAGAGTGTTTGTGTATTTCCGTCCATCTCTCGTGTGGTCATGAAATCTGCCATCCACATACATACATGGATGAGTGAGCTTTGTCCACGCTGGTACATATGTGCAGGCGTACTGCATCCACAGAACTGTATGTGCCTCTGCTTGCTCATGGGTGGGTGATCGGGCCATGTCCAGCCATGCTTATGCATGTGTGTGTCAGAGCATCGTGCTGTTGCTGAGGGAGGCTGCCATTTGTTTGCCCTTGGCCCACAGAGGACGATCGGCTGCCAAGGACCGGCTCAGCAGAGTCGGGGAAAGAGGCATAGAGGAGTTGAGGCGGGATTGAAACGAGGATCAGAGTGATGAGAGGACATTTCTTCACCTAAATTACAAACAGGAAAAATCCTCATTTACCTCCAATGGTTTCAATCAACACAGATAATATGGTTTTATGCAGACTAAATAGTCTCGATGCAAACTGTTCACGGTGTGATTTTTTAAAATTGTAATTTTTCAACAATACAGCCAAAATGTTATTCATCTCTATTGCACTGAGATGGAGGCAGAAACTTCTAAGGCAGATATTTCAAATTGCACTACTAAATTATCTGAGCAACTAAAATACAACAGAGGTAAGTGAATCAGTCAGTTAATCTAGAGGTTTAAATAGAGGTGGCAAATTATTTTTTTGTTGTTGTTTGTACATAAAATTACCAACTTCCACAGATTCCAGATTTAAAGCTTGTTGTAATGTGGAGAGACAATGATACACAATTAACAATGAAATTCTCAGTGAGCTGTTCTGAATTACTAGAAAACTTATTGAAAAATAGACAGATAATGTCAAAAAATACATAGGAGTAAAAAGAAGGAGAAGGACAAAGGGGGAGAGATGACAGTGACAGGAAGGCTGCACAGATATATAGAGAGGAAAGGAAAGAAGGAAGGGAAGAGGAAAGGACAAAGGGAAGGAAGAAAGATACCAGCAAAAAACATAAAAGCATGCAAAGACAAACATAAACACACACACACACAGTGGTACAGACCTTGATCACTTATTCATTCAGACCTGAGGAGAGAGCCAGGAGGATCAGGTTTCCTAATGACTAAAACACACACACACACACACAGAGGAGAAGGAGAGAGAGAGAGAGAGAGAGAGAGAGAGAGAGAGAGAGAGAGAGAGAGAGAGAGAACGAGAGAGTCAGTGAATCCCACAGGCCAGGGCTCGCCAGCTCAATTGAATTACTGTTATCGTACACCCAGGACTGAGACCGGGCCCCTGTCTGCCCACCAACCACACCCTCTCTATTTGCCCTGCACTGGAGGACACACTGAAGTATACACACACACACACACACACACACACACACACACACAGGATCAAATACCAGCACTATATCTACTGCACACACACTCACAGAGACTCCATCTACATCACTTCTGCAACGTCCCACCACAGGCATGGTCCCATTATAGCCATCATTCGGTCTGTATTGATTACTCTCTGGCTATGGCTCACTCACTCACACAGACACACAGACACACAGACACACACACACACACACAAAAGTACACATCCTTGAATAGATATGCAGAAGTATTCACATGCATACTACACACACACACACACACACACACACACACACACACACACGCACACATCCCCAAGATGTTAGATCTCAGTCTATTGATTTCTACTGGGAATGGAAATCACTCCTCTACATTACACTACTACTATATCTGTGCTCTCCCTTCACTTCTTTTTGTCTTCATTCTGACGCATGTCATTTCATTGTTAAGACTAACTGGGAAAGATAGGACAAAGAACGATAAAGATCACTGAGAAAATATGCAAAACAAAGGTCCCACTTCACAGAAACAGACCAAAACTCCAATGAATGGGGGAACTAAAACAGCCCGTGAGGCTGCATTTAAAGTAGCTGCAGGGGTTTGTGCTGGGGTTGCTACTCCAGCTATGACATAAACATAGTAACATACATAAAGAGAAAAAATCAAGACAAAAATATGATAAATTTAAATAAAATGAAACCAGCTAAAACATGAATTGAATATCAAGACACATTTCAATCTATTTGATACACAACAGGCTCAGTCCTGTTCTTTGTAACGGAGCAAAGCAGGAGAACAACAAAAAGGAACAATTAAGATTTGAGATAATAGGAAGAGGATTTGAGGAATTATACCCATGTATGTTCTGAGGAAATGTGGTTTAGTATTGTAGTGATGCAGAGTGTAACATTTCCATAATTTTCATACACTGTATCTTCCTGCCAGAGATGAGAAAGCCTGGCCAAGGACCAACTGTGCCATGTAAATGAAGGTTGGTGGCCTGCTTACTGTGGTGTGTGATGGAGGCAGCAGAGAGGGAGAGAAGAAAGGAAGAGGGACAGAAAAAAGGGGAGAAAGAGGGAGAGAGAAAGATGAGAGTAGAGAAGGAGAGAGAAAGACAGAGGGAGGAAGAGGAAGAGGGAGAGATTCAGAGAGCTGATGTTGCTGCCATGGTAACCAGCGTCACCTTGGAGAGGAACAGACCAGAACCGCTCTGGGGAAAGACCCAGTGCACACACACACACACACACACACACACACACACACACACACACCCACACACACACCAAAACTCATGAAACAATCACAAATTAATTTATGTTTAACCGACACAGACCCATTTTGGTACATGAAGTCCTGGTTGAATATTAGTATTTTTTTTGCTGGGACTCATCTACAGTAGGTTCAGTGCAGTCTGAATGATGCCCTGCTGGCCATTGATGTTTAATTGATAGGTCTGAGCCAGGGCACAATGTCTTATAGATGCCCCTGCCTCCAAATCTCACCTCCACAGACTGCCCCTTTGTGCGCCTTACAAATTCAGAAACTCTGATATCAACCAGTGTCTGTTTGATATGGATCATACCTACATTAAAAATGCCCTATTTAACACTCAGGTTGGGATTTTTAAAAATACTAGATATGCTTGCCTACAGACCTCAGTGCAGAGCTTGCACTTAAAAACCCTCTATATGCATACTGTATGCCACACTGTATGCATCTGAATATGCATACTGCATATCCCCTGCTGTGGCTATGAGGAGGAGTTCCCATCCCCCCACATTTCACCCAGAGTGTAATGTGAATCTGTTCTCCACATGCGTGAAAGATTCCCGCCATTCTGTAATGTTATCTTCCATTCTATTAATTTTATGGGCATATAATTAGATGTTTGATTAGCTGTGCCTTCTATTAACTAAGTCTCATATTTCTGTCGTTCCCTTCTTCTCTTTCGTTCTGACTGTAATGTCTTTGTTTGAGACGGTGATGAGTCAGAGTGATGAGAAAAAAACCTCTTCTGTCATTGTCATACAGAGTACTGTCCTGTCGCGCATGATATACTCTGTATCAATATGTACATGCTATGAGTTATCTGTAAATACAGGCATCTATTCTCAATATCTAGGGCTGCAACTAATGGTTATCTTCATTATTAATGTGTTGATTGTTCTTTACAGTTACGTGATTACATGGATGCCTGCAAATCTGCAAATTGTTTGTCTAACCAAAATGTTCCAAAATCCCAAAACATTAAATTTACAGTGATACAGAGTAAAACAATAGATCCTCACATTTGAGACATTGAACCAATGAATTTTGTTTCTTTCCTGATAAATGACTGTAAAGGTTCATGTACTGTCAAAATTATTGCCTGTTTTGGAGTTTTGTGAAGGCATCTACTTTGACAACCATACATATCATAATTGTTCATCTAAGCCCTGTACATTGTATGTTGCAGTTGTTTTAAAGAACAGAGGAGAAAATTCAGTGCAGATGCCATTTTGCTATTTATAGCACAGCGTGTGCCAGAGAAATGTGCCAACAGATGCAAAGGGTGTAACAAGGACATATAGCACGTAGAGAGGGTGAAGACAGTGATGCTTCAGGAGAGGCCTGAAATATATGGCTGTTACACGACCTTAAAGATACATATGAGGAGACGGCTTGATGGGATAAACACTAAATAAGTGTTTACAGATCAGCAGCTCCGTGAGGCTGTACTTAGGTACAGTGGTGTGCATGCTAATATGCGCACAAGTGCAATGCTAACATGCTTTAGCAGTTACAGTCCAATAGTTGGTGAGATATTTGAGTCAAAGCTGCAAATGTAAAAAATCATTGTGAGGAAAAGTCAGAGGATCAACAACTACATTGAAAAATTAAGAATCCATCTAAAACTGTAACCGATGGACCAACCAACAGACTAGCAGCACCATCCCTATAGAGGCAGGCTGGGAGTGTGGCTAAAAACTGGCAAGGTGCAGTCTCAGTGTACAATCTGTGAACACACCGATTCACGTCCAAAACATGCCTTTTAAATCGTCAGCAAATCTCTATTGTAATTTTGCCAGCCTGCCGGCGTGATGCTCCATGTTGACTTTTACTTATCTGGCTTTGTGCATTGTCAGCAGATCTTAAAACAGCAAGAGTAAAGCTTGCACTGGCAACAGGGGAATAAGTGATACAGATGGTTAACCGAGTGCCTGTTGTCTTTGGTGTCGCATCATTTGTTGTTTCTCAGGGAGTGTAGACGGATCACCTTTGTGTACTTTACCTTAATTAGGTTGAGATGGCATCAGAGTGGGCTGGTTTTTATCTGAGGCCAAGACTACGTGTTATGGTTTCTTAAGAGTCACTTCACCCTCTAATATGATTCCTGGATTCCTGGCAGTGCCTCTGGTCAGCGTTGTGTTGGTCCTACCTACTCAGACGCATCTATCATCTTAAATGCGATAATACAAGGTCAGCATCTGTTGGCCATATGCTTTGTGGAGAGTATTGTGATGCTGCGATAGCTGTCTACTCACCTCTGATGCAATATTGAATCCATTAAGGCATTTAAAGGCACATATACACAGTTTAAAAGTGTGGGCCATCTTTTCTGTTGTATGTAAACCTCCTAACAGGGTTTTTCCATCTGTTTGACTTTCAATCATATTTAAAAAAACTCCTCACTCTTTTCAGTTTATGAAGCTCTTTCAAACCCAAATTTTTTTTAAGGCCAAAGATGTTTTGTCATCAAGAAAGAATGTTCTCTTTGTAGATTCTAAAAAAATGTGTTGGAGATAAGAGGTTTTATATGTAAGATGATACAGCTAGGACATATGGCCGGATGTTCTGCTAATGCACAGATCGTGTAGTTTACCGCACATGCTTCTACATGTCCCATGTCAGCTCTGACGCTCTCCCATCTATGCTAAACTCTAGCTAACTGCAAAGTTAAACTTAGCAAACATGGACCAGGGAAGGTTTGGATGAGTCTGTGACTAACATATTTGTATGAACTAACAAATATGTGCATATTCTTCTTCATCATCTTTATGTTATTCAAATCTTTGTAATATTAACTGCAAATTTGCTCTTTTTCCCTCACACACACACACACACACACACACACCTATTGCACCAGTTCTTCTCCCTTTTGAATTTATGCAGAATATGTTTGCAATTTGCAAAGACTGTGAAGTGGCTAATAAAGAGCAGAGATGCTCTACTTAACAAAGAATAGGCTTGGGCATATGGAGAGGAGAGGAGTTGGAGGGGAAGCATGACGAGGATGGGAAAGGTGTGTTCAAAAGGAGAGGAGAGGAGGACGCAAAAGGAGAAAAATGAGGGGGAGGCAGGGGGAGGTCAACAGAAGGAGAGGCAGATGCTCGTGCCTCGGATGCCTGTGCGCGAATAATTATCCTGATGAGATTCACCGAGAGCGGCACGAAATGCAGAGGAAGAGGAGGAAGGATTTGGGAAATACCTCACGACACAGAAAAAAGGGAGACAAAGGGTGATTAGGTTCAACATAAACATACTGTAGTACAGTGTGTGCGTGTGTATGTGTGTGTACAGTATGTGGGTTACAGGCACATGGGTACCCACTTTGTCTCCTTCATGTCTCGTGTTTTTCTCCATCCTCGTCATACATGGCGTGAGAAACTGGAGCCTCCCTCTCATCTTTTAAAGATGCATGAAGCAGCAGAGAGTCAGGGGGAGACTGTAGAGAAAGAAGGAGCATCGTTGGTACTCTACACATCCAGCTCCTCATAAACTCTTAACCCTTCAGTTTCTGTCTGCTGAAAGAGACAAAAAAAATGAGCAGAGGGACAACGAAATTAAGTGCATAATCAATTTTGCTGTCTCCCTCCTTCCTGATTAGATTTTCAGGGCAGCCCAGTATGTGTCAGTGTGGCTGATATTAGGACCAACGTGTGCATCCTAATATCAGTGGCCACCTCCTTTTTGAGATTCTGCCCAGCACAGTCGGGTGGCAGCACATCAAAAAACAGAATCAACACCAGTCTCTTTCTTCATGCACTGGTGAGGGAGCTCGATCTGTGTCGCTCTACAATCCACTGCATATCCTGAGATTAAAGGACAACACAGGTGTTGTGTTGAGTGTGTGCACAACCACCTGTCCAAGCACGCACACACATTATTACACACACACACACAAAAAAAAAAACACATGGAAACCTCACACACACTCTGTACTTTGATGTGGTAGGTCTGTATCAAACACATTTTTATCTTATGTGTACTTTTCTGTTGAAATGTCAGAAGTGCAGCATTACTTTACGCCACTGATCATATCTGAGATTAATCTGCTCTATACCCAAAGATAGAGCTTTCATACAAGTGTGGAGAAAATTAAATTACTATACACCTACTAAGAGGTTTCAGCTGACCTCTACCAGCACCTTGCTGACCTTTCAGCCATTACAGAGATTGGTCATTCAGTAAAGCTTAATAGTAAGTATTAGATGAAGGCTGTGATATTATGAAATGCCATGTATGTAAAGAGTAAGAACCTACAAACCCTTGACAATAGACAGTTTTTTGTGTCTTATCCAGTGCGTAAATGAAACTAGGTAGTCTACATTTACTCATATAGCCCAACTTTGGCATAATTTTGAAGTACCTTACTTGAGTATTTGAGTATTGTCATTTTATGCTAGGCAAACCTGCAGCTCTGTGAGGCTGCACAAACTGCTAATATATAATGTGTAATGACAAAGCTAACATTCTGATGTTAAGCAGCTAACATTTCCTGATCATCAGTTCTTACCATGCAAACATTTGCTGATAAGCATTGAAGTGCAACTGAGGCTATTTGGATTGCAATTGGATTTTCAGGTTTGTATTTAGTCATAAACCAGAAAGCATTGGACAAATTTTGCCCTGATGAAGGAGAGAGATGAAAATAAGTATTTTGTGTGCCAAATCTGGCAGCACATCACAGTTGACAGGACGTTTCACACAACACCAGAGAAAAAGTCAGGAGGATCATTGAAGGTATCGCTGAAGCCCTGTTGTTGCCTCTAATATCTGTTTAAATTCTTATTCATTAATTCATAGTACAGTCAAAAGACTCACTAAGATGCTACGACTTCTAATACAAAGAAATTACAGAAGCATAAGAAGCAGCCTGGGGAAAGGCCTGTCATTTTCATTTAGGAAAAAAAACACCAATGTCCAATTATCCCTGTTCAGTTGTGCATGGAGGCTGTGACCCAGTTGGAAAATCAGTTTTAGATTTCCGAATTTCATATTTTATTCACCAGCATGTCTGATACAGTTAGGTGTGAATGAGATGGTTATGCTGTACTAGTATGTCAAAGTTTTCTTTTTTGGAGTGCATGATCAGCCAGTCTGATGTCACCCCCTTCACCCTGCAACTACCAGGATATAGAATTAAACAGAAAGACTGAGAAGCAGCCGCTTATGTTGCATTACAGTGATGGTAGTGGGCTAGAAATGTGAACTTCTTGTCAAGTTACATAGATTAAAGATATCTAAAAAACTTAATGTATTTTTCAAGTGTGTACCTTTAATTCAAGCATGATTTTGGATATTCACAACCTCTTCCTGCATTTAATCGCAGCCATAAATGATTAAATACATACATTTGAAATAAACTGGAAACAAATCCTACATACAGTCTCACTTACTGCTTGTTTATGCTATATTTAACACACAATTTAGAAAAAAGTAACACAGCGTTGTTGAGTAAATTTAAATTTAATAAATAAACATATTTTTACGATCCATGAAATAACTCACAAGATCTTAATATAAAGATTAGATTATTTTCTCAGTAGAATAAAATGCTCAGATTATACCTGCAAACAATATATGATGCAAATGTTGTTAAGTTAACACAGCACAAGCTGTCGCATCAGGTATTTTGTCAGGTAAGATCAGTCTTGTAGGCACAACTACAGCAAAATGCAGCTCTTCACCAGTACATACAATTTAAACACGCTGCAGTAGCCACACATGGTTGACATCAGAGAGACAAGCTTGCTGGTTGAAATTCAGGTTTTCATTTCCAGTGTTGATTAACATAAATTAATACATCACAGTGTTATCCCCGACAGTCAAGCATCAATAACAAACCTCATCAACTGTGCCTAGTGGTGTGTTCTTCACACGTAGACACGCACATGCAAGTGCACAAAACATAATCACACTTTCGCACACACGCGCGCGATGACATATGTTTAGAAAAATTGTCAGTGGGCTCAATATTTCACAGTTTTGCCTGTCCATATTCCAACACAAAAAGCTGTGACAATGTATTTGGGAAACAGTGTCCCCGAGCAGAAAAAAAAATAAATATATTGAATCAAGCGCTGCGGTGTTCTGTGTGACACCACTGTTTCATTTCTTTCCCATTAAAAAATAAACAGGGAAATCTCTGAGCCTGTGAGCAAAGCGTGGGTGTGAAAGCAAAAAAGAATAGAAGAAGAAAGACACAGATAGGCCGAGAAAGGGGAATAGAAAGAGACAAAGAGAGGGGAGTCAGGGAGGGAATAGGTGGTATTTAAAATGAAGATGACACGTGGGATAGTTTCCATTGTGCCTCAGCAGGCTCTCTTGAGATGGGGGTGACTTAACATTTCACAGTCTCATGTGAAACACACACACACAGAAGCTCATAAGAAGCCTCATTTGGCTCAGGAGAGAGAGATGTGAAGGCTTCCTCTTGAGGTGACAGAAAATAGAGTTCCATCTTGACTTTCACATTGATCAGGGGAACATTTCTCTATTGCAAATATCGCCACACACTCACACACTTACTGGCGGCTCAAAGAAGTGTGTATTTGTGTGTGTGAGAGAAGTTTAATTTCAACAAGTGCAAACTCATTTAATCGTGGGAGCTCTTTGCCGCATACTTTTGGTGTTATATGAGAATGAATGTGTGTGTCCGTGTGTGTGCGTGTGTCTGTGTGCACACAGTGCTACAGATTTAAAATTCATAGAAATCACCAAACCATTCTGTACCTATTTGCTTATTTACTGTGTCTATACATAAAACATGACAGACCTGCTCTCCCCATTTCCTCCTATTTCCCTCCTTAAATCTAAATTCCACAGAAAATGACATCCATACAGATATCACAGTGTAAATAGTGGTTTAAAACCATGATATGTACTCAACAGTGTAACAGACACGAGTGGACATCTCCCCAGTCATTTCTGATTTCATCATTTTGAATTCATGCTGCATTTGCATTCCAATATTTGTCTCATTTTATATCCCCATCCATGCACTGACAACCAGTTACAGATACATCTATGAGGAGCCTATTACAGTGTATGCAGAAGAGTTGCACAGTTCTTAGACAGCATTAGAGACTATGTCCCAATGTATGTAGCCACATATACAAAACTGTATTTTAGCTGTTTTCTGTTACAATTGAGGAAAACCTAAATACCACAGTTGACTGCAGTTTGCAAGTCCCTTTCCTGTTCCAACATGACAATACACCTGTGTACAAATTTAGGTCCATACTGAGATAACAAGTCACTTTAGCTGTAACTTGACTGGCCTGCAGAGAGACCTGACCCCAACCACACCCAACACACTAGGGATGAACACATGGGGTTGTAATGTTCAGGTGTCTACGTACTTCTGGCATGTAATCCACATCTAGTTTGGAGTAAAGTCTAGTCAATAATAAGTCACATAGTTTAAACTGAGTGCAGCATCTCAGTATCAATCAAAATTACCGTTTCTCTTCACTGTAGACTGGTCGGTTTGGTCGCCTTAATCCGTCCTCTACACGGCTCTGGATTCACACAGCTCGACATTACTGTGATCGCCTCGTCTTTCCCAGCTCAGAGAAACATTCATAGCGTGAAGGTAAACTTTAACCACAAAAACACTTTGCTGTAATGCTGTAATCGTTTAATCTCATACAAACTGTTTTAATGTCGTTGTTTCAACTGGAGAAGCTGTGGCGCTACTGTCTGGAGCCTAAAACAGGGTAAAGTTAGCTAAAGCTTGGCACACTAGCTTACATTTGAATTGGGGGTTAAAGCGTTGACAACGCAATAAACGATTTTGGGATGAAATGAACTGTCTAATTTAATAAATTCGTCGCAAACCGATGCAAACTTTCACGATTTACGAGGCGTTTAAATTAGCCAACTAGATGACGTCATTTGGGAACCCAAGCTAACGTTAGCTTCGCTGCTAGCTAACAGGGCGTGGACCTCCCCCTTTACTGGGAGCTATCAATTAGCTAATTAGCTAACAACAATAGATTTATATTGAGTAGGTTACAGATGTTTTAGTATAGTAACTTAGCGCATAAGGTGGTTTCTTTATCTGTCAATCAAGTCTTAATGACTGTAAATTGATGAATAAATAAAACATAAAACATATGATAAAAGAAAGTTAACCTTAATCAGTTGAACTTTAATAGTCAAATGGGCCTTTTGGCCATGAATATAACCACAAATGAAGACAGATTGAGACCGGCACGCTGAATATAAATATGCATTGGCTTCAAAAGATTTTCAAAGTAATCAAACTTAAATTGTTTTGAAATTAACTTGACTGAATTCAGAGTTGTTTTTATCCCCGGTAACATTTTTTATTCTATCTTCATTTATGTCAGTATCACTGTACTATGAGAAGTTATCAGTCGCACACAAAAGTTAAATGGCTCTGAGAAAAAAAAAAAAGGAAATTCTGGGGTGGTTGTAAAATGAGGACATCTGTTGATCAAATAGACCGTTAAGATCTGGTGCCATCTCACTTACCTAATTTCATTTTTTCACAGATTGCTTCATAAGCATGGCAGATGAGGAAGTGTTTAGATACAAAGCAGGAGGAGGTGATGCAAGTTTTCAGTCTCTTCCAGACTTTGAGCCAAGCTTGAACCTTCACCATCCTTGTGTCCATCTGACAGACAACATGCCCAACTATAGGGGTGCTACTGGGCTGAGGTAATGGAAAAGATGGCAGTGTTTGATGGTGATTGCAGTAACACTAGACTAGTGTGAGTTTTATGTATATAGCACCTTTGCGCACCCAGAGGAAAGCACAAAGTAGTTTCCATGAAGATTAAGAAGAGGAGAAAGAAGAGAAATCCAACAATAAATGACAAATAATGATGATGATAAGTAAAAGTGTAAATAATTGTAACTATTCACAACAAGCATGCAGAAGAATAACATACAGCTTATTAAATTACAAACAATGTAATTCATTCAATGCCTCTTGTTGCAATTTGGCTTTTGTTTTGTTGTAGCTGATTTTATTGCAGTTTCAGGTAGGGCAGGTGAGGAGCCTTCTGGCATTGTCTCCAGTTGAAATTGGACACACAAAGATACACAGTCAGTTACTGAAGCTCATTAATGAGTGCAACTTTAGTAAGAGGCCAGAGGCTCATTTGTTTGTGACTCATGTCATGTACTTGGTTTTGATCAGCCATCCTGTTTTTTTTGTGTGTTCTTCTCTGTCCACTATAAAATCTGGATGTGTTTTTAAAAATGTTCATTTCCATCCATGCAAACATTTAGAAAAATTAGCTGCTCAATTAACAACGTCACTGTTACTCTCATAGGAAAAATCAACCTGCTTCTTTTGACCATGACCAAGTTAAAGAGGATTTACTTTCTGGAGGAGTTGACAGAACCAAAATGGAGAAGCCTTCGATCCAAAAACTGAAACATAAACTTGATTCTGGCAACATCCTGTTTGGAAATGAGGTAAACACGTAGGAAGAGAAAATGTCAGCATTTCCCACTAACTCACTGAAGGCCCTGCATAGCAAAGATCATATGTTAAATGTGTGAGGTTGGATTATATTTCAGGTCGTCACCTACTTACTTGATCATAAAAATGAGATGCTATCAGTCTGTCAGTCTCAGCATCTCCCCCACTTTCCTGGGGAAAACCTTTATGTGCAGTTCTCTGCTTTCATGTGGAAGATGTCTCTCACAGACAACCTGAAATGATGCAGGAATAAATGAAGGTATTAAGCCATATTTGAAAAATTGACATCAAAGTGAAATCTCAACATCTGTGATAATTAACTGCAGATTACTTGACTGGCAAGTATAGAAGTGCTTAATACTATTATCCAGCTAACTGGAGGGGTTCAAAACCATCTGCAGCCACTTTATCACTTAACAGAATGAATTCTCAATGTTAAACCCACACTTTACACTGTCCTCCTTGTTATTTGTCCAACATTATGTTTACATGTGTTGATAATGTCTTTGGGAACAACATGCTTTTCTAAATTTACAGTGGAGAAGCATGTTCAAGGTTGATAAGAGGAGAAAAGCACAAAACCTTTTGTTTGTCCCAGGATGAGGACTCGGATGCTGACCCAGCCGTCCTCTCTCTCTCTGGGATGTCACCTGCCGACAGCGTACTCATGGATGAAGAGCTCCTCCAGGACCAGGTGGAGGATTTCAAGATACCAGAAAAGAGCACAAAGACCGAAGGTGAGGAAGTATTTGTCACACTGTGTGATGTCCACATTCAATATCTGAGTGTGTTAGGCATTGCCGTTATCCGCCTGCTGTTAAACCTCCTCAAGTTTTCCTACCTCCTTCCACTTCCATGTCACTTCAGTGGCTCCCTGTTGCAGCTTGCATTCAAGTTCATGTCTCTGGTGTGCTGCTGTAGTCAGAGAACAGAGCAGAGAACTGTTCCTTCCTACCTTAACTTACCTTCAGTCAAGGCTGTTGTCCTTGTTGTCCTAATTGTAGAGTCATGGAAACTGCAGTTAAGACAGCAGAGCCATTATCTATCATTATCTTAGCCACGGTGTGCCACTATTTATTTCTGGTAGAATTTAAAAATACTTGCTATAAGATTCTTTGGACTGAAGTAAGAAAGAGAGAAAAGCTGTACGAACGTACTTTAGCACTTGCTAATCAATCCAGTCAACATTTACAACCATGCAGATTATTTTAAGATTATATTAATCTTATTGAACAGTAATTTGTGAGCAGCCCAGGCTAGTGAAATAAAAAGCCTTGCATGAATAATGAAATCAATCGGGGTAGTAACACAAGATGAAAATATGCATTTGGTTGACTGTTTCAGAAGATTTGTAATTACAATTACAGTTTCTTTAATTAGATTTTTTTAAAGGATGAGTGAGTAGTAATCATCAAAAGATCAAAGATCATACTGTATATATATATTTGCTTCATTTGTAATGCACTGATTCAGACCTGATTCTTTGTTGACATTTGTTATTCTTTGCCTATTTTGCCAGGTACATTGCACCACTATAAATCATCAGCATCATCATAAAACATTACAAATTTTATCTGTGTTGTCATACTTTATAGCAACTGAAAATAAACCAACTGATACACTGAGTGCAGAAGTAAAATAAATAAAAAATTCTAAAGGGGAGCAGCATTTCCTTTCAGCTTTAAGGTGAAAGGGCTTTCAGCACAGCACTGACATGGTGATGTCCAAAATATACTCTGTTCACATTATATAGCTGTCAGTCAGTTTCATTTCTGTCTTTCTCCTAGCTTGGCAAACTGACTGGCACAAGAGTCACATGGCAGTAATAAGCAGCGAGAAGTTTGACAGCCTGGTGAAGATGTGTCCAAATCTGTCTGGCTGTAAGAGCCACATGGCAGCATTTGTCTTGATAAGAGGTTAGAACTTCAAGTATGTTAGTTAAAGTCTTTGTTCATTTTTTATTGATTTATTATTTAATGCTTATTTAGTCAGTAACACAGTATCTACATGCTGCTAAAGAGAATGGAGAATATTTTGTAATTTTCAAGAACTTCACATAAAGTGAGCTCACGTTTAGTATTTAAAAGGTATCATTATTTATACATTAATATTGTTTTGTATTTATTTGTTTGTTAAGAAACCTGTCTGGTTTGGTGATTGCTGTTGTGTCTCTTGCTGTGGTTTGCACAGTGACATCTTGCACCTACTTGCCTTTATGTGTCTCACGTTCTATCCATGCTTTAAAATTGTATTGTCAATCACCTGTCATCACCATGTTACCTCATAGTTAGAGTCACACTCACACCTCATTCTCCATGTCAGTCATATCTCTGTCATCCTGTCTGTAGCAGTTGCCTTTAACTAAAACTAAATACATTAATTTCCTCCATAGAAGTTTTGGACACAGGGGGCCATCCATGTAACCATTACAGGGTGGTGGCGTTGGGAGCCGGCCATTCATGCTGCAGGAAGTGGCTTTGCTACAGTGGGACTATGGTCCATGACTGTCACGCCATCATCATCGCAAGACGGGCTCTCCTAAGGTAAAAAATGCAATATGACTTCCAGCAGAGGAGAAAATCTCAATTAGAGACTGAACTTTAAATCTTTTACTAATAAAATGTGTGAATGTTTGAGTCATGCTGTGCCTTTTCAGGACTAGAGCTGGCAGCCCAAACCAGCTCACTCACTCTTTTGTACCATTGATGGTGCCTCTGATGCACTGAAAGTGCTGGTGTGGCACAAAGTGAGAATGGTGTTTTTTGGCTCATGTTCAGGTTTCTGTACAAACAGCTTTTGCTGTTCTTTGATGCTGATCCAAAGGCCAAGGAGAGCTGTATTTTTGAGAGTAGAGCAGACAGCCACCAGCTTCAGCTTAAACCCAAGATCAGTCTGCATCTCTACACCAATCAGTGCCCTGAAGGAGCAGCTAAGAACTTCTACCTCAAGTACTACAGTCTTGTCATACTTATAAACCAAGTAATAATAACTTTAAATTGAATTTATCTCTTTTTTTAGTTAATTAATGTTTTATTTCTTAAATTTTAATGGAATTCACATTATATTTTGCTTTGCAGCAAGAGTCTTATTATCTATGGTTTGTATCTATAATTAACTAAAAGTGCGGTGTGACTCTGACTTTTTGTTCTGGTTCATGTCGTGTTAGGGGCCATGTGAACAACATGTGGACCACTATGAAGCTGCAGTATCATGCCAATGGCATGCTGATCCCTGTAGCCGACCTTGACCCCAGTCTCTGGGGTGCCAGAGTCTGCTGCATGTCTGGTAGTGACAAGTTGAGCCGCTGGGCCGTAACTGGGGTTCAGGGTGCATTACTGAGCCACTTCATCCAGCCACTCTACATTACCAGCATGGTGCTAGGTAAAGAGCCAGCAGGAAATACACTTATTTGATTTCTTGCCGTGAGTATTATGAGAGGATGGACTCTAAAATCTGTAGGCTAGACGTGACGGTATCACCGGCAGCTTTCCACTCTCAGCCAAGAAATAGTCAAGCACATGACCCAGTGTAAAATTGAGTCATTTAAATATTGATTAAACAAATATAACATGGTTAGTGAGCTTAAGAAGTGCTGGTAGGCATATTCTGTTACCTTTGGACAGAGCAAAGCAGAGTGGCTCCCCTAGCCTTTGGTCTTAATGCTAAGCTGACTGTAAGCAAACTGTAACTGGCTGTTGTATACGTAGACATGAGAGGGGGATCGTTGTCATCAAACTCTCAGAAAGTTTCACTTTGTTTCTTGCAAGATGTTTAATTTCACATGAATGTCACAACGAAGTTAGCTTAAAATAATTCTGTGTTAACACAGTAAAAGCTTGTATCTTACATTCAGGTTGCAAAATACCCATCAACAGTAAGTGCAGAGTTATTTAAATGAGTAAAATTAAGTTTGCTGAGCTCGTATGATAGTGATCTAAGAGTTGTAATGGGAACAGTCACTGTGGAACTTAGTTCCACCTGTGTGTTTGTAAATTCCTGAAACACTGTTTATAACTGACATGTCTCTATTCAGGTGGCCAGGGGCCCTTCAATGAAAACCTGTCTAATGTCACTAACAAGCGACTGGGCGAATCACTCGAGAACTTTCTGCCGCCATCATACAAAAAAAGCAACATCTCCTTTCTCTGTGGTGACTACGTGGGGCCTGTTGTGTCGGGCCCACAGTGCGACAATCTCAGTATCAACTGGTGCCTCGGAGACAGTGATATTGAAGTTCTGGACAGTATCAGGGGCTTCACTGTCACTGGGTAAGATGTAGATGCAAACATGCATGGTGTTTAAATTTCACTAATTTTATAAAGTGAAGAAAATGTGCAGCAACGTCTGTCTGCATTGAGAACGTGGGGGCAGTGTGATGCCCTGTATTGCTTCTGCAGACAGAATAAAGCTCACCTCATTTCCACTCCTGCAGCAGGCTCCTGGCTGGCAGAGCCTGATGCAGTTTGCTTGTTTGACAAGTCTCAGTGAGGCCCGGGGCTCCTGCCATCTCTTGGTTTTGGAGCCACAGACAACTGCTGATGTCCAGTAGCTCGAGTGTGGCACAGACGTGGCTCTCACTGGAGGCTGTGTTGTCCTTGAGCAGAGATTACAGCCAAAAATAGACTCAAGATCCTGCTTGGCGCTCACAGTGCTGCCGTGTATTTCAACTTCTGTCCTGCAGCCTGAACTATTAGTTTTAGGCAAAACCGTGGTTTAACATGTCAGGATGAGCTCTGCACTGTGTTCCAAACAATAAGCTATAAATAGACAAAGGAAAATAGGCTCCTGGAAAAGAAGAGAATACATTTAAGGGTAAGAATACAGGACACAAAGTGTGCTGGAGAGAAACTGAAGGGATTGCAAGGACACCTACTGAAAAACCTCCCAAATTATAGTGTGAAAACAAAAGGAGATCACAGGAGACTACTTAAAATTAGTGATGTACACATTACGTGCCAACTATTCCTCGCTTCTTTTAGCCATGGCTTTCACCACTGAAGCAATTAATTGTTTTTTAAAAATGCCGGCTCTCACCCAAATCTCTTGAACTCTGCCAGGATTTTCTCATGTGGAGATGCACATATAATAATAACGACCCATATATCCCACCCCTAAGTTTTATCTCTATTAAAAACTCTGTGCTGCTCTCCCCTGATTGGGTCCCCAGGGGTCCACATTTGAGGGTTTCTCCCAGGAAGTTGCTTAGCAGCAGTGGTAAGTGCCGCCTGCAGGAGACCTCCCTCACTCAGTCAGACCACGCTTAACATTTTGCTGTAAAAGAGCAGAAGAGTTGTTTTGCAAAACACATTTTTATGTCCAGCACAGCTGAGCCACTGGAGCAGATACTGCATCCTGCAAAATAGTGTGGTGGAAGCACTGTGAGGAGAAAGTCACTAAAGGCGAAGCAGAAATGAATTTTGGCATCCACAGTTTTTTCTCTTAAGAGTGGATCCTTGAAGGGGCATCATCCACCTCTCACTGCCGCTAATTAACTGTCTAGCTTCTTTGTGATTCATTGGTGGGTGGGTGTTAGAGACACTACAAAGCAAGTCAACGTCTCAGTTAAACAAGAAGATGTCATTATTTTTACAGGGCTGCTAACATTAGTTGACTTGCTTCTAGCACAGATAACTAACATCGTTTTGGATGTATCTGTATCACATATAACATTTCAAGTAAGACTGCAGAAGAATTCAACTAACTGATGTACATTGAACAAAGTGATAAAACCAGGATTTGCAAATATTGGTTATGAGGTTGGAAATACTTGCAACAAATGTAAATTTGTTAGACCTTTAAAGCTACAAATGATTGTTTTTAATAAGAAATGTTGAACAAAGAAGTCTTGAAGTCATTGAATATGTGGCATTTAAAAAAAAACCAACTTTCATCTTTCATTATATGTGTCATTCTTCTGCGCTGGCACATGATGGCATTATCCAGGTTATATAATATATTTTAAATACACTAATTTATAATACCGTGAATGTACAATGAAATCAATACATGAATAGGGAAGCATATCATTTGAATAATATTCATGATGCACTTTCTCATCTCACAGCTCTCCGTCTGTGAGCGGGCCCGGCTTTTCCAGCAGACTTTGCAAGAGAGCCCTCTACAGTTATTTCCGCCAAGTTGCTCAGCTGGGTGGGCGTAGCTATCTGCTGCATCTTCCCACGTACCACAGTGTGAAGGTGTGTGCCACATTTATAGAGAGGGAGAGATTATATGAATGTTGAGTGCTCATTACCAGAACTGTGTCACTTTCAAATTATCCACTGTGTTTATGGTGAATGTGCAGTGCTTTCTGCAACAGCTTTAATGTCTTCTTACTTGTTCCTTTATAGCTGGAAGCCATTGTCTACCAGGCAGTCAAAGATCTAGTCAAGCAACAGTTTCTGAGTAACGATGCAGGTCCCTGGATCTCAAAAATGCTGGTGGACTGCTTCAGTGCTTGAATGTGCTCCCGGCCAGGTTAAAGTTTAGCTAAATATGCAAGAGTTTGTTTACTGTTGCTCTGTGCACTTCACTAATTACACTTAACAATTCTAGTTTTGTTTTTCAGTATAATATGGTTTTCGGTTTGTGTGGGTGTTTTTAGAAAACTAAAAGAGGCTTTACTGTTGTGCACTGGTGAAGTTGTCAGTTTGAATGAGCTGTGGGTGGAAAAACAGTGGTTAAAGGCTAACATTTCTCTTTCTGCCCCATCATGTAGAATTGAGCAACATTATCACCCTGTTGTTTTGTAGCCAGAAGTTTGTACTGATTAACAACAAAGCAGTTTTTGTTGATGCACCAACGTTATGAAACGTTATGAACAGGTGATTACTTTGTGTTTAATGTGTACAGCTTAATGCTCAATGACCCCTGATGCTAAAGCTACTGAGATGTGACTCTAGTTATTTTTTTTGTTTATTGATGTGGTGCTAATTTCAAACTTCTGTATTGTCTTCTCTAGTTTTTGTTGGTCTTTGAGTTTTGTGTTTTAAATACAGACCTCAGTTCCAGTGTGCAGAAATAGATATAAAGTGAGCTGATAGCAAAAAGGTTTGATTTTCTCTGAAATCAGACATACAGTCTGTAAATAAAGCTGCACAAGGTTGGTGAAACTTTGCAGAACTGGTAACTGTAACAAGTTTGTTGTGATAGTTTGAATGGCATTGTGCAAGTCTAATGATAATGCACACAGTGTGAAAACACAAGCCAAAAAACACCCGAAATACCATCTGTTGAACCTCGCGGGAAGACATTCATCAGCATGTGCTGTTTCTGATTAAGCCAAATCAATGCCAGTTTTGTATTTAAAACTATTGACTATTTGGGACCATCACAACTAATATGTCAGAAACTATAAAACAAGATAGTTGTAACTTTCAAAGACAGTGTGGTAATCCTTTCATGATGTGATTAAGGAGCAGTTTTAGAATGATTATTTGTTTTTTGACCCAGAGGTCCACATATCCTGGCAGAAATGGAGCTGAAGAAGGAACAGAGGGAGACTTGCATCATCTTAAAATTAAAATTGTATTATTTTTTCATACAAACTGCGTGGTACCATGGTTCATTGTCACCATGGCTCCACTCACCAGTTGCTTGGCAACCAACTCCTCCTTGGAACCGATGCAACTACTCATGTCTTCATAATTACAGGCTCTTTTACAATATTTAGCAAAAACAAAAAACAATAGAATTGCATGATAAAATAATCTAATGAAGCTGGAATACAATGGTGCTTCACAGTCCATCTCAGCACTCAGCTCAGATGCATTAATGAAATCTCTTTGTGTGGTATGGACGCACACTCGCTTCTAAGGCTGCTGCTTCAAAGCTTTTCATGACGATTTATGGGATCTACATGTCTCCATACGCATGTATGCCAATGCACTCATAAGTCGTGTTTTAACTGTGCTCTTGTTGGGCAAGCAAGTGATTCCTCCAGCCAGGTGTCTGGTTCATCCCCCTCTGGGAAGGCAGAGCTCCTGGACCGGACGGGTTTCTCTGGGCTCGAGGGAGCGCCAGGGAATTCACAAAAAAGTCTGCAAAGATAATTAAATGTCTGTGAACAACTTAAAGGTTTTTAAAAAAACCCATTTTTTTTCATATTTGGTCTGAAAATGTACGCATGCCTGGGAGTTGAGAGTTAAATTTAAATTGAGCTGTCAGATGGTGAAGGAAACCTTTTAAGAAATAACAATTACATCCTTTTAGTTGTGTTTAAACTGGCTTAATTACAAAGGCTTTCATGTAATTATTTAATGTCAGTGCGGTCTCATTAATGTATGCAGTGACCTTCACTGTGATTCTGGCAGCAGAGGGACTGTGATGTCTGACTAAATCTGTGATCATCGTCTTGTACGAAGGAGGCTGAATCTCAACAAGATTAAATCCAACTTTTAATTGCAACCTTAAATGTCTGACAATAGTCTGGGATTAAGGAGTTCATTAAGAGTTTAATGTCAAAAGAAGACAGACTGGTGACTAAAAGAATATCCCACTGAATATGTTAAAAAAAACAACTCATTAAACGCTGTACAAGGAGTTTGTAACTAGTTATGAAACCGTGTGAATTTAATAGTCATGGCTCTGCGTGACCAGAGATATGGTCAGCTATATTTCTATCGTTCTTAATGCCTGTCCTCAAGTCCAATTCCCCACAAGCCTGAGGAAACAATGAGAGGAGCCTAGTTTACATTTATGTTTATGATTTTCTTGTGCAAAAAAGGAAAAGAAAAATTAAAGGAAGCAGCAAGAATTTTCTTTTGAGAATTATATATCGTCACCTTCTTAAAATAAGTCATTTTTTGACAGAAATGGTTTTTGATGAATAAATTTCACAGACTCTATATTTTGTCCAGTTTTTTTTCTGTTTTTTGAAAAAACCTGAAAATATGACTTAGGCCATTATTTTAAGAGGGTGACGATATTGAATTATGATTTGATCAATCGTAGAATTTAAGAGGTTTCACACGTTATGTAAATATAAGGAAAACATTGACTTAAGTCTTCTTAACGAAATTACTGTTAACACAAATACAGTATAAACAGCACAGAGTTATTTTTGTTTCGATATGTCACAGCTATGAGCCACAATAAGAAGTTAAGTACTGAAATAAGTACTGCTTTTGTCCACAGGGTCCAAAGTTAACACAAAATGAAAGCTTCATGTTCTTGCTTTAAGGAAATTAATTGAAGCAAAAAATTTTTAATTTGTCAAATCTATTTTTCAAACATGGCCTGTGTATGTTTTCATCATTTAGTATCATGGAAATTTCAATTTATCCTTACACAGTTTATCGTCATCTTTTTCGCTTTTAAATGTACTGAAGCACTGTCAGGCCGATAGGTACGAAGCTACTTAAGAACGTGTGTTGCTCTGATGTTACTATGCTTAGTGTTCTTACCCAGATTTGGTCTCTTGAAGGATGAGTCTCTCTGGCTGGAGTCAGAGGAAGCCGACGTGCTGTCTGTGGAGCTGGACTTGACCGAGTGGACTGATGGTACTGATGCTCTTGGAGGATTTGATCTGGGCTTAGCTGTGCCTCCAACTGATGCTGAGTTGCTCCACTCTGGATGACAATACCAAGGACAGTAAACGGAAATGAAGCCTTTATTTGAATTTAAAGTTTCTACATATGTAGTTATTTATTACATTCATTACAATTCATAATTCATGCTCAATGTCTGTCGTACCAGAATACTCTTCAAGTCTGAAACGTCCAAAGCAGAGGTGAATCCTCCACTGTTTCCTGACATTTTCCTTCATCAGACAGTGGAAAAGGAAGATGAAAAGTCCTGGAATATAAACAAAAGGTGTAATCGAGAGCTTCAGAGGACAAGATTGGTTCTTGGTTTTTGGCTGTCTCATTCCTTAATATTGAGCAAGGCACTCCTCTCCCAGAAGTAAAGAGCGAGGGCCTTTGTTGCATCACTCAGATAAAAAAGTAATATAACAAAGGCCAGCCGAGGTAAAGGCAGTTGTGAAATAGTTGCATCATTCAGCCTCTGTTTGATTTCCTTTTTTTATCTAAGTTTTGTTGGTTTCTTTTGAACTCTAAATGTAAAATGGGATGTTGAGGAAAACTGCAAACCTTCACAACACACAGTAAGTCTGCAAAACAGAAACAAGTAAGGAGATCAAAAATATGAAAACAGTAGCTGTGTGTGTTTTAACAGTTTTATGCCTATTTTGAAGTTTCACCTTAGAAAATATTGATAAAGTCAGCAGAATTGGAAAATTCTTTAATTTTGCACAACAAGTATTAGGTTTGCTTGAGGTAGTTTATAAATTCTGACTTAGTGGACAACTGACATGACTGATCTGCTGTTTCTGCTCCGGGAGCAGGAGGAGGAAGTAGAAAAAGATGCTGGTTCTGTAGATTAAAACTCCTCATCGCTTTACACAGATCTGATATAACCTTCCACACAATTATACATGAATCTAACACAAACGTCATATTTACATCATGTTTTCTGCCTTGTATTTCACCATTTGAGGTTCAACTGCTGCTTTTTTTAATCATCTTCTGATTCATCTTGTTGTCTCTTCTCTTATGAAGTATAACTTGGGACAAACCGGACGACCAGACTAAAGATTGTTTTCACCAGTTTGCAGAGATTTTGTTTTCAGCCTTTGAGAGTCAGGAAGGAAGAATCTCACCTTGCAGGCTGTTGAGTCCAGAGAAAAGGTACAGCAGAACTATTCTGGCAGGTCCCCAGGTAAAGAAGCCAACAGTCCATGTTAGTCCCAGTAACAAGGTGAGACTGGCAACTCCCTTTAGTTCGTGCAGCAGTCCACTGCGAGTCCCAGCTGGGCTATTGACTCGCATGTGGCGAATCTGGATCAGAACCACAATGAAAACCTGAAAGATGATCCAAAAAAGGTAAAGAGTTGTAAAAATACAAAAAACAACAATGGAGTTACATATAAATATTAAACTGCTCTCACATGGGAAAATATAATAGAGCTATGTTAAGTTATGATCTAATCTAATGTGTCCATTTTGAGAAAATAAGTGTAAATAGGCATCCTGTTTATAATCCCTCTAAAACTGGGGGAGAATTTCTAAGGTAATAGGAGGGCTAGTGTGATACATCAACCAGTAACTTTTAATGAAATGTTTACCGTTTACGTTTATTTTATAATTTACCGCAATATTGAAGAGAAAGACCAGCACGGCGTAGGCAACCACAGACACGTAAAATGTCACATCATCCTGGAGCCAGCAGCTGAGGGAGAAGGGGACAGAGATGATGGACCAAGTTGGGAGCAGAGACAGTTTCACACAAAAAGAAGTTTTTTTATTGGCTTGATGTCACAAAATCATCTTGTCTGGTCTTAAACTGAGATTCAAGTTAAGCACAGACAAAATTTCCCACTTTAGGATGAAACATCCTTGATGCATGCAACACTGACTCTGTCTGCACAAACATAACACTTGTGATGCAACAATAAAAAAAAAACAGGAGAAGAAATACATTAATGTTGCATTTAACCTGCCAAAGACACTCCGGGTGTGTGTGTGTGTGTGTGTGTGTATAATATCTCTGCGTAACAGACAGCAGGTGGACCAAACCTTACAGTTTTCATGCTGATTAAAACCATGGTGTTTTCAGATATGTATCAAGAGGAAAATGAACTCAAACTCACAAGTTGTCAGAGTTGTCCAGTGGCCCTAAGTTGGTCTGTGTAGCACCTGTGTAGAAGTGACTGCCATAGGCTTCTCTGTTAACGATGAGCACCAGGATACAGATCACCAGAGGAATCCCTGAAGGCAGAGTTAAATTCTTTCACTACATTTAAACTGTTGTGGCAGCACTGTCCTATTGAAAGTGATTGAAAGCAGTCAGTCAGGCAGTCAGGCAGTCAGTCAGTCAAACACACGACTCACCCCATCCGAGAGCACAGAACTTGAGGATATAAGAGGGCACGTAGGCGTTGAAGACTTTCACAAGTGCAAAATACATGTTGACGGCCTCTAAACCCATCCAGGTGAACGATGCCAGGAGGAAGTAGTGCAATGTGGATGCTACAGCAACACAGAGGCCATACAGACCCCAGGAGGAGAGCCAGGAGTTGACCAGAAACACAAGGTTCAATCCCAGCAGCGCCAGGGAGAGGTTGATGAGGATCTGAGAGGGGTAGTCTCGGCGGAGCTTTCTGAGATGGAGATTAAACATTGGGGAGAAAAGAAAAAGGTGAGACATAATACATGAAGATACACTTTTTATGAGAGTATACAAAATCCCCTAACAAAGACCAAAGCTAATACAAAAGGAAAGCACAGTGGTCAAACTACATACAGAGTTTTAGGTGTTGACACAATGCTGTGACACAGAAATATAGTTCACATGTATTTGCATTAGTGTTGACATGTTGGCCTTTAAGACCTACCAACAGGTTTTCAGCCAGCATGTAAACACAGTCAGTGTGTGATGAGTAGAAAACATTTCATAAAAACAACAAGTCAGCCACTAGAGTCTCACTCGAACGCTGTGTAGGTGAGAACAGTGATTCCCAGAAACAACGAAGAGACTCCACAACCAACGTAGGTGATAATGGTCAGGATCTGCTCATTAGCAGGGTCCACCTGAGTCCTGGAGACATCCTGGGCACAAACACACACATGCACACACAGGTTTGTTGCAGTGCATCTCAGCAGTGATACAGCAACTGCTCAAGTACAAACAAGAATGAGGAGGTATGTCTTTCTACTTCTGTGAAACACTCCATCAACCCCCTCCCACTAGTGGATGTGAATTAGCGGCAAAATTGAGGAACAGAGCTTCAGTGCCCATTTAAGTAACATTAGGAGTTGCTGTCCAGACATGTTTACTGCAACTCTGGCAAAATAATAGGGCTTGCACAATTCTTAGATGCCATCCTTATTACATATCTTGTATGTGATTATTTTAAAGCTGTAGATTGTAAGGAATGCTTTATTTAAAAGAAGTGACTCTTTGCAATTTGTAAAACACCACAGAAAAGGAAGAATATCCCACAAATGCTTAGTTAGTCAAATAATGAATTTCTGTCCTTAGTTGGACTTGCATTTCATTCTCATATATTGTGCTTTGAGCGTCCTCTGCTGGAGAAATCTGAGTTGAACCACTGCTACTGCTAACTATACCACCGCTACCTCTGCCATTACTTTTACCGTAACTTGTCCTCAGGGGCAACGAGTGTGCTGTGATTACCAGAAGAACACCGAAGTGTGTGAGGTGATCACACAGGCACGTTGTATACTCAGAGCTGCTGTTGTATTTTCTGCAGCCGTAATCATCCCAGCCTCCATTTCCATCTACACAATGACAGACATTTAGTGTCACACAGTTCATCCAGCCTTTCTATAATGATGGACTACATACTGTGTCACTACTGTGACCATTTAAACTGGGACCTACTGTTTTTATTGAAGTTCCAGTAAACACACTGTACGTCCTTGTAAAACTTTAATGGAGAAGAAAATGTGAATTAGTAGTTAAGTTATTATATAAGCAACAGTGTGTAAGCAGTGATTAGCCAGAGTTTTAAGGGACAGTTGCTCTTACTGTATTGGGAATAAGATGGTGGAGCATGACTTTGACATCTTCATTGAGGTCTTTGATTGGAGAACTTGCATTGGTCACACTGGCTGACACCACAAAGGTGTTGAGAGTCTGCCCCTGTTCGCTGCTCTGAAAATAATAATAAAATGTATGTAAAAGTATAAATAAAACACTGATATTTCATAAAAAGCCTCAGTTATTCTGATGTAATTGTACATTTTCCAGTTTCATGTATAATCACATGAAATAGTACCATGAAGAGCATTGGGATGCCGAAAAACTGAAAGGTAACCCTGGGTGGGCTCTGGTTCCAGTTGTTCTGTGGAAAGCTGTGCTGCAGGACAGACGGCAGGGAGATGAAAGCCACTGTGCTGTTGAAGGGATACCTGTTGATGAAAATCTACAACATAAAGAGTCATTTATTAATTCTCCTTTAAGCTCACACCCACACACAAAAAAATCTCAAAGTGATTTTCTGATTCAGTGTAGGCTGAGGGACAACAATGTGAACATTACATATGTTAGTACGAGTTTTAAGCAGTGATGCTCACTCCAGGGCAGACATGAGAAGAGTTATTTTCATTTGTACAGATAAAATAGCACTTATGTCAGCAAACCATATGCATCCAAAGATCGAATTTGGTAAAAGAGTCTAAACTTTGCCAAATAGACTAAATGTCCTGATGCACTTTCCTGTGGGTACAGACAGATTTAACACATTGCAGGATATTGTTAACTAACCTCAGGTCTTGTGCCTGCACGGTCAGATGACACTCCAAAAGTCAAACTGTGAAACTGCCCAGGAGCTACATCCACCACTGAGATGGCAATGGCTGGAGCAACCAGGGTGGAGGAGCCCTCGTAGCCCACCATCCTGTCTCCCACTGCCTCTGTGATATTTAGGATCCTGGAGGAAGAGGCAGACCAATGGTAAACAGCCAACTTTTGTTTTGTTTGGGCTTTTGATTTATTTCTCCATCCTTACGTGTTGGTAAAAGGCAACAGGTTGCTATCAGATTCAAGTATGTCTGAGATGATATTGATAAGCGCTTGGCCCAGGTTTGGTGTGACCACACTGAGGTTGACGATGTCCTCCAGCTTGTTGAGGACCGTCACCAGCTCCCGGTAGTTGAGTGTGGCGTGGTCGCTCAGTAAACCATCAATCATCTCCACCACATCCATCGCATTCTCTGCAGATATGAGACACAACATCTGAGGAAATTCATCAGGTGTGTTTTTACAGATCCGTCATGGGATAACTCTAATAACTTTAATATGTCATTATTTGGATCTTTTAATTCCTGAATTTGTATGACTGCCCAGTCGAGACATTGTAGGTTACAAAACATCTTAGCACGATTGCGTGTATAATATTATAAGACAAACTCATGGATATCTGAGATAAACTGTGTACATTTTACATGAAAATATTATCTGAGAATAAAGTTATAAAGACATTTACTAGATTTATTTTTATTTTTAAATTTGCTTTTGTCAAGGAGCCAGACTGTTTCACTTTGCAAATCCAATGGCGTAGTATCATTTGATCAGTACCTATGGTTTTAATTCATTCATTAATTACATCAATTAATTATTACTCTCAGAAAAAATTTTCTCTCAATGTTTTGACTTTTTATTCTCAGAGTGAGATCTCTACCTACTGTCCCTGGCTCCATCATTTTTATTCATTTACTTCCCTACAATGGGCCTTTTTGAGAGGATGTAATAATTTATAAGTTGAGAACAACAGAGAACAGACAAATGTATTGAAAAGTGTGAAACAGACCAGCAGTGACTTTGACATGGTCCAGATCAGGGATTGTTTCCACCACTAGAAAACAGTCCTCCAGTTCTGGAACCAACCAGTGAGTACTGAGGCATAATTTACTGGTGGAAAGAAGAGAAGAAAGTTAAAAAATGATTTTTGAACAGCATTTGTGTCTATGGCTTCTAAAGTTTTACTCTGTGCATCACTACAACAGCTGTCAGACAGCTGGGAGGCTGCACTTTCACTCATCTATTAACTCCACTCATTAGTGACACCGGGTGTCTGATTAATGAATTTACAGCACAGCCTCCTACAGCTCATGAGCAGCCATCAATAAGTATTGTCACACTGAGTCAACACACAGTAAGAGCTGTGAACACAGTGACACAGCCATGTAAATATATACAAACGGATGGAATCAATATCCAAACAGGCCAAATAGGTATTTAGTCATGCGTGACACTGAAGATGACAACCAGGTAAATACATAAACTCCTTTTCTCAGTGTGACTGCAGGATTATGATCATTCTACTTTGACATTAAATGATATCTTTTACAAAAGCATCAAGGAGTTGAAATTTGTATTTAATGTGTGTTTAATAATGTTTTTGCTCCATAGCACAAAGATTATCAACACAGTTCCTGTACTTTTTACCAAAAAATGTTTTTTTTCCCTCATCTCCAACGACATCCCAGTCAGAGATGATATTAACAATAGCTGATGGTAGACGTTGCATGAAAGAGCTCTCACCAGTGTCGGGTGGCGTTGCGGTTCGGGTTTTTTGGACATGGCTGAGTTGCATTCTTTCCTCCTGAAGTGGCGGGCCACTCAAACAGGCCTTTCCTCGTCTGGTGGATGTCTGCATTGCAGTTAACGACCACTAAAACAGAGATACAGATGGAGAGAGAGAGAAGAATTAATATCAATTATTGAAACTGAGACAAAATCATTTTTCCATTTTTATACTGTCTAATCTTTACAATCTTTCCCTAAACCTTACTCACATATGCGGCTTATCTGTACGCTCTCTGCTGCTATGGAAATGGATTCATTGTTGAAAGGCACCAGAAGGAGGTTCCTTATCTCCTCCTCCATTTTCTGTGTGTCTGACAGCGACATTGTGACCCAAACCTGGAAAACACAGCTCACTCTGCAGACAGTGAAAGAGTTAATTGTGGGTTGCAAAAAGCTCCTGACTGAGTCATCTTTCAGGCAGTAGTTTTCCAAAATGATTGATGAATAAATTAAAAAAGCAACACTGAACAAGAGTATCCTCTACAAATGAGGATGCAGCGTGAAAAAGTAAATATGTAAGATAAGCAGTGCCATACTGGTTATAAATACCTTGAAACTCTGAATTTGAACACCTGGAAAAGAATTTCAAAATGGAGGGAAAAGATCTGTCACTGTAATGGTAACATGTGGGTTAAACTTATGTAAGGAATTGCTAATAAAGACTGAGTCATCAAGGCACACAAGCATTATCTATGAAATAAGACATTGTTTGATCTTGACTGCCCAGGCAAGATTTTCATTGCATTGTCTTTACAATTAAGTCATGAAATGAAGGATGTCAACAAAAATGTATTGCCACAATTTTCACTGATATAATGAATCTTGGCCCAGCTCAGAATGAAACCTGAAATACAGGGAAACAGCGAGGACACTCAGACAAAAGCTCTCAGGTCCCATTTATTTAATCAATACAGAAGAGTAGATGAGTTTTACTTGGACTCACAGGCTGTAACTACTTGTTGGTAACTTGTGGTTGGGTGTAACAAGTCTTTTCTTTTCCTTACGGCAGCCACCGTAACACAGAAAGTCACACAACAAACCCGGCTGTTGGCCAGGTGTCTCGTCTTTCTCAACTACTTCTTGTCAAGAATGAGAATAAACATATTTCCCAAAATGGGATGCTGAATGTTGGGATCAGGTTACAGAAACTTTTGGTTCAAATCCAATCAAACAGCTTTTGCAGTGCTGACATCGTGGTGTATTTATGTATTCAGAGCATGCATCAGAGTTTCGATTGTGACATGAGAACTTTTTATGTTCACTTACTGCTTCAGAGCGAGACTGTAGGTTAGGATGGCCAGATGACCTGAAAATTAGATCAGTCACTGATTCATTTGTTTACACTGAAATCAGATTGTGTGACATTTGTGGAAACAGCTGTTGTGGCAGCGACATCTCATACTGTACCTTTGAGCTTCAGGGAGCAGCTGGAGGTCAAGCACCATCATCACGTCACCAGGTAGACTGGAGTTGAGCTGTGGAGGGTCAGACGCCATATTTAAGACCAGAAAAAAAAATATATTTGTGTAATATTCCTAACATTAAAGTAGCCGTGCTGCTCTGTCAGACATACCCAGGAGGAAAGAACCTGCTCTGCTTCAACTTCTCCTGCTATGGAAACATTCACCTGAACCTCAAAATACAGATCTGCGGCAGAGATCAAAATATTACATACATACAATATTACATGTACTTTTTACATGCAGGGTTAAGTACAGTCTCATGATATTCTATGATAACTATGACAGTGTATCTATGAGTGGAAATGACTGACCAGAGATGTTTGCAGGGCTTGTTGTGAAGATGGTGGCTGTACTGGTGGGACTACGGGTGGTGCTACTGGTGGTTGTGGATGTTGTGGTTTGAAATGTGGTGGTTGTGACTGCGGAGGTCTCTGTCACCACGTCAGGAGGTCTGATGGTGGTGGCAGCAAAACTTTCTAGAAACAGAGATGATGTTACTGTGAATTTGTTTTTTCTGCAAACATACGATGTGCACGATGTGAACCATCTCCTACCAACAGCTGTGGTGTGTATGCTGTTTGCATCAGGCAGCAGCTGCAGCAGACCACTGGCCTCATTGTAGGGGTTGCTAAGGTCAGAGTGCATCATGTTTAGCACTGCAGCCACATCCATGCTGGGAATAACAGTTACATGAACCAGGCAGTTGAACCTGCAGGAGGGACATAGTGCCTTTACTGTCAAGCACTGATAATGTTTATCACATGGCACGTATTCCCCTTAATTTTATATTCTTATCCCATGAATTCAAAGTGTTAAGATATTTATCATCGTGAATAAAGTTTAAAAAACATGTATTAGATATATGGAATTATACATTTTCATATATATGTACATATATAACATGCATAATGGCAAGGAATATAATTTGAACTATAACCTGATTATGCATCTGATATTTGATCATGTCATTGCCCAATCAGATTATCTGATATTTAGAAAACAAAAACAATTAAAAACTCAATTATTTTGTAAACTTGAACCATGGTACCTGTCATTAGGTGGTGTCCACCACACCTGAAAAATAAAAGACATGAAATTTTAAAGTTACACTAAAAATAGATATTTACATCAGAGATTACTGTCCCTAAGATGGAAAATGTTAATGTGATGTAATGCACAGGCATTTAAAGCCTGAGTGATGGGTTTTTCAATCCCAATTTCAATTTCTGATTCATTTAAAAATCTGAAATCAGTTGATTACTTGACCATTTATTGTCTACTAATGCCTTGACATTTCTTTTCCTGCAATTTGTTGTTATCCTTGAGTCAACAACTATATCTGCAGTAAGATAATATCTGGCTTTGATGTGCTCACCAGCCCGTCTTCATGGGACGATTTTACAAGGTTGTCCTCTGTGCTCGATCTGTGGACAAGAACAGGGAGACTCAGTACGCTTCTGGCCCATTTGTTCCCCCTTACTGTCATATATGATGAAATAAGGTTTAATTGATGCCACGCAGGGTATTTTATTACAAAACACATAGACTCATGTCACAAATCTTGTCATACCTGCTCACTTCAAACACAGACACTCTGTGTAAATAGATGCTGCTCGGCAGAACCTTTCTGAGCTACGGGAACAGCAAACAGCAGTTACAGCCACTGAGATTACTGAGATATACTGCAGGTATACAACGTCAAAGTGTCACAGTGCAAAATAATCCTTCCCTACAGTAATTTGTGTATACAAGCCTATCAGTGTTTTTATTACATTTGTTTCCCTCACCCAGCGATGTGCCATGTCTCTTGCTGTGTAGAGCTCGGTTTTATTCCCCTCGAAACGGATGATGGTAAACATGAGTCTCACTTCATAAATGGACCATTCTGCCAATCAGCCAAAGGAAACAACAAACACATTTAACACACATTTAAACACAGTAACAGCATAGCTGCCTATACCAATGTAACCAATAACTTTCAAATCAAGTATTTTAAGAATATTATTTCTGCAATAAATCTTAAAAACACATTTTACTTTTGCCTTTTTTATTCTACATGATCATTCTTAGTGATAAACAGCTGCCTTATGGTCTATATACAAGAAGGTAATTACATGGAAATTTTATGTCATTGTCCACTGCCTAGCTGAGAAATCAGAGTTGATCATTTAAAAATATATTGTATTTAAAAAGATTAAATAACATCAAAGTTTTCAAAACTCTGATGTTTGACTCAATTTAATAACCAAGATTGTCAATCAAGATTTAGTTTTGAGTTTGGAGGTTTAACATTGGCGTTAAAGTGAACTAAAAGGTCAGCAACAACCTGAGAAAATAGCAACCTGTGACAGCTGTATGATTAATGCTTCTGCTTGTAACATTATTGATCATTTAATGGCTTCTTTATTTACTTAACTGACAAAAAAAGACAGGGGTCAATATTTAATCTGAGTACTGTGGACATATAGTACACCACATGCTGCCTCAGAGGCCACGGTTGATGGAGGAACAAGTTGTAAAACGCTGAATGAGACTGTCAAACCATTCACGGCATTTAAGAGAAACACTGACTGATGTGTAACTACTGTGGGAGACTGGAGAAAATATTCAGCTTGTTGATACATGCAGAACTTGCTGCTGCTAAAGTAAACGTTGTCACACAAAGCATTTTACTGGACGTAATAGAAACAATTAGAAAAAAATATTTTAGTTCCTGTAAAGGATGTTTTCCATTGGCTCACCACAGTACAGGCTGGAATCAGGGACAGGCTCGCAGACCTGAGTGTCCCAGACGTCTCTCCCCCACATCACCAGGTCCCCCTCTGTACATTTCAGCGAGGTCACTTCCTGTTTGCTGCGCTCTCGCCCCCAAAGCCGAAACAGAGACAATTTGCCCAACAGACCGCTAACTGGAATAATCTGGATGTTCCCATTGACCAGGAGGTGGGCCGCTCCCAGAGTAAGCGTGCCATTGGGGGCCAGTTTGGAGCACGAGGGGGAAGCAGTGGAGGTGGCATCTACATTGTGAGCTGTTTGAGAAGAAATTATGGTAAAATGACACACAGGAGGGTCAAATCCATTTTTTTCCAACTAATTACCACAAAATATTCTTTGCTAAACTGTGGATCCTGCACTTAAGGTTGCATGGATCCAATTCAGCAAACTACTATTGGTCCAAATACTGATCTTACTAAGCAGATGATCCACATTAAATACAGCCTCATTCTTAATGTTATTATAAAGTCACTGTTTCTCCTATCCATCATGTTTAGCTGACTAAAGTTTTTAGGGTCACAATGATCCCGACCTGATGTTGCAATTAGTTTGACATATTTTAAATTGTGATTTCCATGTTGCTGCTTTGTTTTTTGTATCCCAAAGCTGTGTGCGTTGCTTTATCCAAGACAAATACTAACCTTGCACAAACTGACCATCACCATCAGACTATAAAACAAAGTTGTGAGAAGTATAGGTAAAAGAATAGAAACAGGCATGTGATGTTAAAACACAAAATAAAATTCTGTGATGTGGGACTTGCACGTCTTTATTTATTTAAAGACTGCTTAAAAGCTGGTTTGTTTCTAAAGCCACCCTATAGCATCCTTAAGAGACCAGAAGCTTGCATGTCTGTTGTTTAACCCACCTAGCATGATGTCCTCTGGATTACCATTGATGTATAGGGCAGGTCTGTCTTTAGTATGTGTCCAGGTCAGGCAGAGTGAGTACCATTGTGAAACTAGAAGGTCAATCGGATGGGTAGTCCACTCCCTCCCAAACAGCCAGACCACCAAATGACCAAACTTTCCCCCTAAGCCCAGCTCAGCATACTGGACCTCAGGGTGACGGTACATGAAGGCAGTCCACTGTGCGTTAGCCTGGACCTAAATATAACACATGATACATGATTCACAAAGTCTTGAGCTGTTCATGCCCTGTAGATAAAAGTAGAGAAAAAGTTCTGGGAATTTAAGATAGACTTTGGGATTTCAATTGCCCTAAAGGAAATTTGGGTCAAATTAAATTTAAGGAATGAATTTAAGGACATTCTTCATCAGTACCTCTAACTTGAGGTCAAAGCAGACAGTGAACTCCTGCAGGGCAGGGATGGAGACCTGTGGCTTTAGTCTCCAGTGGCTGCACTTGAAGGTGAAGTCTGCCACGTTCCCCCACAGACTGAGCAAAGAGACTGACACAAACAGACAAAACACAGTATATCATTAACTTATAGCACACAGGAGAAGATCTATAGAGCAGCTGCTCAGGACTGAGAGGACACAGTCAGAGGTGAATAGGGTCATGACTCTGTGAAGATGCTTTTTATCTATTTTCAAAAAAGGTTTTACACAATAATATGACTTCATCCAAATTCTCAAATCACATACATAAGCTAACATGATACAGAACTAAATAACAGGTCTTTCCAGGGTCATAATCCAATTTAAGGCACAAACTCCACCAACACCAATTTTACAGAGTCTACAGCATAGGTGGGAAGAAGGTTGTATAAAGCCTTTTTCTGGCTCCAGAAGAAGTCTACACTGGCTGCCATACACATAACACACTGCACATAATAGACAGAAACTGTCAAAAGATGTGATCTCTGGTTCTGCTGCATCATTTTTTTTCTTTTCTTTAAACTGTCCATCCTGAGAACGTCAACAGATGGCTGCCAGTTATATTTGTTTTACACATCACAACTTTGCTTAACTTCTCATCAGGCTCATACGAGACACTGTCTGTAGTCATACGGTGTTTAACTACTGTCTGCTGTGTTTGCACTAGATAGTCTTGGCTTATTTACAATCAACAGTGATTTTCTCACGGAACTGTGGGTTGGCGACACAGGTTATTGTCTAAAAGATACTGAACACTTTGTTTAGAATCAGAAATACATCTCTGTTACTGAAAACATATCAGAGTCAAGAGCCTTACTTACAAGGAATTTGACTCATTATTCTATCAAACTTTCAGACCATCTCCATTTAAACCATTTCCTACCTTGCTCTGTCCGCGAAGCAGGACCGCTCAGCAGAGACAAAGTGATAAACACATTCAGGGCTTTTTGAAAAATCATCTCAAATCTGAAAAAGTTAAGTTCCTCAATTAGAAGAATCTAATCTGTGCATTCATGGAATAAAACTGAATAATGGTTGAAATCATCAAACATTTGTTTATTCTAATTAATAATAATAATAATAATATGAAAACACTGTTTAAACCTTGACAGATTTAAAGTTCTTACCTGCGATCATAAAATGATCCCTAAAGTAAAACAAAATCCGTAATAATGAATCCTCGCCAACACTCTGAGTAGCAGCGATGTGCAGAGACCGTGCAGGACCTCATTAGTTTCAAACAGCAATCTCTGAGACAGATCATAAGATGAACCACAAACCTGTCTCTGCAAACAAAGACAGTGCGCCTGAGTGTGGAGCTGAGAACAGTGCATTGTTGCTGTGATTGGTCCACTTGTGTAATTGTGTGTGTAGAGAAGAGAGAGAGAGAGAGAGAGAGAGAGAGAGAGAGAGAGAGAGAGAGAGAGAGAGAGAGACAGAACCAGAGAGAGCAACAACACACGATCCAGAGCAAACACACACATATCGACACACACCCACAGCGCACATACGATAATCATTAGAGCGCTTTGTTTTTGATCTGTGGAGCTAAAATTCATTTGTGCTGCTTTACGTTATCGCAGATTGCCGCCGTGTTTGAGTGTATGTTAGGTGCTTTCAGACCAAATGATCCTGCCTTACACTTCGCATGTGGCTTCAGCCGCACTGCTGCCGATGAACGTGAAAATGAAAGAGGACTGTGAAGAACAACAGTTATTTTTCTGGTTCAAGTTTGACCTTTTCTGCTTGCCATAGTTGTGCACATATACCTTTGCTCTGTCTAGAACAAGGCCGGATTTAGTTCTGGGGCCCCCCAGTCAAATATGTGCAGTCGGGCCCCTTCTATATCATGTGCAACCAGCACTCTTGTGCTGGAATAATACCTAATTTATGTTTTTTGGATTGTTCTGGTAGTTTGCTTAAATGCAAGCAATATAATTTGATCATGTGGGCAGAACATAAGCTGAAATCATAAAGAGAGGCTCATAAAATTTGCAAAT